>PVKB01001690.1:151626-374129 GCA_004027205.1 Ctenodactylus gundi | reverse complement strand
ATTTTAAAGCTCAGATCTGAAACTAATGAAACTGAAATTAAAAAGATGATATAGTAAATTAGTGATACAAAAATCTGGTTCATTGAAAAGAAAAAAAGATTGACAAACGTCTAGCTAAAATCACCAAAATAAGGAAAGAAAAAGCATAGATTAGCTAGCATACTTAGAACTAAAAAGGGTGAAATTACAACAGATCTGCACAAATTTAGACGATTATGAGAAATTATTTTAAACACATATATTCTGAGAAATTAGAGAATAGGGAAGAAATGGATGGCTTTCTAGACACATGCAAAATACCAAAATTGAAGGAAGAAGACATAAAAGTCTTGAACAATCCCATTACACACACAAATATTAAAGCAGTAATAAAAACTTTATCTACAAATAAAAGCCCAGGGCCAGATAGATTTACAGTAGAATTTTTTCAGTATTTCAGGAAATAGCTAACTCCAATTCTTCTCCAACTGTTCCATGGAGTTGAAAGAGAAGGAACACTATCAAACTCATTTCTTAAGGCTAGCATCACCTTAGTCCCAAAATCAGACAAAGACTTATCCAGGAAAAATTATAGGGCAATCTCCTAAATAAATATAGATGCAAAATTCTTAGTAAGATTCTGGCAATCTAACAAGTAATCAGAAAGATCATACACCATGATCAAGTGGGCTTCATTCCTGGGATGTAAGGATGATTCAACATACATAAATCAATGTAACGCACCCCATCAACAAAAGCATATCAAAAGCCACATGATCATCTCAATTGATGTAGAAAAAGCCTTTGATAAAAGTCAACACCCTTTCAGAATGAAAACTATGAGAAAAATAGGTACAGAAGTGTCTTATCTCAAACTCATAGAAGCTACATATGCCAAACCTACTGTAAATATCACAGTAAATGGAGAAAAACTGAAAATGTTTCCTCTCAAATCAGGAACACAAGGCTGTCCACTGTCTCCACTCTTTCTCAAAATAGTTCTTCAAATACTTGCCATAGCAAACAGACAAGAAAATGAAATAAACGGAATTTGCAATCAAAATGAGTAGGCCAAACCATCCTTATTTGCAGATGATATGATTATCTACATAGAAGACCCCAAAACTCCAATATGAACCTCTTGGAAATAATAAACAAAATAAGCCAAATCAAAAAACAAAATCAATACTAAAAATCAATAGCTATTCTCAACCACAAACTTACTGAGAAAGAGCTCAGAATAATAATCTCATTCTCAATAGCCCAGCAAAAAATTAAATACCTAGGAGTACAATTGACCAAGGAAGTGCAGCACCAATGCTGAAAAAACTACATTACACTGAAGAAAGAAAGAGTAGATGACATCAGAAATGAAAAGACATCCCCTCTTTCTGGATAGGCAGAAACATTATACTCAAAAAGACTATACTGCCAAAACAGATATAAGGATTCAATGCAATTTCTATCAAAATACCAACCATTTTTTCAGAAAACTTGAAAAAAATAATTCTTAAATTCATATGGAACCAAAAGAGACCAAGAACAACTAAAGAAATCTTGTGTAACGAGACAAAAGCAGGAAGCATTACAAATTTCAGATATCAAGTTATGCTATAAAGCAATAGTTGTAAAAACAGTATGGTGCTAGCACAAATACAGGCAGATAAAACAGTGGAACAGAATTGAGGATACAGAGAAAAACTCAAATCCCCTCAGCTACCTAATCGTTGATAAAAGAGACAGAATCATATACTGGAAAAGGAATAGCCTCTTCAACAACTGGTGCTTGGAAAATCGGACATCCACATGTTTAATAATGAGTATAAATACACACTTGGGACCATGCACCAAAATCAAATCAAAGTGGATCAAAGATGTAGGCATTAAAACTGAAACACTTAATCTTCTGGAAGATAAATGAAGCAAATATCTAAAAGGATGAGGTGTAGGCAAAGACTTTTTTTTTTTCAGAAAGATACTAAAACCAAAAGAAATAGCCCACATTATTAACAAATGGGATCATGTCAAATCGAAAAGTTTCTGCATAGCAAAGGAAATTATCACCACTGTAAAAAGAGAACCAACAGACTGGGAAAAAATATTCACCACCAATAACCCTGATAGGAGGCTCATAACCAGAATGTACAGGGAACTGGAGAAAAGGAAGCCCCTCAAAATCAAAGATCCTATTGAAAAACGGGCAAAACAAATGAATAAGCAGATCTCAGAAGAAGTTCACAAGGCCAATAAATACATGAAAAGATGTTCAACATCCTTAGCCATAAGAGAAATGCAAATCAAAACATCTCTACTATACCATCTCATTCCAGAGAGAAGGGTGTATATCAAGAATACAAACATCAATCCGTGCTGGCGAGGATGTGAGGAAAAAGGAACCTCCTGCACCGATGGTGGGAATGTGAACTAGCACAACCACTATGGAAAGCAGTATTGTCTCCCAAATGATTGGAAATAAATATCCACTTCAATCCAGCTATTCCTCTTCTGGAAATTTTCCTAAGAGTTAAAACAATATATAATAGAGATATATGTATACCTATGTTCATAGCAGCACAACTAACAATAGTTAAAAAGTGGAAGACTCCAAAATACCCAACAGACCAATGAATACACAAATCGTGTTTTTACACAGTGGAATACTAATCATCTATAAAGACAGATAGGTTGGAGGCTTTTGTAGGTAAGTGAAGACAACTTGAGAACATCATGCTTAGTGAAGTGAGTCAGAAGCAGAAGGTGAAATATTGAATAGTTTCTCTGATATGAGAGACCCAGATCACAATTATTTCATAAAACTTAATGAGAGGAACAATGGGAACTAGAGAGAGGGGGAGGGTCGAAAGCGAGAAGGGAAGAATTTGAAACTTTGTCATGATAAGTCTGTGCACAAAATACTCAAGATAAATGTAAACTTTATGCTTTGCACTTATACATATCAATAAAGTGGTGAGAATAAAAACGTGCATATAATGGAGGTAATTAAAGAAATCGGTAATGTACTAGATGGGAATTCTCAAAAATCTTCCAGTAAATCCGTTTTGTGTTGTAATAGGCTTTGTCATTAAAAATAAAATGCACCACCTGGCACAATTAATGTTATGATTCTTCTTAATTTTTAAGTAGACCCCATAACTATAGCATAATGTTAAAATTTGCATTATTATAGCTCAAACAAAATGCTAGAACTTCAAAAATGATTTTACTACCAGAGTTTGGAATTATTTAATAAACCATGTTACAGTAAAGTGCCAGGAGTTTTTTAAAGACAGTATAGATTTGCCAAAGTCATTATAGAGGTTTATGTGAAATGTTTATATAGGAGTTCCTGACTCACATAATTCAGTAAAATCTTGAATGCTGCATTAAAACGTGAGTCCGACAATACAACTAATCGTGTTAGTCCATTGAACCGTGCAAAAGCATAATTACAATAATAATATGTAGTAAAAATACGCAAATTTTTCTTCTGGCATACCTTGAAAACACGAGAAAGATTCTAAAATGAATTATATGTTCTCTTGTTTGCACATAATAAGCATGATGAAATATGTAATTGAGAATTAACATAACTAAATTCCTAAAACATAAAAATAACGTAGGCATAAAGGAACAATTGAATCTGAAACGGGGTTCTTCTTTGTTAAGACAAGTTCCTTAAATAATTTTGACATTCTGTCTTGAAACTTAGAATTAATTTGCCTTAGATTTACAGAATGCTGGGATTACATGTGTGCTACGTGAGCAGGGAAAATGTTTCATTAAGAGTATCAAGTGATGGAGTGGAGGAATGGCACAGGGGTTACTGCTGGTACCTTGCTAGAACAAGGCTCTGAGTTCAGTTCTCCATTTCCTCAGCATCACATAAAGCTGGGCATTGTGGCACACGCCTGTAATCCCAGCACTTGGGAGGCCGAGGCAGGTGGGTCCAAAGCCAGCCTGGGCTACAGCAGTGCAGTCAGGACCAGAACAGGCTATAGAGAGAGAACTTGTCTCAAAAAATTAAAAGAAAAAAAAAAAGAAACAAAGAATATCAAGAGAGAATCAATTGAACTGTTTACTTGAAAAATAATATAATAACAAGAATCAGGAAATATTTTTCAATAATAACACATAATAAAAATGTGTCAGTAATAACATTCAAAATATATAGATTTTACTATCCAATAAAAGGACACAGACTAGCAGATTCATTTTAAAAAAAGACCTAACCATATATTAGCTGTAAGAGACACACGTTATCCACAGAGATACACACAAGCTGAAAATAAAAGAATGGGAATGGTTTTTTGAGCACACTGAGCCTAAAAGCAAATAGCAGAGCTATGTTTATATATAACAGAGTTGATTTCATAGCAAAAGCTGTCACAGACAGGTCACTATGCATTGGTAAGAAAATTACTCCAGAAAAACAGTTGTCAATATATATGCATCCAATATGAATACATCCAATTTCATAAAACAAAGGGCATTTAATATAAATGTATAGATAGGCAACAATACAATTATTAAAGGTCTTTAATTCTATCAGTTCATGGCCAGCTTTTTGAAAGCCAAGAAGCAAAAAACAAATTTGGCAAAGCTAAGAGAGACACAATTTCTTCCATTCTTGAGAAAGTGCAGGATCCCCAAAAAAGAGGGAGTCTGCAGAGAAAATCTGCCTGAGTGTTAAGATTATATAATACTGCCAAAACAACAACAAATTTGGATATAAATATTCCAAAGATTTTGTATGCCAGTGTAAGAAACAGAGTGAATGGCACAGATTTCAGTGAGATGCACTGTTCTTTCAAGCCAGGCTGCAGCAGAATTTTTAGTCTATCACTGTTTGCTATCTTCTTCATATTTTTTTTTCTGTTCTTAATCATTTAGGCTTCTTTATTTACAAGTAACAACAATTTTGACAAAATGAAGAAAAAAGGAATTTATTAGATATTGTATAATCCAGCTTTCCCACAAAAAAGACTAGAAACGAGTATAAGAAATAACTAAGTACCAGGATAAGAAAGAACTATGTCCTCCTGACTTCCTGGGTTTCCAGAAAATATATCCTATTTACTTATCTCTTTTTACTCCAGTGCCAGTGACATGAAAGTTTTGCACGCAATTTTCATCTTTTTGCATCTCAGGACTTGATATATGTGTACCACTTTTTCTAATATATCTACTTTGTATTTAAAACTTGTCATTCTAAAGTTTCAATTGTTTGTATATCCATGTAGTTAATACATTTTGCTATGATTTGACTCAGCCATGCAACTTGTTTTGGCCAACATTATATAGAAGACGTGTCGATAAGTCATTTATAAATGCTCCTTCGCATCTCTACTGTTGCTAGGAGTTTGACGTGCCTAGACAAGCCAGCTTGTAAAAGGTTGATTAAACATACATGCAGCATACTATTGGAACTGATCTATCACTTAAAAAATCTAATGATGTAAAAAACTAACGAAAACTCTGCCTGTAACGACTAATACTTTTCCTTTTAGATAATATGAAAGAATTTTTTTTCAAAATACATTACACAAGGTAAGGCTGCTAAGTAAAGGAAATAAGCAAAAAACCCTATTTTAACAACTCAATATATAAATACAGGAGAAAGGATCCTTAACAGGCATGTATACAACATCTAAAACCATGAAATTTCATAGGATAAAGTGTAGTGTCACCTGACTTTTTATGTAAAATACCTTGACAATTCCAATCTATACAAACTATAAATGAACAATCATGATAAATATAATAATAAAGAATACCAAGAAAAAGGCAATAAATAACTGACAGATGTCGATAGCAGAGTTCTCCAAGCTTAGTATAAGAAATTCCTCCACCAATATAAATTTCAACTCTCTTCCTTTTGTTTCTTTTGCTATTTTTGCTGACTCATATTATCCCTGAAAATATGTTATTTTAGTATGTCTATATATTATACTAAGCACAAACCATTTACAAATTTACAAATTATTTATATAATCTTAAGCAAATACTTGATAATCAGTTATATTTTTAAAATCCTGAGGGTGCTGCCTTTCCTCCAGGAATAAATTATATTATAGAAGATAGAAAGCTTATCAAAAAAAGCTGCACATCAGTAGTTGAAAACTCTTAATAAGGCAAAGCAGTATATTTGAGATTTAAATTGCAGCTATTGTATGTGCAAAGCAGTAAACAAAATTAAACTAACAAGAAAATGGTCCTAAAATATCGTGAACAGCTATTTCAGAACGGAGCTTGAAAGAAGAGTCCACATAACTCCATAAAATAATCAATGGAAACTCAACTCTTAAATGAAGCCTCAAAATATAAATTAAATAATTGAATGCAATAAGTTTCACCATTTTATACTGTTCTAAAGAATGTTTTAAGTCCACAAAATGTGCCCGTGATGACAATAAACCAGTTCGTGAATATTCACTAGAGATGCAATTATTTTCCAAATATTTTGACCTGGATTTTATAAAACCATACATGCATAACCCGCAGGAATGAAGAAGTAATTATACCAAATTTGCTCTTAGCAAGTTTTAAGCAGCAATAATAATTTTTGAAAATAGAACTTACAATTTGCCATGAAAGAACTGGCTGTACACGAGTAGTAGTGATAACGAATACGTTTGATAAAACTCTGTTATGAACTACTCTGCTGTCTCACCCATTGAATTAATTTCTAAAGTTGTATAAGAAGTGACTTACGATGTACAAAATTTGCAACATATCCATAATTTGTGTTTATGTTTTTAAGTTTGCACTTTAGAGATATTATTTTGAATTTTTTTTATGTGTAGAACTTAAATGCTTATCTTTTTATGTTTTAAGACAAGTTTAATTGTGGAAATCTAAACAGTAGAAATTCAATATGGATATATAATATGCATATATATGTTTTATATTCATAGTCCCTATTTACACAATATACATTAATGTACATATATTTATGCTATGTGAGTTTGTACGTATATATGTATAGAATATGTATAGTAAATACATTATTACAAAATTCTTTGTGTGTACTGTTTTATTCTCCTCTACTTTGACTATAACAAATTGATTATAATTGTTTCTGATTTTTATATCACACTTATACATATGTAACTTTTAAAAAGTGTACTAAGATACTTGAATTATATTTTACCATGTTATTATTCTATATATTTGATATATTTCATGTATCTTTCTACCACAGCCATCATAAACCTCGGGTATATAGTCTATTAAAGATCTTTTGCTGTTTTCTTCAGATTCACGTACTTTTATAAACATACATGTAACTATCCATATATTTAAAATAACTTACATTGAATTTATGAGGTTACATAACAAGGTTTGCATCTTGTTTTTCTATATAAGAACATTTTGAAAATCATCCCACCATAATTTCTTTGCTTGTTTTCATCGTTTCAGGATAGCATCTTGCTTACTAGTATAAATTTATCCCATTTATCAACATTCTCATGTTCTTATAGAAATTTGTGAATAATTCCTCAATAATAATCATTTCTGAAATGGAGATTTACTTGTGTTTAGTTTCAAAGAGTGTATGCACCCAAGATGGATATTATTTTTGCAGAGCATGCATATTTTTCTCATAGTAGAATTTCGATCTTCTTTTCTTTTTTTTTCATTTTATATTGCACAATTTTGTGTAACTTATAAAAGTATTGCTGAACAGAAAAGGAACTTTATTTTGCATTCTTGATTCCTTCATGCTTTCGTTTAGAATTATTTATCTAATTTTGTTTTTTATTTTTCTATGTTTTGGATTTCGCCTTTTAATTTTTGGCTGATTTACTAACCTGGATTCATTTTAATAACTGATACTGTACTTTTATCCCTAGATGGTTTTTTTAAAGATACATTTTCTGTTTATCGCATAATACATGTCATAGAGGTGCCTCGGGGTATAACTGTCGATGAAAAGGTATTTTCCTCCTTTTTCGTACACATGTTGACTTTGGAATGAGTGACACACATAAATTTTAAATATTTGGTACCCTGGTTTTGTTCTTTTTCCTCTAAAATTGTGGAATTTCATTCTCTCATGCTATTCAGTGCCATGAAAACCCATTGACTAGGGATGAGAGTCTAGTGGAGGAACCAGAAAACTTTTTCAACTGTCCGCACTTTACACTCATAGTCCCTTTTGTTACACGCACATCAATTCTCCTGTTGTAATACAAAATGGTCCAACGATAACATATAAAGAATGGAGAGGGTAGTTTTGCAATGAAATCTTCATTACCAGCAGGGAGCAGGCCACATCTGGTCCTTGATTTGCTGGCTCTCATCTAGGTTAATCTATTCTGCAGCACTATTTCAATTCGATTATTACAGCATAAACAATATTGTATCTCTACTAAATTCCCATGCTTCTCTGCACCATGGTAGCGTCACTTAGAAGCATCCATTGCTAGAGTTATATGAACATTTGGCACATGCGTACCTGGAAATGATCCTTTTCTTCATGAAGATGCCTAATGCTGGTTCCCTGTGTAACTCACCCTTTGCTGGTGGTCTCTGCCCTCAGACCCTCAAGAGTCTTGTTCTCTGATTTTCAAAATATTTTCCACAGCTCTTGTGGGTCAGCCATCTTTTTCCAGGATTCACAGATTACCTATACTGGAAAGACTTTACAATTATGGAAGTTGCCATTTTCCCCTTGTATTCCATAGTTCTTTATTCAGTACTGTCCAGTGTCTAAAAACATTTTATCTACTTTTCTAAGACTTTACCTTGAAGCTGAAGTCTTCTATGAAATTTTAAAAATAAAACAATCTGTCAACAAGATCATTGCAGTCACATATTTTTCTTTTCTGTAGAAAAATACTGGGCTCATCTGAAAAAATAAAAAAAAATAATAAAAATAAGTTCTTCAGTATTTTAGGGTAGCAGAATCCTAGCTTTGAAGTTATCATAGGAAGAGTTCTATCATCAAACTCTCTGTTACACATTGTTTGTATATAAATTGTCAGAAAAATAAAACCAGAGTTATGAAAAAAAAGTTCAAAGTTACATTACATATGTGACTGTTTTTTTTTTTTTCTTTGAGACAGAGTCTTGTTTTGCAGTTCAGGCTGGCCCTAAAGTTACTTTGAAACCCAGGCTGGCCTTGAATTCATGGCAAACCTCTTGCCTCAGCCTCCCAGGTGCTGTGATTACAGGCGTGTGTCACCACACCCAGTTTATATGGTACTGGGGAATCAAACTTAGAAGCTTGTGCTTGCTGAAGAGTGCTTTCACCACTGTGCTATACCTCCAGCACAGTGACTGATTTCTGAGCTAGAATGATGTTCAGACAATTTGAAAAAAAATGTAATTGTTATCAATAGCTTTAGGGGTTTTTGTCCTTTCTGGCTATTCTATGTTGATATGTTGCCATTTTTTCCTAAAGCAGGTGACATTAATTTTTTTAGTTTCCATTTTGTTGCTTTTCCAGTTATTGTTGTTGCATTCTGGTCTTCAAGTATAATTTTTTTTTTTCACTTTCAGTTTTTAGACAGCGCTGGTGTTCAGTCAGCACCCTGACCTGGCTGCTTAAGGAGAGATCCAAACTCTCAATGAAGCACATCCTACTAATGAAGCCCAGGGCTTTTAAGAAACCAAGATAGAGCCATAGAAAGAAACAGACCAGAGACAAATTTCTAAAATACATCCTAATATATTTTGCATATCAAGGTTTATAAGATAACTTTTTCAGGATTCTCAAAAGACACAAAAGCAATGGAATGCATTAGTGTGTGCTCGTATGTGTTTCTGGGTATATACAGAAAGAGAAAAAGAGAGACAGAGAGAGAGAGAGGAAAGAAAGGAAAGAAAGAAAGAAAGAAAGAAAGAAAGAAAGAAAGAAAAGGGAGAGATTGGTTCATGCAATCATTATATCATTATCCAAGCTAGTGAGTAAAAAATTCATAAGGATATCTAGATATTCTGAGAGGCAGTAATGCCATTCCAGTCTGAAAACTAGTGGATAAAGACACACAGAGACAATAGCTCTCACCTTCTTTCTTCTGGTTGTGAAGGATGCACTGTTATATTCAGACTGTTACTGTTTGGATGAATCCTCGACGCCTTGCAGAGGACACTTTGCTCCATTCAAAGTTAATTAATTTAAATAGTAATCTTATTGAAAAACATCCTACAAATTGACTCAAATTATTAACAATAGCAATAGCATTTATGCTAATCTTTCAGGGGTTACTCAGATACCCGCATCATGCTGGAAAGATTACAATAGGTATGGTTGATTAATATAATAAAGAAAATATTATTTTGTAGGATAGCCTACAGAGATGATGTTATAACATCCGGAAAATACAGGAAATGGGAGGGGAAACACGCAGAAATTTGACACCATGTAAAACAATAGTATAGGGGCTGGAGGAATGGCACAGTGGTGGAAGCGTTTGTCTGGCAATCACAAGTCCCTGAGTTCTATTCCCCCGAACCACATAAATCTGATTTGGTGGCACATGCCTACAATCCCAGCACTTGTGAGGATGAGGCAAGGGGATTGCCATGAGGCCAAGGCTGGCCTGGGCTATATAGAGAGTTCTGGACCAGTCTGAGCTGTAGAGTGAGAGCCTGTCTCAAAAATAGTATATTTTTAAATTCAATTATTAAATCTCTAGAATACCCATTGTTGTCTTGAGGATCTTGCTTAAGTGAATTTGAGAAGTTTCGTGAACAATAATAAATTCAGATAATTTAAAGAGTAATATCTGAAATCTCTACAATTCATGTGATAATCATTTTAATCATGTAAGGAATGAGACAAGGTCAACTTTAGACTCTAGAGTTAAAAGCACAGGAAACCTCAGTGATTGAATAAATAAACTCCACTAGAGGAAATTCTGTTTGGCTTCCAAACTCATAGAAATCAGATCAAATGATTTGTTTACTTACTGCTTTTGCTGAAGAGCTCTTAGTCATTTATAAGAAAAGAGCCAAAGAATTAGTGTTCTTTAAAAATTGGGTTGTTTTTGTTGTTGTCATTATTATTGAGAGATGGACTTCTTTATATTTTTGAATATTAATCATTTTCCAAAGTATGGTTCACAAAAATTCTCATTCTGTAGGTTGCCTTTTCACCCTGTCAATTGGTCATGATGTTGCACAGAAACTTGACTCAACGTCTCTAGTCTAATTCTTGTCTTATTCTTGGTATTTTTATTATTACATCAAAGAAGTCATTGTGCAGAACAACAATGCAAGGCTTGTCTCCAGGTTTTCATCTCGTAGTCATATAATTTCTGAATTTGCATTTAAGACTTTGATTCATTTTCTGTTGATTTTTGTGTTTGGTATGAGAAAAGACCTTAATTTATTTCTTTTGCACGGAAATATTTAGAACTTTCAGCATTATATATTCACCAGGCCTTCCTCATAAATATTCTTGGCACCCTGGTCAAAGACCAGTTGATCATAGACACACAGAATCATCTAGGGGCTATTACCTTTTTCATTGTTTGAGTGTCGGTTTTTATGAAAGTATTATGTTGTTTTATTATAATAGATTTCTCATTTTATTAGTATATATTTGCAATACCCAATAGCTACAGTAAACATAAGGAATTTGTGCATACACTTACTTACTGCATTCATTTCACATTCACATCTTCTTCTTTGTCTCCCTTAGTGCATTTTCAAAGCAGTAAACATGGGGGCATGTGTAAGGTACCTGGATAAACATTTCTCAAAAGATGACGTACAGGTGATCAACAGGTCTATGGGAAAGTCCTCCGTGTCACTAATAATCAGAGAAATATAAGTCAAAACCACGGTGAGGTATTACATTTTGCCTGTCCCAACATTTATTATGAACACCACAAGAGTTAGCAAGCGTCAGTAAGAAAATGGAGAAAAAAAAAAAGAGAACCCTTGTATACTATTCTGGGTAATAGAAGTAATTTCATCTATCACTATAAGAAACAACATGGTGTGTCCTTATGTCTTTTGATTAAATTATTGTCTGAACCAGAAATCTCATTTTTGAATACATATTTAAAGAAATGTGAAGTTCATAGACTGTAGTCTCATGTTCATAATACTATGATAGAAATTTAATGCCGCTGACAGACAAATAAAGAAAATGATATAGTTGTGAGCAGACTAGATTTTTCAGCCTTTAGAGAATAAGAATTGTGACAAGATTAGATGAATCTGTAGGGCATTGGACTAAGTAAAAGAAGCCAGAAAGAAAGAGACAAATACTCAATGATTGAACATTGATGTGACATCTGAAATACATGAGCTTGAACTCACAGAGCAAAGAATAGAATTATGGAGTAAAATGATTCAGTTGCAAAAGACTGTGCTTTGGAGATCTAATATATTGTAGTGTAATTAGTTAATGATACTGCATAATTGAAATTTGCTAAAATGTTAAATCTTAAGTGTTTTCATATTCACAGAAAGGTTACTACATGAGGTGTGTTTATAAATATTAATTGCCTTTACTGGTGATTTTGTTTTATATATAAACATTATGTTGTACATTTTAAATGTATACAGTTTCTATTTATTAACCAGACCTTAATAAAAGTTAAAAAAAATCTTGTTTTAGAAGAATTTTCAGTGTCCTTGATTCCTGTCTTCCCTTTCCCTTGCTGTCTTAAGAATGTACAACCACCTCCTTCTGTGCCATTAGCGGTCACCACATCCCTGAAAGCAGTAAGTGCTCTAGTCACTGATTACAAATATTGTATTGAAACCATGCAGTCATCCTGGGTGAAAGGAAAGGGCAAAGATGCAGAATTGTATGGCTTTTATGTCAAATAGCACATGACCAGCACTCTTGTGACACTCAAAGGTAAGCGGAACACTTCTATTGTCACCAGCTCCTGAAACACTACTCAAAAATCTCTCCTTATATCACACTAAATTATGAAAAAATGCGAAAATGACTACTAAATCCTTTTTATTTTTATTTTCCCATTCTTTAGGGATAACTTGTAAAATAGCCTTAAAACTTGCTTATTACATTCTATTTTATACTTGAAAACGATACAAACATCTACGTAAATATTGGAGAAAGTTGATAACACTGGGAAGTGTCAACAGGATGGATTTTCATCAATCATACATTCAAATGTGTGCTTTCAGGCTTTGGACGGGAATGAGCATCTCAGGACTATAAAAACGTTCAGGTAGATGTTACTGAACATTATGTGAAACCACGTGATCATTTGTGAACATTTTTCATTGCTCATCCAAATAAATGCCACGTGGAACTTTCAATATGTTTGAAAGTGCTATCTCACATTAAAATGCACCGTTTCTTCAAAGCATAAGGTTATAAGCTTACTAAGAGGCTTTTCAATATTGTGTTAGTATTGCCAATATCCCCCTCGGGGGATTGTGTTAGGAGTCATATGATCCTCTCACAGCTAGGTAACTGGAGCAATGGACCAGAGCTTTATTACCCCACTTACCTGCTGTCTCATTTTCATTTTTTATCCCATGGCATAGTAAATCTCAATGGCGTTACATATGATATGAAAGTTAAAAATTGCAAAAAAAAAAAGCTCCAGACTTAGCTATGAAGTGCTTCAAAGAGCAAGATGAACAAAATCCATTTAAAATGTAGATGACATTTATTTATTCCTTTACTCCCTTTTATTTTCCTTTGGGCTTCTAAGAGTTACTTATTAATTTAAACCCCCAAAGATATTTAGCATACTAAATTTGGCCTTTGGCACATAAGCTGGAAATGAGATATCTTTTCACATTAAAAAATTTGTATTTCTTGAAACAAATGTAAGATAATTCTTCTAGAAATTTTAAAAAAGGAGTTCTAACATATATCTCTTAAAATATCTACCCTCTACATGACTACTAAAAACAGTAGATAATAAACATAGGAACAATTGAATCTCCATTCTTACTCTTCCCAGAAGATATTGTGTATAGAAAGTAAAACAGCCCCTGACTTCCTTTTAAATGTAACATTAGGAAGCAATGACCAAAGAGCACATGGGACTAGCAACCATTTCCTGTAATAGGTATTACCTTGTTTTCCTCAGGCTGCCCCTTCTGGGTCGGGAAGCTCATTTCCTCATTGTTTGAGGTTGTCAGGGGCCCAATCTCTGTCTGGAATCCCATTATCTAGGCGCAGATCAGGTTCTCTCCCAAAGTGGTAATCTACCCATTTTCAACAAGAATGTGTCAAAGTATGGCTCCTCTGTCTCAAAGCAAGAAAATTCCAAAGGACCATTCTAATTCTAACATAATCCATAAAACTATACGCATCCATCCTTATAATTACTTGGAAATTCAGTGTCTATCTCTGCCTCATCTTAGTATATTTACTTCCAAAGTATGTTGATGTTGAGGGTTTCAACACACTTCCCACTCACAAATGTCTCAGAGACTGTATTCCAGAAATCTTGACCTCAAGCCATTAATATGAGCAGCAATCTAAGTAAACAGGTTTAATCTGGTTAGGAAAGCTGTTTCTCCTGCCAGTTAGCTGGCAAGAAGGACACCATCTCTGGCAGTGGAAGAAGTATTACATTTATAGCTACACAATTGTTAAATTTCTCACTTCTGATGAATTGAGTTGTCATGCTGATGTAAACCAATGCACTCAAAATTTCACTATCTCAGGCTTTTGAAGAGTTGAAGCAAGAATTAGAAAGAAATCACATTAGATGTTCTTACTGGCTGACAAATACATCACAGAGAAACAAAGAATGACCACAAACATTACATCTTTGATGAAAGGGAAATACAAAATTCAGAAGGCTTCTCAGCATCTTGTGAGCAGACTCATCTAAAGATGGAGAAAATCATATAAAGCTGCGAGCTAGGCTCCAAAATTAATTATAATCATAATAGTAGTAGATAATTTTCCAAAGAAGGTTAAATTCTCAGTGTCTTATAAAAAGTCAACCCAATGTCAATGATTAGGGTTCCTGATTTAAAAACTGGAACCCTGAACCAGGTGTTGGGGATATCTGATGGAAAAAAAAAAGTTGTCTCTAGAGCCCCTGAATTCTCCAGACTGGAGTAAGAATCACACTCCTATCTGCTAAATTGAGCAAGTCCCCAGAACTTAAACTGGTGCAGTGATTTCCGCTTTACAAAACATTATGCGCAATTGTGAGCATCCGTTAACATCTGAACCCACCTCCTTTCCTTACCTCCAGACTAGGTAGGTAATTGCATGCAAAGCTAGATTTTATCCCAAAGATTTCAGAAGGTACTTTTCAATTAATTTTAGTGAGGTTTGCAGAATTCAATGAAGGTGTACTGGAAGGAATTGGGAGATTCCAATTAATCCTGGATCCTGAAGACCCTGTGCCGAAGCAGCTAGAACACAAGGTTACAGACAGATTTGGCTGTTTATTGATAAGCAAGGGCTACCCTAAGGTAAAGACATCCTGATAACGATCTTGGTGAACACTGGTAATTACAGCTTCTGAGCTTTGGGAATCTTGGGGAAAATGACAGTCTGTGGTAAGTAAAGTAGAAAGTAGAACTTTTGTGGAAGGCTAGAACTCATTTAGAATGCATGATAAAAATGTATTTAAAAAGTCACAGAAAGTGATCAGGCTACTACATGCACTATGTAAATCTATAACTCATCATTGAATGACAATTTGAAGAAGACCCTGAAAGTCCTCTCTTTTATCAGATAAGTAAATGATTCACTGGTAAGAGCAAAATATCATAACATAATCCTATGGTGTTCCTTGCCCAGGTTCTGAACTTGACTCGGTTTTTCGACTTTTTCACAGCACTTATTAATTTCATTAGCGTGTGTTTGGGATTTAGAATAATCTCGTAAAACTTCAGGACTTGATATATGTACTGCACCGAAGTCACATTCTCTTCTATTTTCTGCCCTCCTCCTCTCGGTTATCGGCTTCTCATCCACCTTTCACACAAATCCATCCATCTCACTACTCCTTTTCATCCCTCTTGTGAAGTAAGCTCTATCACATGTTCATAGCTTGGATTTCTCATATTAGAGAATCCACTTGGTATTTTCTTCTCTGGGTATGATTCACTTTACTATGCATAACAGTCTTAACATACTTCCATTACCCTACAAATGACTAAAATTTTCTTTATGGCAGAGTAATATTCCATTTTGTATGCATACCACAATTTTTTATATGTTCCTTTGTTGGTGCACAATTTTCATGATGTGGATATTATGAATGTACTTCTACAAACATAGATACGTACATATCTCTGTCACATGATGTTCTTCACACTTTTGGAAAGATATCCAGGAGATGTATAGCTGGATCAAAGGGAAGATCTATTTTCTGGTTTTGATAAATATTCATACTGCTTTCCATAGCAATTGTATCAGTTACAGCTTCATCAGCAATATAGAAATGTTCATATTTATCGTTCATCAACAGAAGAAAATAAAGAGGATTGAGGAGGGGAAAAATGGGGAGAAAGCAACCCCCATACTTAGGAACAGCACTGTGAATGACTTCCAAATGGAGCAGAGTAAGCCCAGGCCAGGACTGTTCTCTAGTAAACAAAGTCCAAGAGAGTTAAAACCTACGTCAGCTCGATTCTGTTAGGGTTTTGGGTTATAAGATATGATTATCTGTGGTGTTTTATGGCAAGGTTAAAATTTTCCTAGGCTGGAGGAATAGCTCAGCGGTTAAAGTGCTTGAGCAAACGCTAAGCCAAGTGCTAAGTACCCGAGTTCGATTCCCCAGCACCACATAAGCTGGGCGTGGTGGCGCACGCCTATAATCCCGGCACTCTAGAGGCTGAGACAGGAGGATTGCCATGAGTCCAAGGCCAGCTTGGGCTCTAAAGTGAATTCAGGACCAGCCTGGACCACAGCGCGAGACCCTGTCTCAAAAAAACAAAAATCTCCTAACTCTTCCAAAAGGAAAAAAAAAATGAGTTTCTGACATGTCACTATAACTAGTTATAGAAAAAAATACACAGCCTTTGGAAATTAAGAGACCATTCAGTCTGAACTGCCAAACATGAGCTGAATTCTATCAAATCCTTCATCATAAGTGCAAGATGTCTACCAGAAATATTAATTATATTACTGCAACATGATGGGCCTAATATTTTCCCAGTACATCTAAGACCGGGAACGTGCTGGCCAGAGTCTCATAACACCATCTCTCCCTTCCTCCTTCTACAGAAGTTTCTTTTGTTCAGTTCTGGAAGAAATAATAGATTGAACTTAATTTGATATTTTAATCTAAGCACCAGTCAAAGGGAGTCTTAAAAGGTAACAGCAACAGAAATCTTCCTCAGGGTTTATCTGACATGAAAATTCATAACATAAATAACTAAAAGAGTAAAATTTTAAAAAATGACAGGAACCAGGGAGGAAGACTTCATGGAGATGGGAAGGGGATCCAGGAACGCAGATAAATGGGAGGTGGGGAAAGGGCAGGGGAAGTAAGCATAATTAAGACACAGTATGTATATGTACCAATCCCCCAAGACCAATGTGGTTCTTACTCATTGCAAAAATATGTTAATAAAAATAATAATTGTAGGAAAAATCCTTCAGACAATAAAATGTCAGTGTTCAGCTCAATGTGAGAAGCAAGGTTAATAATTCACTCTACTTTTTTTCCCTCTCTCTTCCTTCCCCTCCCTCCTTCTCTATCTCTCTCTGTCTCTCCCTCCCTCCCTCTGTCTCTCCTTCCTGTTATCTCTGTAACTTGGTTTTCTGAGTCAAGGCTTTAGGTTTCCCGACGTGCCCCAGGTTGGCCTCAACCTTATAACCCTGCTGGAGATTTTTATGTACTGGGATGGCAAGCCTGTGAGAATGCATCAGGCTTTTATTTATTTATTTTTTGTTTGTTTTTCCTCTTGAATTTCTTTCCTGCTGAGCTCATAAAAATATGTAAAAGATTAAGGTGAAAGTAGATTAAAATAACACGTGTTGTGAACTGTAGTAGGCATTGTGCTGTGCTTCTGAGTGACTCCTTAACAACTCTCAGTGGGTAGTGATGTCCTAGGAGCTTCCTCTACCTGTGCTGCCTTTCATCAGAGTCACCTTCCTCCGGGAGGCCCTGGCCCCTTAGGAATCACACTTTTTCTTCCCATGGCCATAACAACCCTAAAACAAGATACTACATACTATGAACTCATGGGACAGAAATAGTAAGTTAAAGTCTGATTCCTTGGCTTCAGATCAGGAAAAGACTGAAGAGCTTTCTCAGATTTAGTGTCTCCTCACGGACCACCTGAGTCTGTTAAGTTTGAATTACAGTTCATCTTCTCCCTGTGGAGATTTATTTCGTCATATTTTGAAGATAAGATGTTACATTGAGTAAAATTATTTTGGGGACAGAGGAGAGGGGTGCATGTAGGTTCATGTGACTGTTTTGGACAGCCCGTGTCTCTCCTCTATTGTACTGTGGTTTTAAGCAGGCACAGGCAGCACTATTGCGCCGGGAACATGAAGGCTCCTAATGGGTGAAGACCCTCATGAGCGAAAGGAGAGGGCATGCCATGGAGTTCTTAGAAGAAACAAAGGGGGATGAAGGAGGAGGGAGACGACGCCTACAGATATGACACCATCAGCAAGTGCGAGAAGAGCGCTATTTGTTCAACCAAAGTCCTCTCGTAAAGGTTCCTTTCACACACAGAGGTCCACGAGGACGAGGGAAGAGTTGCTTCTGAAGGACTGTGGCAAGGTAGGCCCAGGAGCCAAGCAGGGGATGGCAAAGCGGAGGGAGCGCATATCGCTCAAATGTCTTCCTGCAGAAAGCGTAAGCGGCAGCATTTCCTAGGGCAATGCCCCCAATCTACTGCTATATCTTTGCCAGCCTCCCGTTTTTATGGGCTGATCCTAACAATGGCTGATTTTGGCTTGCATTCTTACACTTTGTGATACATATTTTCTTTCTGAAAATTCACTCACAGAATGGTACCGAAGGCTGAGATTACTTTGCTACGTCTCTTTCCTTCCTCTCTGTTCCAGGAGTGAGACTTGCGTAACCTTCTGCAAGTTTTCCCCACCTCTTCTGGCTGCTTCCTCCTTTTCTTACAATCATGTCCTCCAATCCCTCTTTCACATGCCTGGTCCTGCCTTGGCTTCTGCTTGTTAGAGGAAAAGAACTGTCACGTGTGTGGGCCCCAAGAGGAACAAAGTGCTTAAGAAAATAGCGTGTATAAACAAGTTTTGAATGTATAGGCTTTATGGATTGAAACACAGAAAGTCAGGAGGAAAATATCACACCACTCTCTTTTACAGAAGATACTGAACTTCTGTACCTGTGAGTAGACTGGATGTACAAAAAAAAAAAAAAAAAAGCATATCTGATGGCCATAAGCAGAGCAATTACCCCAGGAAGCTTTGTGTTGTTCTCCATGCTTTATGAGCTGAGTGCAGATCTGTGGATGGGCTTTGAGACTTAACAAGACCAAAGAAAGAAAGTGCTGTATGGTGAATGTCAATGGAGACACCAGAGGCCATGGGAAGAGGGTAGATTTTCAAATTGCAGCCTAGCTGTGACTTCCTTAAATGTGTTTATTTCCAGTGACCAGTAACGTTAAAAAAAAGAAGAAGTTATGCAGGGAAAACATGTAAACCACAACTGAGACAAAGGAAGTGTGCATTGAATCATACTTCAAGATGACCCGGACGTCACAGTTATCAGCAATGGCTTCAACACAGCTCTACCAAATGCAAGACAGGCATTTCAGGGAAAGTTGCTCATCGCGAATGAGCAAACGTGGGCCCACGGGCATGATGGAGAGTAAAACAAATGGAAATGCAACAACACAGACACTACATCAGAAGTGAAAAGTTCATGCGGCAAACAATGGGAGATCGATTATAGCGTGAGAAAAAGAGGTGAACTTGAAACTACTCAATATAAATTATTAAACCTAAGGAAAACAGTAAAAGACATTTTTAAATATTTGGCAATGCTCCATTGCCAAGTAGAAAGAAACACCCCATTAGAGTTTCAGAGAAGATACAAACTAAAAACAGGTAAAGGAAGAGGTTAGAACTATAGCCAAAATGATTCCAAATTTGTGGAAAAAAAATTCCACTTTCCATACAAATGACTGAGTTTCTTCTGACATATAATTTTCAAATTATCAAAAAGAAGAGAATGCTAAATGAAGCTAATTAAAAGTCAGAGGAATAAACCTTGAATCACCATTGATTTTAGGTACAAGATTTAAATAATGAAATAAAATATGTCAAGTGCTAGTAAGAAAACAATTATCTATTTGATATTATTTTATCAAACAAAAATATTTCTCCAAATGTAGGTTAAATAAAGACTCTGTTTTAGGCAATCCGGTATATCAAGAAAGATCAAAAAATGTTTCAGGTAAAAAATTATGTCACATGACAGTTCAGATATGCACAAAAAGTAGAGACAATCTCAAAATGCTATACACAAGGATTTTTATTTGTGTTATCATCTCATATTTAAGTCCCTGAACTGCTGGAAGCAAAACCCAATGACATCATGTTGTGAAGTTAATAAGATCTACAAAGAGAAATTATAGAACGTTCCCACAAGAGTCAGAGTTAGTAAACAGATTTATACACTTTGTTATTTACCTGTAGTACACACGGATTTTCTTAATTTTGTTTTAAGTGAAGTATTAATATTCAAATAGATACAGACACCATTCTACAAAAGTGACATTTAAATGTATCTAAACATATAAAAAGAGAAAATGTGACAAAAAATCACTGGCCTAATCTAAAAGAGGGCAATAAATCCTCAATGTTCTCCACGGGTCCTCCTGTCTGTTCTTGTAGAAGGACCACCTTAAGAGAGAAAAAAGTGACTGAATAGGTGAAGTAGAAAAGTCGTATAAAATTACCCAGGCCCAAGCTGATATGTCCAGCAGTTTGGGAGGCTGAGGTAAGAAGATCTCAAGTTTGAACAAAGCTCAAGAAATATCTGGATACCTAGCAAAGCTTTGTCTGTAGTCAAAACTAAAAAATTGTAAAAAATTGTCAGGGAATAAATCTTAGTGTGGACTCATATATATATATCACATTAAACTGAAAAAACTATGGAGAATAAAACCTGATCTAGAATCAAAGATTCTATTTTGTTAAATAAAATCTTAAGTATTATGGAGCTGAGCATGGTGGTGCACATCTATAATACTAGCATTGTGGGAAGCTGAGACAGCAATGTCATAATAAATTACCCCTAATTATTGAATTACTCAGGGAATGGAATAGACTAGACTAGACTAGAGTCGATCACCATGCAATCATAGAGTATTAAATGATTTTCTTCTAGCATAAACAACCCAGAATGTTTAGACTTATGTTTTAATATTATATATTAGCTCTTAGTTAGTGATTTAAGGGAGAGAAATATATTTGAGTTCAGTTAAAAATAGAATTATTTACAGACAAAATTACAGAGAATCTTAAAACAATTCCTAAAATAATAAATGTCAGCAGTATTAATAATACAAAGGTAATACTTTAAGAAAATAAATTATATCTTCACACGACAAAATTAAATAAAACTTTAAAATACCATTTGTGATGTTATTTGAAGTGGAAGATATTTTGAAATAAATTTAAGGTAAAACTAAGAAGATATATTCATTGGTAATTTCAAGATCTATTTAAAATAAATTTTAAAAGATTTAAATGCATAGGCAAAACACTTTCCTTTTTATGTATTAGAAGACATCACATAGTTATGATATCTTTTCCACCTTGATTTATTTATGTACTTAATAAAATCACAATCAAAATGTGATTGAAATTTTATTTAAGAAATTAATAAACTCCTGTAACATGTGTATTTCAAGATAAAGAATGTGAAACCTTGTGGAAAAAATTGTAGAGTTTATTGTATTGACCCAAGGACTTACTTTTAAGTTCCACTAACTACAGCAATATATTGATAAACAATATAACAATGTCAATAAAGTTAAAGACAAATTTAAAATATATAATCAATATCAAATAGATTTTGATAGAAATATCAAACAATTCTACTGGGAACAGAAGTCATTTGTCAACCAATGCCACTCAAAATACAGATGACTCATACGGAGAAAGTTTATCTCAACTAATAACTCATACACATACAAAATTTAATTTAAAAAGAGTAACATAGCTTGATGTTGAATCAAAAGCTCCAAAGCTTTTGTTTAACTGTGGAATTCCAAACTTATTATTATCTAGAGAAAAACACTGAACATAGAACAAAAGTAGATAAATGTTGCTTCATTTAGTTTAAAATGTCTCTACATTTATAGGAAGCTATAAGAAAATGAAAAGGGCAATCATATTTTATGGAAAAGTACTTGCACTACATTAAATAATGTTCTTATTTTTTCACTTTGTTTGTTACAGAAACTGAACTCAGAGCCTTTAACTTCAGCGACATCTCAATTCTTATTTTTTTTTAAGCCACTGAGTTCCTTAGGCTGGACTTGAACTGGTGATTCCAGTGCCTGGCTTGTGAGAGCTGGTATTATTGGAGTGTAATACCCACCTACCTAAGCAATATTATTAATTGAACAAGCAATAAATGTAACATGGGAAATTTAAAAACCCAGTCTTAAAAGAGTACATACTGAGTACTTCTATTGCTTGGATATCAAGAATCAGTGAAACTGAGATGTAGCAGTATAAAAGAAAATAAAGAATGTGTGCCTATTATAGAAAGGGAATTGACTGAAAAGAGAAGCAAAAATCTGTGTCAGGCTCAGTAGAAGTGGTCGGTGCTCTACCGGAGGGTTAGTTACTACATGGAGGTCTTACCCGGGGTACCACGCTATACTTTGCAGATTGGTACATGGTTCTGAATTTACAATGTCATACCATTGAAGGTAAAGGTGACTCTGGATAAAATTCAGATTGCAAATTAAGAATAAATAGGCAATCTATTTGCTACCTTTGTGCGTATCTCTAAGCTCATAGTTTATTGCTTTTTAAGTTCTTTCTACTTTAGTTAATAAATTATTACATGTTATTCATGTGATATCAAAGACTTTGGAAGACTACATTTTAAATATAAAAGTATTAACTTATTGAGAATAGCAACTATAGACAATTTCTCTTTTATATTTGAGAATATGTACAGATAATATTGATTGTTTATCTAGAGGTACAATTATGTAGGCACTATTTTTTTAGAAATTAATGTGGTTAGTGCTTGCATTCTGGGAAAGAAATATTAAAATTAAACAGCAAAAGTACAGTACTATATGAGGATAGATAGCTACACACTGTGAATACATAAATCTGGCCTGACTGAATAAAGAAAAGGAAAGAGCAAATATGTCAATGAGAAAGAGGTAAGCTTAAAGATTAAATTAGAAATCCTTATTTATCTATTTATTTATTTATTTATTCATTGAGACAGGGTCTCCCTCTGTAGTGCAGGCTCATCCCGAACTCACTATGGAACCTAGGCTGGCCTTGGACTCCCAGCAATCCTTCTGTCTCAGCCTCCCAAGTGCTGGAACTAGAGCCATGCGCCACCATGGCTGGCTTATGTGGTGCTGGGCAATTGAACTCGGGTACTTAGCACTTGACTGTAGCAGTTGAACAGCTCAGCCATTCCTCCAGCCCAGAAATCCTTCTTTAAAAAGAAACTTCAGGGTAGAAGAGTTGGTGGCATTTAGCCCAGCATAGTGTTGAGGAAAAGCTAGTTTGACCATCAGTCTTCAAATATACTTAGATTGTTTCCAGAACTTCCATATGCTGAGATGAATAAACTAGCTGTAACACTATATTCACGGGATGTCTAACATCTATTCATTGTTATATGGAATATTAGTGACCTGATGATAAAATCCTGTATATGACAGTCAATAAATATGGTGGTCAAATATTGGATCACACAGATTTCAGATTTCATCACAAAACAAATACCACTTATTTAAGTTTTAGTGATATGAACTAGCTCATCTTTCTTTTTCCAGGAGGAATTTTAAATGCATTGCTTTGTTTTTAATGAAAAAATTACTGTTGCAGCTAATATAAATGGTTATAATGTGCATAACCCATTAGTTTTGTCAACATTCTGTGTTTAACCATAATTTGTATGCCATCCTTTGGAATTCACATGAAATTTCCTCTTACAATGTAGATAATTATAATTGCAATAATGCAGATATCATCAGTTAGTTATATTACATTGAGAGGCACAGGTCAGATGTGATTTAGACTTACTGTTTTACTCTTGTTTCCCTAGGCTTTCTCCAATAGTGTCTATTGATTTATTTACCCAGAGAAACTTCTCTCTAAGCTGACAAATTGGGCCTAGTAATTTCCTAAAGGTGCTGTACAGTTCATTGCTCCATTACTCGTTTTCAAAAAGCCTAAATTATTACCATTCCAATTCATTTAAGGCAAATCATGAAGTTTGTATACTCTAGTGAAACTATTTACTTTAGGAATCGCAAACCCTAATTTATATGGAGGCAAAATGGAGAAATGACATGAATAAAACCTCTGCAATAAACTAAATTACATAGAAAGTAAGATGATACACCTGCTACTCATTGAATTTAATGGCTACTCTCAGAGTAGGTAAGTCTAATATTAAAAAGTTTTATGACACTTTACAAAAAGAGATTTGAAGTAATGGCAACCGTGTGTGTGTTTCTGTGTGCATGTGTATATTTAATCTCGATTTATTGTTCAGGAAAACAAAGATCTTCTGTAGGCTATATTCAGCTCTCATCTTTCAGCTAATGAGAACACTGTTATTTTTCTCAGATTATTCAAATAGTAAACGATAAAGGCGTATTTAAAATGTCATGTGTTTTACAGAATGTAATTTATTAGGAACTTTTCCCAGCAATATATCTGACTAAGCAGTATCTCTCAAGGGATTCATCGTGTTCTGTTGTAATTATAGAAGTGGTTACATAGATGTGCAGGTAAGAAGAGACAGATTTATATTAAGTTTCTTAATTCTAAGGTTATATTATACTTAAAAGAGGAAGAGTTGTACGGTTTTTATACTTTAGCATTCAGACTATTATTTCATCTTTGGTTTAATATGATACATTAAATATAATAGAAAAGGACAGTGGATAATATTAAAGAAAAAAATAAATTGTTCATCAAATTGAGCAATGTGAAGGAAAAAAAAAGACCTTAAGAGAAAGAAGTCAATGAAAAAGATGCGAGAAGGAATTCTATAAAGTCCATAAAGACAGAAAGTATTACCACCACAAATAATATATTCCCTAGAGGCAGTGACACAGAATAGTGCCTACTCCATGATCACTATTAAATAAAAATTAAGATTAAAGAAACATTTAGCCAAATAGTCATATTCTGTGCCTACTAGACACCCCCTTCATAACATTTGATCAGAGAATACAGCACATAAACAATACCGGTAGGTGACCTTAGGTGAGAAACCATGTGGGTTAGCAAACGTGTACTCTTGGAATCAGAGAAGTGGCTCTGTAGATTCGCAAATAACAAAAGAGACAGATTTGCACAAAGTTTTTAATCCTTAAAATAATAATATACTTAAAAGAGGCACAGTTGCACAATTTTTATACTTTAACGTGTAGACTATTATTTCTTCTTTGAGACTCTTATTTCTTCTAAAACCTCATGTTTCTGTGCCAGAAGAAATGAAGAGATAGAGGTGGAATTAGAGACCTCCTAAGGATGTGTGTTTAGAAACAACGGAACTGTGGAGTGTGAAAAAATAACATTTTACACACTGGGGTATGTTTGACCAGAAGTAGTTTAAATGTCTCTCAAAGAATCTTCAAAGTGATTATTACAAATTGAGAAATATTTAATTAATTAAGGTTTGTATTTGTACATTAAGGGATCTTTTATACAAACACATTTTTAAACAAAATTCCTTATTGAATTAAGAAATTATCTTTAATCATAAATAGGAAGGTTGAAATTTACATGAAAAGTGGTATATTATTAGAAAGATAATTTTATAAGCAAAGTGATTTAAATGATGAGGAATATTTGCAAACAGGAATGGTAAATTTTTTTTCTGTCATCTAGAAATTATACTAAAGTTATGACTGTATTTTTCATCTAAATTCAAGGTCATCCTTCTGTTTAAAGCTTATTCTACTTTATTCTCCTAAATAAAAAATAAGGTCAATAACTACTGAGAAAAAAATCTATGCATACTTTATGGGTGTTCATGTGAGAAAAATATGAGCTAATTTAGAAAAAAATATTTTTAAACATATATATTTTGTCTGGAAAATAGGGATAAAAAATGATCCAGTGAGGAGCAGCAGAAATTTCTCATCATAATGCTTCTGCTGTTCTTAATCATGACTCAGAGGAAAAGGCCAGTCATGAATAGCCCTCCCTATTATAAGATCATCTGCACAAACTTCAACCTACCCATCTGTGCTGGTTAATTCTATGTTTCAACTTGGCTGGGCCATGGTACTCAGCCATGTGGTCAAATGCCAATCTGGATGTCATTGTGAAAACATTGCATTTAATGGAAATAACTTTTAAATCGATTATAACATGAGTAACAAAATTTACTGTTTTTGATGTGGAGAGGCTCATGAGATCTGTTGAAAGTTCTAAATAAAAACAGACTTCAGCCTTAAAGGAAAGACACTTTTGAAGCTTGAGTATCTTCTAACTTCTAATTTAATGTTACATCTTCCCTTGTTCCTTCCTGAGTTTTCTGTAAGGAATTGTCATCCTACACAACATGGATCCATTCCATAAGAAGAATGATTTTTCCTCTATTCCTATAAATATTCTATAGATTCTCTTTCTTTGGATAATCTTGGATTGCATACATCTGCTATTGTAATTATTCAAAATATAGAAAATGTCATATGCTGCCAACAAAATACTTGGATTTGAAATAAAACACAATTTCACTTAAGAGTTTCTAAATAATTGGTATACCTAGAAGAATAAATATAACTAAATAGAGATATAAAATCTACATGAGAAACACAGAGAGTGATGATTAAAGGAATAAAAGAAGTAAATAAATGAAGAAAAAGCCTATATTCTTGGATGATAAAAAGTAAATATTATAAAGATGTCAGGTATCCCCAACTTGACCTATAGAGACAGTGCTACTCAGTCAAAAACCCAGCAAATCATGTCGCAGATACCAATAAAATAATTCCATAATTTATATGAAAGGGACACAGATCCAGAAGAGCAAATGAAGTGCTCAAGGAGAAGAGCACAGTTAGAGAATTGATGATGAAAAATATAAGATAATTTATAAAAACTATTTTTAAAATTATATATTTTGTCTGGAAAATAAAAAGAAAGAATTGTCCAATGGAGAGCAGCAGAAATGTCTCATCATAATGCTTCTGCTGTTCTTAATCATGACTCAGAGGAAAAGGCCAGTCATGAATAACCCTCCCTATTATACGATCATGGCCTCGAGGCTTATTGTAAAGATACAATAAACCAAATAGCGCAGTAATGGTGGAAGAAGAAAAAATCCAGTAGAATAGAACATAAAAAAATTAGACCCACTCCAATGAATTCAACTGATTTTTGACAAAGGATCAAAGAGAGTTAAATGAAAAAAATACAATATTTTCAACAAATGGAGCTGAAACAACTCGATATCCATATGAAAATCATAATAATAACAAACATACACATTTTATATCATTGACAAGAAACACAACAGATTATAAACCTAAAAGTAAAATATAAAAACAATCGAATATCTGAGAGATAACTTATAAACATCTAGATGACTTTGGGGTTGGGTTCCTAAATTCAACATTGAACGTATATTCTAGACAAATGTAATTGAAAAATAAAAGAGTTCATTTAAATTCCCAGACTTTGGCTCAAGCCAGTGAGAAGGCAAGCCACAAATTTGAGAAAATATTTTCAAAAGATATGTGTGATACAAGACTTCTGTCCAAAATACACAAGGAACTCTGAATAAGCAGTAAGAAAAGAAAACGACTTGCTTTTAAAAACTAAGTAAAACATTTCAGCAGAGGAAGATTCTTCAGTGAGGAAGATAAGTATCTGAAACAAACTCAATATTTTAGGTTATTAGGGAATTGCTAAGTAAAACAATAATGAGAAAGATCATTGCACACATATGGCACAGATGTCAAAAGCCAAAACACTGGCAATCCTGACTGGTGCTGAGGATTGTGGAAATGTATTCAATTTGGCAGATGCACTGGTAGTTTCATACAAAACTAAACATACATAAGCTATATGCTTCAGCGATCTTGTGTCTTACTGTTTTCTCAGGTCAGTTGGAAGTTTTATGTTCATATCCACAAAAATATCTGTTCATGGATAATTATAACAGCTTTTTACTAGCTGCCCACATTTAGAAAAAAAAAACATACATTTCAGAACCTTAATAGATAAACAAACTGTGGCATGACCTTCCAATGTAATATAATTTGGCCTCAAGAAGAACTGTGGTTTTAAGTTTTAAGAAAAAAAAAGTACAGGATTCTTTTTTCAATTCATGAAAAAAAAAAGAATCAAATTACTAAGTTAAATAAGACAATTTGAAAAGGCCACATACTGCATGATTCCACCTACAGGATGTTTTTCAAAAGGCAAAATACTGAAATGATAAAATATATTAATGACAACCTGAAACTGCGCTTAGAGGGCAAATAATTTTTAAGGCACTGAAACTATTTCGTACGATACTATGAAGGTGGATAGGCATCATTATTCATTTGTCAAATCTTGAAGACACACGCTAATGATGAGCCCTAATGCTAACTGTGGACTGTGGGTGTTAATGACAGTTCAACCAAAGTTCATGGATTGTAAAAACTACACCACCCAGTGGAGAATGCAGATAGTGAGGGAAGCCATGAGTGTAAGAAGGCAGGCCTATAGAAAGCTCAGTATTTTCCACTTAATTTTTTTTATAAGCTGCTGTAAAAGCAGTCTATTCAAAGCTTCACTGTGAGATTTCAAGTATACACTTTATTTTTGGTCAACAAAATTTGAGGACAAAGCCAACAATTTAAAAATGAATTTGTGTATTACTATAAAGGACAAAGTGGCCTTTAAAACCAATATCACTGGTAGCATTATTTGTTTGTACAGTAAGTAATTGGAAAATTATGTGGAATAAAGACATTTTAACTGGAGAATTTATAATCCAAATATAGTGTCAACATCTAAAAGAGCTATGTTCTTAAGATTATCAAATGGTTACAGAATGAGACACTGTCTCAAAAAAAATATCAAATGGGCATTATAATTGAAGGAAGTAGTTTTAGTTTTTATAGATGGATTACGCAGATAAAAGTTCCTATTGGGGTTGGAAGCCTAGCTCAGCAGTGAAGGAGACCTCTGCTGGATCTCTGGGTTTGATTTCCCAGCATTACACAGCCTGAGAGTGCTGGCACGCGGCACATCCATAGAAAATAAATGAACAAGTGCAAAATAAAAGTCTGCTCCACAGGGCTTAAGTCAGAATATGAATAAAAAACTTCTTCAATAATATTAATAATTGTTGTATCGACTTATATTTTGAAGAGAACCATACTGTCGCATTTTGGCATTAGGGTTGACCCTTTTTTTTTTTTTTCTTTTTGATTGGCAAAGCAAGCAGAAGCATATACCTCGAACTGAAGGAGCCTAGACACATGCCATTAAGTTACGCGCAAACACTAAGTTGTTTAAAAAGGGAATCGGACTCCCCTTGACTACCCGCTCAGAAAAATTCTAAGTCATTCAGACACGTTCTAGGACCTTTTCCATAGGAAAAGTTTCTGGTTGTGAAGCTGCAGAGTACTAAGATCACGCCAGAAACCCAGCCCACCCCTCAACTTTCCCACTTCCGGTTACCCAGCTACTCCCCAGCCCTCCGTCTCGCTAGCACTTCATTGCTGTGCAAGGTTGCACGTGGCAACCTTCTTTCCGCAATATCCTCTGCTTTCTTCCTGGGACCGTCCTTAGTTTCGAAAGCCTCAGTCCAGGGTCTCCTCCACCTGGAAGCTCACCGCCTTCCTGAAAAAGACTTGAACACCACATCTGTGTTTACCCAGGACTTTACCCAAATGCTTCATACATATTTCAAATGAACTTCACATTATGGTACCATGTCGAACGTTATTTTAACAACTGTCTCCGAGTGAGAGAGCTTCCTGCTCGCTTGGGTGGTATTTTTTTTTTTTTTTTTTTTTTTTTTTTTACCCTACAAGTGTGTTGCTGTTCCTTCATCCTTTACCTGGAGTATCGCAGTTCCTTGAGAAATAGCCGATAGATTTAATTAGCTGTTTTATACCACTCCATCCCAATTAGAATCGCTCTTTATTTAACAATCTAAAATATATTTGTTTACTGTTAAAAATAAAAAAAATACCTTAGAGATTTTGCCACCTTAACTACGTTTTTTCCCCATCCCATATTTGCAGTTCCCTTTAACTTAAACAAGAAGCTTTTCTTTTTCTTTCAGTTTCTGCAAATTGAGAAGTCAGCGAAAGAGAAATGTATTAATGCAAGTGGGATTTGCCCAGACATCAATAACCTCCAAAGGCTCCCGGCGGACCACTTGTAGTGTCAATAAAGGTTCATAATTACTCGCTCCTTGGAGCGTTTTAGACCCAACCTCTTAGCTCGCTGTGCTGTAATGATAAAGCCTTGGAGAACTCAGAGATGCTTAACCTCCTAAACCAAACGTTAGGCAAGGAATGGTCCGCGTGGGCGAGGGACCACGATTTTAGGAGGGTGTTTTCGGTCCTGAGACTCTCACCCAGGGCCTCTGGCAAGCTCGTCTGTCGGTCTACCCCTAGGTCCCCTGAACTGTCTCCACAGCTCATAACCTCTGAGTTTTAGGCGCTGTCGTTATTTCAACCTCTCCGCACAAGCACGACTTAGAACTCCTCCTCTAATTTCACGCCGACAAAGACTTGGTGACGTGCCTCACCATTTCCGGTGGTGGAAATGAGTGAACTCCAACCAGCTAGGAGTGGATGAGTCCTGGGGCCACTGTTTAACCTGACGGGACAAGGAATTCAGCAGCGCGAGGATCTAGGTACCGGCTCATACAGTTAGAGAAAATCTTGGTTTCCAGGCACTGTGTCAGCTTGAGTGCCCCAGAGCTCATTTTCCAAGGTAATGTGCAGAACCAGGTGTCATGCGACCTGAATCGCAAGTGTCTAAGGCAGTGGAGGGGAGCACAGGCTGAGGATCGGACGCAGGGAGGCGAAAAGTACGTCGGCCTGGAGATGCAACAGAACGGAAGCAGGAGGAAGGAAGCGGGGGTGAGAGGGCCCGAAACACCTAGCGACGGAGTAGAGGAGCCGCCCCTCCCCCCTCCCTCCTTCCCTTCCTTCCTTCTGGCTTGGGTGAATGTGCGAACGTGCTTCAGTTTAAAACAGAGCTTCGCAGCGTCTGCGTCGCCAGCCCCTGCCCCATAATTCTGTTCCTCCGCAGGGAAGTTTAAATGGTATCGGAGTTTCCTTGACTTCTTCGTGAGGAGTTTCCATATGACAATGAAAAAAATCACAGACGTCTCCCTAAAATCCCTGAGGACACCTCTGCCGTCACTTACTTCCTGCAAGATCAGGAGCCTCGGTCGTCACCCCCTGTTCACTGTGAACAAGCGCTCAGCTAATCGGCTCCCGGACGCATTTGTACTTTCCAGACCGAGTTGTGCACGGAATTACAAGGTGTCGCCTCCTTCCCGTCTTTCTGCTCCCTGTTTTTGTTTGTTTGTTTGTTTGTTTGTTTTTCTTTCAGTCCCGCTCGGAGGGGGTGGATTTTGGCCTGGGCGCGTGTGTATGGTTAGCAAAGCCGCTTGGAAGGCGCCACCCCTCTGGCAGCCGCCAGCTCTATCCAAATTATTATTCCTCCAACCGGACGCTGTCTCTTTTCCCATTAGAAATCCATACTCCACACTGATGCAGCCGGAAGATCTCGGGCTCCCGGGTCCAGAAAGCCTGCGCTTCGGTGTCCTAGGAGATGGTCCGTGCCTGCGTGTGTGTGTGAGTGTGTGTGCGTGCGCGTGAGAGCGCGCGCGCTCGTGTGTGTGTGTGTGTGTGTGTGTGTGTGCGCGCGCGCGCGCGCGCACGCGCGCACCAACGGCTGTGAGCTTTGCTCTCTCGGCACCGGCACAGAGCAGACCCAGTCCGCGACGTTACTCCGAGCGCAGCAGACAGCAACCCGAGACAACAACAGTCTCCGCCCCTTCGGCCCCGTGATTGGTTGCTTCTTGCTCATCATTCTCTGCTAGCGAGAGGGAAGGGCCAGTGACGCCCCCGAACCAGCTGCAGGAGCGGCCGCCACCTCTGAGGCGCAAGGTGTCACATCTGAACAGAAACCTGAGCTCCGGGGAGCAGGCGCCGGGCTGGGCCGGGCGAGCGGCGCGGGAGGGCGAGGAGCGGCGCTGTGGGACCTGGGGCAGCGGGGCCACCGCGGACCCTAGCGACCTGATCCCGGAATCCAGGCTCCACGCGCTCCTCGCTTTTTTCCCCCCCAGATCCACCCTCTCCGCGCCCCCCCGACCATTTCCCCAAAACGGAGCCTTTATATCAAGAGAAGGTGCAGGAACTGGGGCCACCAGGACTGTCCCGGGCACCCAAGATGCGCTCCATCAGGAAGCGGTGGACCATCTGCACCATAAGTCTGCTCCTGATCTTTTATAAGACAAAAGAAATAGCCAGAACTGAGGAGCGCCAGGAGACGCAACTCGTCGGGTAAATGAGGGCTTCCTTTCAGGATCTGACCAAAGTCCCGCCTTGAATGGAACGTGTGTGTCGCCGGTAGCGTGGTGGTGGCGAGGCCGTGTGTGTGTCCGCGCGAGCCGGTGTGTGGTGGGTCTCGGGAATTAGCTAACAAAGGCTGTCGTAGAGGTGCGTGTGCTTCTGCGCGCCGTTCCCAGGACGAGTTCAACTTACCCCGGGTGCCGGCGGTGGGGACAGCGGTACTGACGACGCTGGCTGCCCGCTCGCACGCCCGAGCTCCCAAGGAGAAGTCACTGCAGAAGTGTCAACAAAGAGCGTGTGTCCTTGTCCTTCTCTTCTGTGGGCAAAACTCAAAGGGGTGTCTTTATTCGCCCAACGCTTGTCTTTCCGTCTTTTTCTGCCTTGTAACTATGGGGAGGGACCGGAGAAAGCTGGCTTCCTGAAAGGGTGAAGTTGATGCCCACAAGCGAGAAAATGGGGGTCTCCTGTTTCTCTACTTTTTTGCCGTTGGGTACATTTGGATAGTTTAATTCGATTTAGAAACTCAGGGAGACTTCCTTATGTGCTTTTTTTTTCCCGCCGGTAACATGCATACGTGTTACGGTTAGAGTTTAGGCTGAAACTGAGCATCCTGGGTCTACACTGACTGTGTTTCTGCTCTTCCTCCGTCTGGGTGAGTGGAGATTCTCCCCGCCCCTTAAGTTTTCTGAATATCGCACTTCCTTCCTCCCTCCCCTTAGCCCTGGGGTCTTTGAAGTTTGCCCCAGGGGGCTGGTGCAACTTCGTGCTGCTGGTAGCTCTTGGAAGGATTTTCTGAGGATGTGATTCCAGTTGTCAACTCTGTTCAAAGTCTTGTTCGGGAAATTCTCCCTCGTCCCGAGGCGTCCGCTGTGGGAAACTCGGCACTAGCAGAGAGACGCCTTCTGGTTTAATTTGGGCCAACATGTACTGGAAGGAGTAGGCTTTGCGTGTCTGTGTGTGCGTGTCTGTGTGTGTGTGTGTGTGTGTGTGTGTGTGTGTGTGTGTGTGTGTGTGTGTGTGTGACAGAACTGCTAAGGCACTCGCTCCTGAACTTCATGAAGCCCGTGTCTTAATATCCCTGCTCCTCTTGGAGTAATGAGCATTTAAGTGAGCAAAATACAGATTTCTTTTCAAAGAAAAAGAGGGTGTTCGGTGAAAAATCAGGAGACCATCATACAGAGACACGAGGGACCAGCGGGGACTGAAGGGCTTGCAGGGAAGAGACTGGAAGGTCGGTCTGCATCAACAGATCTATGCAGGGGAAAGAAAATAAAAGAACCGTATGAGGTCGTTCACACAGGAGGGGCAGTTTGAAAAGCCCTTGCTGTCAATCGCCAGGAAGGCGGAGTTGGGGGTTGTGGGCACAGGGACAGACCTGCGTCGGCCCGGCAGACAAAGGGGTATTTGGGCAGGTGGCGAAGCCCTGCTGGGGTCTGCAGTGAGAGGCGGAGGCTGGGGCGTTGAGGGTCGAGGCTCTTTGTTCCCTTCCGGGCTGGAGGGGTTCGAGCAGAAGGCTGAGCCCAGACAAAGCGACCCAGCCTGGCCGGGACCCAGAGGGTTTGGCCCCTAGGCTCGGGACCCCGGAGGGCAGGAGTAGGCGGGGCGATGGCGTGCCGGCGCTCCCCAGGTTTCCTCTCCCAGTCTCCCCAACTACGGGAGGGGATCAGAAGCGCCACCTGGGCCCCCTGCAGGGGGAAGTAACGACCCCTGGAGTCCCCTCACGAATCCACCGGGGTCGTTTCTCCTGGGGCTCCTTCCTAGATGCCCCTTTGAAACGGGGCTACGGTTTCTCCCTAGTCCATTTGAGAGGGCGTGGGGCGGGCGCTTGAGTTACCCAAACAGGAAGAGAGAGGTGCCTACCCGCTCTATCCCCTCCTCGTGGAGAGGGCTGCCCGCGAGGGTGGAGAATGAGTAGGACCGGGACCTTCTTGGAGGAAGCAAAACTCCCTCCCTTGGAAGCAAGCAAACACGGCGCCTCCTCCTCATTTAAAACCCGCAATAGCAGTCTGGGGAGGGGGGCGGGGGGGGGGGGGCGAGGCAGTGCTGCTGCTGCTGGGGCTCCCAAGCACGTGCCCCGAGAGTCCGGGCCGCAGGGGTCGCCTCCAGTTCTTCCCCTGACCCTGGAAATGGCATTTGCGGGTGGCAGTTGGGGAAGGGTAGCTCGTGGTCCTCAGTACCCGTGCTGTGCTCTTGGTCCCTGTCTCTGTCTGTCTCTCCCTGGGATGAAAATGTCAGTGGAAAAGCTAATGGTCCAGTCTCGTGATCTCTAAATCCCAAATAGTGCAGGAACTGACTCATGGAACTGTCATGAAGCTCTAGTCCTCTCATCGTCTCCATTTCTTCCCCAAGCCACGTGGAGAGGCGAGTTTGTGAGATGAGTTAAGTTGGGCTGGAGGTTTGGTCCTGGAGCCCAGGTCAATTCTGAGTTTCAAAGTGAAGTAACACAGGCAGTTTTTGGCCTTTGGGGGGCACTGCGCACCGTGTGGGTGGGCGGTAGTGTCCGTGCAAGCCCCTCAGAGTCATTTAATCTTACAACATCCCCTTAAATTCATATTTAGCTCTCGTACTAGTGTGGTTTTTCTTCAGCAGACAAACAGCCCTTTGTCTATTAGGCGCTTCTGCTTTGACATGGGAGGTCCCAGCTAGAGTTAAGGGAGCCTTCCTCTTCTTGCATACAGTATTGAGGGATCCCTCCTGGCACGGGAAAGGGATATCAGCCCGGCTCTTCCACAAACCATCTAGGTGCACAAATTTGCAGAGCAACACTGGCAGCATGATGAAAAAGAAAAAAAAAAAAGGGGGGGGGGTGCCTCTGGAAACAGTCAAGAAGTATAATTGTCAAAAATATAAGTGATCTTTGCTGCCTCACAATATTGCTAATTTGTTTTTATCATGACTTAGCTAATGAAGTTTCACTCCAAAGACACTGCTGTAAGAAACGTTGTATTCTTGACTCTTTTTCTTAATGGGACACACATTTGGTTTGTGACTTAAGTGACTGTATGTGATTTTGGGGACATTTTGCAACTGTGTCTCAAACCTCCAGTACATAACAGGTATAGGTATACTCAAGGACATAAAATATTTGAAAGTATAACAAACATTAATATCATACGGTATTTGTTCTGTTACCTATCTTTCAAACTTTCTACACATGATTTCCTGGTTCATCACAAATAAGACTTTAACTTACTTTTATTTTTAATCATTAGAGATCCCAGCCCAAGGTAGTAGACCACCTACCTTAGTTATGTTACCAAATGATGACAGGTATAGAATCTGAAATTGATGATTAAGCTTCTAATGGAGATAAGATCACATAATCATGATATTTGTATCAGCAGTCAAGTCAGTTTCAATTTGTTCTGGGAATTCTACAGTTAGGAATTGTAGAATTTATACTTCGCTTCGCACATTATGTCTGCATCTCTACCAAAACTGTGAGTGGAGTTGTAACACAACATCTCTATTTTGGCAAAAATAAAATTGTTGGCACTTCTTAATAAAAGCACAAAATTATCTGTGCACAGAATTATCTGGTAGATTTCTTTTGGTTTAAGTTATATGTGAATGTTTAAATTAAGGAGTGTATTTAACCTAGTCCAAAGGACACACACTCCTACCAAAGCTAGTTAGAGTTTCAGTAGCACTAAGTATAGGGCTTTGAGTAACTCTCTTTCAGCAGTGAACTTAATCCCATTTGTTAGGTACTACACAACTAACAGCATAGGTTGTAGCGATGCCTCTCCAAAGAAAAAACATATTTGCAGATACCAGAGAATAGACATAAGGATTAATTCTTACTACTGGTATGTTAGCGTTGACATCTTCCCAAAATTTTGTTTCCTTTAGATAAGCAAGAGTACTTTGAAATACTTGCTGTATGTTGAGTCGTTTGCTTGATCTGTTTTGCTACTTTCCCGCTAACAATGCATATTGAATATTTTGGTAGTTAGTATTATGTAAAACAATGTTTAGTGCAGCTGTTCAGAAGTTATGTTCAGTCTATAATAAGAAACAAGCAAGAGTATCAACATCCTCCATGCCATAACTTCACAGGAAGTCTTTTCTAAGACAAAAATGCTACCAAGGTCCTGTGGGGGAAATCCCTTGGAACACATTTAACTTTAACAATTTTCTGTAGAGCTTTAGTCTGTTCTAAACTTGGCTTTCTCCCACATGATTACTTGTGGACAATTCCATTCGAAATTTCTTCCTCAGATCAAAACCATCACAACTTCAATAGAAACAATGCAAAGAGCACAATTAAAATGATGTAGAGTTTTCACATCATTTTTTTCCCCTGAAATCTTGGGATTCTGAAAGAGCTTAATTCAGCCTAGTACTCTATGGCAATTATGAGCAGGTGAAAATGTGTCCACAAGTCAGTGGGGCATTTTTCTGCAGATGAAAGAGAAGGCAAGCCCATGCACATTTTTACTTTCATGAAAATATATTGGTGGTAGAAATAATTAAACATAATTATTGTAATCAGGGCAATCTGTGATATGAAAAAGGTGATAGTAACAAACTAGTTGCTAATGGAGAGAAGATTTGAAAGATCTTTCTTTTCTCCCACAGAAATAGTAATACTGTATACCTGCACTTGGTCTGTGACATGGTCTAATGTAGTTCAGGCTGACCTTGAATTCTTTATAATCCTCCTGCCTCAGCCTCTGGGTGTGGGGATTACAAGCATGGGTTCTCAAACTCTGCCTTGTCTATACACTCAAAAGCTTCAACAATGTGAAGGTTAATTTTTGTGCATATTCTCGTTTGAATTTTCAGTAATTATTATCATTATATGAGTAATATGAATATTGGATTCTGGATCACTGAGTAGTAACATACACCCTATGTTTTCTGGCATCCTAAATGACCTCTGTCATATGGTTATCAACAACCATGCACAAGCATGCAAATGTATCCTTTCATCAGTAGGATACGTTAAAATATTAATTTTATAGAGTTTTAAATTTCACAAGAAGTGGCTTCACACGATGCTTTGAGCTGCTTTGAATTTAAAGTACGTGCTTAAAAAAGAATCAAAAATAAAATACCAAACTACAAGCCTTGAATTACAGAATTCATTCAACAGCTGTTACACCAGTAATGTTTCCATTGATAGTAGCAGAGGATTGCCTACATAAAGGACACAGATTTAGAAAGTGCGGTTGAACAAAGAGTCATTCCACTTTGTAACTATGCTTTTGAGATTCAAAAATTAAAAAGGTGACATGTAAAGAAATAATTTCACGTGGAGAGCTATGGATTTTTTTGCATGCTATGAAAACAGCCTTTTCATTTGCTGAATCTAGATTTATATCTATGAAGAATCCATAAAAAGTCTAGTAAATTATGAATTGTTTAGCAACAAGTGTCTTAGTGATATAATGAGATCATAGGCATATCTCCCCACCATATTATTGCCAGCACCCCAAAAATACCATGCCATATGGTATTTTTGCCTGGTGATATTAATCAAGAGGGGATAGTTGCTTTATTTGCAGGTTTATGGTAAAGCCACTGTGGCCTAGAAAAATATTACTGTACAACACAAGGCTAGTAACCCCCAAGTCAAGAAAATATTCAGATCTCCTAACATTCCAAGGTTTTCTTACTCCTAAACAAAATCTTCTCTTGTTTTGTTTATAAGCTTTCCTTGAAAGGAAATGCAATCTTAGAGGTCACAATTATAAGAGGCAAATAACTGGCCAAACATCCTGTTTCTGTTGTCTAAAGAGTAGGCCGTGGGTGTAGTGGGAAGTGAAGCTTTGGTGAAAATTATTTTTTTGTTTAAATGCCATAGAATTCTTTTTTTGTGTACAAAAATAGTCTCATTCAAAATGAATGTGTATTGGCTTGTGATGCAATGATACGCACTTTAAGATTCCAAAAATTATTTGTTAAGACGTGTTTGTGATACATAGTAATTTCGCCTAGCTTGAGGAATTGTGTAAATATACTTTTCTGTTTTTTTTAATCATTGGGTTGTTTATTTGAAGTTGCTCATATTTTAATCCCTTCTGTTGCATTTGCCCCTGCCCACCTGCGCACTTCCCAAGGCCCCCTCTTTCCCTCTCCACACAAATCTATTGTCTATTTTCTTCCTCACTCTTTTCTTCTGCTTCTTAAAACATTTTCATAGTTTCGTTTTTTCATATTAAAGAAGCTATGTGCTATGTAACTTTGTCTGACTTATTTTGCTAAGCATGATGGTTTCAAAGATGTTCCATTTTCCTACAAATAATGCAAATTTACCTTTCCTTATAGCAGACAAGTGTTCCATTGTGTGTACATGCTACATCTTCATAATATATTCTTCTTTTGATGGGTATATTGACTGCTTCCAATATTTGTCTATTACGAGTTGTGTTGCTGCAAGCATGGGTATGAATATATTATTGTTGTGCAATGTCTTAATTCTTTGTGGAAAGATATTAAAAAAAGATAAAGCTATTTTCATCACCCTTTTTTTGTAAGTCAAGAATGGATGTGGATTTTGTCAAATGGTCTTTCTGCATTCTCTTGACATAATCATTTGTTTTTTGTCTTTGCCTTTGTTTATATGGTATATTATATTAATTAATTTACCTATGTTAAACCATCCTTGCATCCCTGGGATGAAGTCCACTTGGTCATGGGTGACCGTTTTACTAATATGCTGCATTCTGTTAACTAGTATCTTATTAGGGATTTTCGCATCTATATTTATTAAGGATATTGAAAAATAGTTGTCTTTTTATTAAGATTTTTACCTATTTTTGGAGTCACTGTATGGTTCGCATTCAGGAAGAGTTTTATAGTGTTCCACGTACTCTTTTTTCCTATTTTATGGAAAAATTTTGATATTAACTCTTTCTTGAATTTCTAGTAAAATTCTGTGATAAATCCATAGGTCCTTTGATTTTCTTCATTGATGGAGACTTTCTTACTGTCTAAATTTCTTTTTATTCAAGGTCGATTTAGTGTTGTTATATCTGCTTGCTTTAATTCTGGTATTTTATAAGTGTCAAGGAATATATTCATTTCCTCTAGGTTCCCAATTTCATAATTTTCAAAATTATTTTTGTAATTTTCTGTATTTAAGGAGAGTCCATTGTGATTTCATCTTTTTCATTCTAATCACATTGAATTTCATTCCTCCTTCTGCTGAGTGTGGCTAGGAATTTCTCAGTTTTATTATCCTTTCAAAGAAATAACTTGATTCATAGATCATTTGAATTTTTGATCTCTATTTCATTAATTTCTGCTCTTATCTCTATGATCTCTTCCTTTCTCTTGAGTTTGGATTTGGATCATTTCTGTTTCGTTATCAATAGATTATTTATTTGGGGTAACTCTATTTTTTCAAATATGTGTGTCTATAATTTTCCCTCCTCAAAGTTCTTTTATTGTGTCTTAATTTTGATAATCAGTTTTATGACCTTTATACCTTTATGTCTAAATTATAGGAAGTGTTTCATAGTTCTAATGGTACAAATCAAATTATGTATTGCATCCCTTAGAACACTTCTTACTTTCACAAAGCTGAAATTTTTGTTCTGTTTTGTTTCAGAGATAGTGAACTCTGTTTGAGCAGATCCCTTGTCAATAGCTCTGATAAAATCATTCGAAAGTCTGGCTCATCAATCTTCCAGCACTCTGTAGAAGGGTGGAAGATTAATTCCTCTTTGGTCCTGGAAATAAGGTGAGTTTCTTTTATAATGCATAATGAATTTCCTACTGTGCTCTCAAATATATTGGGTTTGCATACTTTTACTGAATACCTGATTTATAGTTTTAAGTATGAATACTTCAGTGAAGAAGACAACCGACTCTGTTTAATGTTGCTCACTGAAGAACGTGAAACCATAAAAATGAAATTGTTATACATTAAAAATTTTAAGGATGAACATAAGAATTTTGAATGTGCAGATTTTATAACAATAGAATGAAATATTCAACAAAGTACTAATATTTAATGTACTTTTGCCTGATTGCTCAGTATGGCCATGGGTTTTAGAATTATTTTTGGCTTCTTTCCTATCTAGAGTTTATTTGGGTCTTACTTTTTTGCAACTAGATGAAAATAGAGTACTCAAGTACTAGTTTGTTGAAGAGTATAAATAGATATAACTTCCTATGACTATTAAGTCTGTGCGTGCTTGTGTAAAGATGATAAAAATCTACTGGCATATTTTCTGTGAAAGTAGGCATTTTAGCTGAAAGAAACTGTTGAAATAAGTCTCAATGTCTACATGCATCCATTTCATTATTTTCATGTAATGCAAGCTTATTATTGGTACACATAATGACGCATGCTTTCCTAGTTGTAGAAGATGCAAGATTATTTTTCAATACAGTCGTGTCACATAGTTTTGTGGTATTTTTAATTAAAACAATTCAGTAAATTGGAACACTAAAAATTAAGGAAAACATTCTTTATATAAATCATTGAATTTTTCTAATATTAGCAAATGCAAATTATTAAATGGATAAACATTAATAGATACTTTGTAAGAGTTGCTTATTGAATAAAAAATTAAGAGGCTGATATGTTTGTCTGAGTTTCTACCTGTGTATTTACTTCATAACTGCACATAGTGGAAATTTTAAGCAACTTTAGAATCTACTACACTCATTTTTAAAGGATGCATAGCAATTTGAAGAATGTATTTCAACAAAAAGTCCCACTATACACCCACCATTTGTTGAAAAGTACTTGGGAGGAATCTGGAAATTAAAAGAGAAAGAAGTGGCCAGGCCAATTTCTATTAAAAGTTGGAAAGTGACCAGAAAGAAGCAGAAATTCATTCCTACCAAGGTCGAGTGGGGGATGTTTGGTTGCCTTGAGTTCATGAGGCCTCTGTATATTCAAGAACCTAGTACAACAATGAGAAAATGCATGAACACTGTTGACTTTGTAAATTGGTGTGTCCTGAGTAAACTTGGCTTGCAAGGAAGATCTATTCCAAGTAAAAAATATTCTCAAACCAACATTTAAAAATCAGGAGTTTCCTTTTAATACAAATACAAATCCCCAAACCTCTTGAGGAACTGAAAGATTTGACAACTCTGGACCTCTGTTCTTCATGAGAGATAGTTGAGAAAGATGATATCTCCAGTTTGACATTTTTATACCTGGTTTATTCTATCCCATACTACCTGATGAGTGTTTTCTCCTCTCACCTTTTCAGCTCCAGGTTTGAGTTTAGGAATCGTCCACAAAATGAGGCAATCATAGAAAAGAAGTGGCACAGGGTTATAAACTCATAATAAATTTGTTTAGAGATTTACATATCTTAGAGGTAGATTAGCCAAAAAGAAGCATGCGTAATTCACAGGAAAACATTTAACCAATAAGTGTGCCTGGAAAGATATCTTTAATTTTAAGAAGAAGGAAAGCAATTATTTTATAAACTTACATCAAAGGGTACTTGGGTTCAATAAAGGAGAGTAATGGACAGAGCTAGGGTAAAGTAAAATAAGAAATTGTAATTCTTTAATGTATCCAGCTCTGCTAAATTCCACAGTATATAAACTCTAAAAATTAAATGAACTAAATAATGGACAACAAATCAATATATTTGACCATCTTCTAATTTATACAAAAAATGAATCCTATAAGTGTTTATCAGAGTACTTAGGTACATTTTGCTGCTAAGATATTCAAGCTGAGGGTATTAAATATAACTGAATCAAGAAATTCACTTGTTACAACTTCTCAAATTTATATGAATGTATTCATTGCTTTGAGCGTAACCTATTTTTAATTATAATGACTGCTAATGTGAATGAAGTGTTACAGCAAGGTGTTTTTGTATGGCTTTTCTTAGCAGATAGACTCACAATACAATAGTTAGCCAATATTGAATGATACAGGGAGTACATTTCCTGCATGGAAAAACTAATTTGTAAAGTCATCATGGTTCAGTTGGCAAACAGTTCATAAAATTACATTTGCCTCCAATGACAATAACTATTAGCATTAGTCAGTTTGACAACTGTAATAAAAACATAGGCTACGAAAATATATCTGATTATTTGCTGATATTTTGCAAATTCACCTTAGAATTCCTGCTATTAATTCATTATGAAGATTTTCAGATTGTTACTTCTCTGTTTAATTCTCATTTCTCTTGCAGTTGAGAATCATATGGTTTGTTTACAATGAAACTAAGTATTTTATGCACATACATATGACATCAACTTTACAATCCCTTCCCATTTATTTTTTTTCCCTCCCGCACCCTTCCCACCACTTTCACACCCACTTGGTTCTATAGAATGCCTGTATTCTGGGTTTCCCAGAGCAGAGCAACCATACAGTTTAATCTCCTGTGTCTGACTCATTCATGCAAATCACCACTCTTTAGCTCACCCCCCCCCCCCACCCCGTAACCCCCCTACTCCCGGCAGCCTGGGCTACAGTGGCCAAATTTTGATGCCTCTTCTCTGACTCCAGCACTGCCCTTTATTGGGGGAATTTGCCAAAAATTATTTTTTTCCTATATTGCACTATAACTTTGTTGAGATTGCTTAACATGGCTTCACCCAACCAGCCCACGTGAGAAAAGAAAAATAACAATGTAATTCATAAGGCTCGAAAATATGAGAAAGAAAAGATAGAAGTTAAATTTCAAATGCCTTAGCTGAGACCTGAAAGGTCAATGTTTGTACATTCAAAAGAAGTTCAGGTTGTCATTACACGAATCGGTTTTCTTAGAGCAAACTTACATCAAAGATCGAATAAATGATTTGCTACAATAAATGAACTTAAGTCCATATTGAATTGCTACATTAAATGAGCTTAAATTCTTATCACATTATTATATTACACTTAAAGCAAAAGATACAATGGCATACTTAGCTTAAAAATGTGTGTGCATGAATTCACTTTAATTTGAAGATTCACCAAGATTGAAGGGCTTAAAGCATTTTACAGTAAACTTCATAAATCAAATAACTACTTCTGGCTTATAGGTTTATAGGTTTAATTTCAGTTAATAGCTCACTCTTTATTATTTTAAACTATTAAATGATGTATTAAAAAACATTGGATATTGTGAATAAACTGTGAAAATTGTACTGAGAGTCTTACTGATCATGTCCAACATTTGTGACTTGAAAATTTTTCAACATTTGGTGTCTTTTTACTCTGACATGTAATAATTAAAACTCCACATAAGTAGAAAAAAAATTCATTGTTTGAAATATTTGAGCTCAAGTTATTCTCAAAACAATTAGAAAAATATTTTCATTCTCTCTCTATATATTAAACTCTAGAACAATTGAGACTTGTAGGTTAATTAAGTATATTTTAAATTTATAAATGTTTACCTCTCAAAAATAATTTGCTATTATGTGCATAAATTTACTTTAGAAAATTATCTAAGAATAATTCCTACAGCATCTTTTATTTATCTTCTTGAAGAAGTGACCAGAAAAACTAATTTTGGTTAAAGAAGGGCTTTAGTGGCACAGTCAAGGTGAATATCTAGTCTTATAACTCCAGCTGAGTCTGTGTTATTTTTATAAAATAATTTTTCTGAAATATTCTTTTTTAACACTAAAAATGTATACCAATAAAATGCATGCTAATGGAGTTCATTGTAATTTTTGTTTGCTCTAAAATAACAAAATGGAGGATGTTCTTTATTCAATATAACTGAATTTTGGGCCAGGAATTAGTGTGAAGGAAACCAAAGCATTTTTTTTCAAGTATTTTAGTGCAATTTTGTCTTCTTATTTGATACAGATTGTTTATGAGTTTCCTTTTACTGTTATAATATATTTCCCTAACAGCAAGTAATGCAACTTCAGAAGTCCTAAACAATCTATGGACTTTGTTCTTTTAGCAATTTGAGACAAATTGCTTTGCAGAAATATGCTTTTGAGATTTTTTTTTTATTTTAGGCATAACAAAACACTTAGAATTTATTCTATTTTTCTCTATTTTTTCCCTTTAATGAGTTGTATTATTACTCATTGGATTCACTCTGAGAAAGCATACTCAAGAGAGTGCGCGTGCATGCCCGCATGTGTGTGTGTGTGTGTGTGTGTGTGTGTGTGTGTGTGTGTGTGTATTTGTGCACGCATGTGTGCGCGCGTTTGCATTGCTTTTTTTCGGGAAGGGTGTTTTGCAGTCACTGTCTGGAGTTTGAAAAAAAACTGATTCCTAATATCCATCATAACCTAATTTTCTTTTCAACCTGTGATGCCTTCCAGCTGTAAGATTTGTCACCATTACTTTCTGATGAAGTTAATGCCATTTAGATTAAATTTTACTTGCTGCAACACGTATGCAGGTTGTTGACAAAAACACGACAGAAAAAAGCGAGTGGCATCTGGTGACAGGTTAGCTATATTTAACATTTCACCAGTGAAAACAATGTTTAGTAAATGAATTCTCTGGGCCGCTGCACCTGCTATCTTATGCGACGAGTGATGTAAGAAGGGAAGTTCTAGTTCACGATTCAATTGAGAGGTTTCTGTCTAGAATCTTTGCTTTTCCGTTTAACATTCTAAAACCAAGCTTTCGGTTTAACCAATGGTACTCAACCAAAAAAAAAAAAAAATAGCTTTTATGACTAAGATTTTTAGTCTTCTTGAGCATGTCTGAGTCTTTCAGTTATCTTTACCAGCACACGGTTGCTAAGAAAGATGTGTGCTTGCCTGAGGAGGTTTCAAAGTTGCACTAGGATGGCTGAATGACAGCTGAAGACATATGAAGAATCTTCTTGTTCTTTCAAGTCACACACAGATAACACAGGCCACTGCTTTGAATATGGCATAGGAACTTGACAATATAGGACTAAAACTTGTTCTGGTGTAGCCTGTATTTTAAATATTAACTTTTTTGATTCATCTTTCTTTAGTGCTCAGATTTCACACTGAGGTTTGCTTGTTTCTTCTTCTCTGTTTCTGAAACTGTTTGTTTTACATCCTGGTAAATGAATTTAGATTGTCCTGTTTGATCTGAGTTGAAAAATTATGTTTTCCTTGGTGATACATGTTTTGCTTGCGCTTAGAGGTGTTTAGCTTATTAAAGTACTAACTTAATTTTTTTCTTTCCTCCTGTGACTTACTGTCTCAGCAACTAAATTTGCAAATTCATTTTATGGTCCATTACACCTATGATCTAAAAAATGCTTTCAGTCAACTAAGAGGAGAAAAAAAAAAAACTGTCCTTACTTTTTCCAAGGGAATTATCCTTCATGCAGTTGCACCAAGAGATTTATCTCAGACAATTTTCTATGGACAAATGTAAAACTTAAAATAGAAATTAAGAATTGGGTACAATGTAAGAAAAAGAACATACATACGTCATTTGAAATATTTTTATTTTTCTTCTTAGTTTACAAAACTAAATTCTACACTGAAATTTGTTTGAAACTTTTGCTGAAGAACCTTTTTATATTTTATGTTTAAATTCATCTTTATTAATTACTCTTTTCATTGCTTTGAAAAGCACTACTGGTTTAAAAATAAAGTATCATGAGTTTAAACATAATATTTAAAGAATATATAATATATTGTCATCTGTTCTCCATAATCATCCATCTCACCAAACATTCTTTTTTGCAAGAATTATGCAAAATAGAGTTTTTAAAAACACTTCTCAAGTCATACAATCCCCATTTATGCCACTTTTCCTAAGAATTAATGAGATCATTATACTCAGTTATGTTAAGGAATTTAGAAGACATGTCTTGAAGCATTTCTGCTGCTTTCTGTCACATAGCAAAAGCATAATTGTTGAAAAGTCTCTCTTGCTGCTAGGGTTAACTTCTTTGATGAATTAGAGATTTTTCTTTGTGATTTTCCAAGTTACCGAATTTTCTTCCACATCTGGGCCTCCAAGTTATTCCCCTCAGACTTGTAAACAGGCCTCTCTTGTGAGTGCACACCTTCAAGGTCATCATCGGCTACTATTGATATCTAAATTATGTTCCAGGAAAAATGATAACAACATATAGTTTGATGATTTAACCACATCCGTGCAGCTTTTGTCTTAGAGCCAGCCTTGGCATTCACACAGGAAATGAGAAATTCTGGTTGAAATACAGGTGTCAAATTGCTTAATTTTCACCAGACAAACAAAAGACAGTTAATAAATACTGTAACATTTTGATGTTCTTCCACTTTTGCCACTAGCTGTTCACTTTTTTGAACAATCACTTTGTTCTTTGACATGATGAAAGATGTTTGCATGGCTAGATATTTCCGGCCTTCCACGGTAGGTTTCCTTTTGCATAATCTGTGCTTTGTTAAGATAGAACATTGTGGTACTCAACAGCCTGTCTCGCGACTTTTTTGATTTAATTTGTAGAGTTACTATACAGATTTTTCTTCATATAAATTAAAACCAGAAATGATATTCTTTTTCAAAAGGCCAGTGGGTGTATCTCATGCAGATAAAATCTGGCTAGAATTTTCAATCGCTTGATTTTCTAATTAGATCACATATTAAAGTGGAACCAATATAGAGAAAGCCAAAATACACCCAACAATAGGAAAAGGTGCTAGCTTGCTATTTTATATGACGTTTCTAAGCTGTAAATGTCACTTGGAGAATTACTTCTTTGGTTGTAGTCCTGGAAGGAAGATAGATTTTTGTTCTTAGTTTTAAAATTTACTGATCACAATAGAGTTCAAACAAGAATAGTGGTAGAGAAAAATACATCTTATCTTAAATTTTATAATGATGACATTGCATTGTTATGCTGAGAATACAAACTTCAAATTAGTCTTTGTGCTGTACACCTACTGCCATGGGAGACTGAAGCAGGAGGATAAGCAAATTTTAGCCCATACTGGGCAACTTAGTAACTTCGTGAGACAGTCTTAAAACATTTTATTTGAAGCAGAGTCTTGCTCTCTAGTCCGGGCTGGTCCTGAAGTTACTATAGCGTCCTCACAGCAGTTCTCCTGACTCAGCCTCCCAGGTGCTGGGATTACATGTGTGCACCCCCATGACCATCTTTATGAGGTGCTGGGGAATTAAACTAAGGTCCTTGAGCTTGCTAGGCAAATGCTTCAGCCACTGAGCTATTTCTCCAGCCCTTTTGAACAAGAATTTTTAAAAGGACAGAAGGACAGGAGATGCAGCTCCTTGAAAAAATCCTGAGTCCAATTCCTCGCACAGAAAAAATATTTCAGTAATGGCATATCAGTAATAATATCAGTTATTATTATTGATTAATTGCTCAATTATTAGTGAATGTTGAAAGATTGACAATTAATAATAATATCAATTTCTAATACATATTTGCTAATCTATGGATCAAATAATTCCAAACTCTTGTATGCCAGGACTATACTTTTTTTGGTAATATAATTTCCTCAATAAATTCCTAAGATTCTAGGCTGTTTGCATTTAGTTTCACATATAAATTTTCTTTGCAATTACATTTTTTGCAGTTAGTTTCAGATATAAATAATCTCAACCAAATACTTGTTCTGAAATTCTTAAGCCTTCCCAGCCCCTAAAATATGCTGACTTTTTCTTTCTCTTCTTTAATTTAATGACAGTTAATCTTTTGCCATATGATTATAGACCTATGTAAGAGGTCCACATCCCTCTTGTTGATGGAAAAGGCTCAGATGCACAGTCATATGTGTTGGTAATTGGGGTTCCAAACATTCATTTTGGAGGTTCATAGTACTAGACTCAGTTTAGATTATAAACAATTATATATATATATATACACCTTTCATTTTAGCTTTTCATTGGCTTTTTTGTACAATTCTATGTTAATTAGCTTATTTTCTTTAATGCATTTTTATAAATATTATATTATATATAATTATTTACTCTTTAATAAGTATACATGCTATATTTCAGTACCCTTCTAAACTATGGGCAAAGCTTTTAGAAAATGATACCCATTTTATGCCAAAGTTATTTAATTGATTTATTCACCACCTGCTCTTTTAATATTAGGTATTTACACATATCTATTTTTTTTTTTTTGTAAATGAAACTACCTGTTGTTGGGTATGCTTTCATTAATGTGAAACTTTGTTTGTATTTCAAATATAGGAAGAACATTCTTCGATTCTTAGATGCAGAACGCGATGTGTCCGTGGTCAAGAGCAGCTTTAAGCCTGGCGATGTCATACATTATGTGCTGGACAGACGCCGGACTCTAAATATTTCTCATGATCTCCATAGCCTGCTACCTGAAGTTTCACCCATGAAAAACCGCCGGTTTAAGACATGCGCAGTTGTTGGAAATTCTGGCATTCTGCTAGATAGTGAATGTGGAAAAGAGATTGACAGTCACAATTTTGTAATAAGGTGAGTTCCTTCTATTCAAATTTAATATTCTCCTTAACTGTTGATGGTTTACATTATCACCGATTATTAAGTATTCTTAATTACCTAAATATTTTAATGTATGTGTGAAATATAACTGTAAAGAAAACATAAGGCTACTAGAATTTTCATGTGACTGAAATTTTAAGGTAAAAGAATAATAACTTGGAAAGCACAGTGGATATTGTTGCAAAATAGCAAGGAGGATTCGAAAAGTTGACTAACCTGGGAAGAAAAAGTTCCAGCTGTGACTTCTTTCTTGGGCCTGTGTTACCCTTAGCTTGGCATTGGGACTTTCCTCAGCTGTCAGTTTCTGCCCTACCTCTAGCTTTGACGTGAAGCCTAGTTTAGCAGCAGGTAACGAGAGTAGTGAGAGGGACAGAATAGGACTTGTCCTCTAGTTTAATATCAACTCATTAATAAAGCTTTCTGTTTGGGATTTCTTACTGCAGTTTCTACTGAGCCAATTTCCTAGTACTGTGCTATTTTAGAATCAATGAACTATCTCACATAAGAGTGTGCCTCCACTGAGTGGGTTTGTACCTTTTTTATACATTTTAAGAGCAACTGCTTATTAATATTAATTTACCTGACAGCCTCTTGTTTTAATTTTTTCTGTATCTGTCTCCTAGAAATTACACATTCTGGATTGTATCTCTTTTTCCTGTGGTTGCCTTTGGCCAAAGTACAGGTTTCTAGCCTGCTGGGCTCTAGTCTACTTGTGAGCAAATTCTGACCCCATAAATTCCTCATAAATCCCTTTTGTATTTTACTTTATTTTTAACTCATATTTTTTATTTTGCTGTCCAAGAAGGAACAGCGGCCTCCCTTGTAGCATAGACTTCACAGTTGTACTGTAGAGCATTGGGCATTTAGATCCCTACTAACCCACACCGGGGCCTCTCCAGGAAAATACCAGGGATGGAAAGACTTGGCTAATGCATCTATTGCCTTCCTTTAATGATTTAGGAACCTAATATCGGATTTCCTTTCTAGATTTAAAATTTTGCATTGTACTTAAGGCTAACAAACTCCTTCTCTACCTTCTAAATAGTCTTTGAGCATTTCTATAGCAATATAACTCCAGTAAGGTCCAGTATAGTAGTTTACCTACTTAAATTCAATGTTCTGTGGCTCCTAGATTTTTAATCCACCTTACTACTAAATGTCCAGAGCATGCGAGGACCTGTGGTTGGTTCCTGAGCCACTTATTGTTGATCAATTAAAAAAATAGTTTAACAAAATAGTGGGAGACATAACTTTACCACTTGCTGTGCAAGACTCTTTTCAAAACCACATTTACTTTTACAACTTTGATCTCAGTGAGTGCTAAGAGTACCATACTTTGTTCTACACTTCCAAAGCGTACTAGCTCATATCATGAAGGACCGAGGTCCCCCAGGTATTGTGTTCAAATTGACCTCTAATCTTCTACGTCAAATTTTAGATACGGTCTTGTATAAGCTTTAATTAGACATTTTTGCTTGACTTCTTGGAAGGAATTTAACAAAAATAAGATGAAATCTTTATATATTTCTATAACAAAATATATGATTTTATGCAAATGGAAGTGTCTGGCTTCAAAACGCTTTTCTTTGGAGGAATAAGCAGGGAGCATATGAATGACATTATGTTCGTTTCTCAAGCATAGTTTTTGACACTCTTTTTAATATCCTAAAGAAAATATTTTAAGATCATTCTGTGAAAAGCGCTAATGTGCATTTGCAGAAGGAAACATAACACACACTAGTGCATTTCCTGTTCTCCAGAAGACATCGTCTCAGTGGTTACTTGTATCAGTAAGTAAACAATGACACTAAAGGCTGATTTCCATTGGATATTAAATAACATGGAGTCCTGATCGTATCGTTATATGAGGCTTAAGGTGGAAACAGCAGAGAAAATCATGAAGACAGAAAAATCTATTAACCCATGACATAGAGTTATTAAATGTTGTACTGATTTCTAAAATCTAAGTCTCAGCTATGCAGGAATCTGAGTAAGAGAATAAAAGAGAGAACACAATTTTATTTCTTAGTAAAAGTTCCAAAGCCGTAATCTTAACAGTTAACAATGTCATCAAGACAGCAGTGCATGATTCCTGAGAAAACAAATGCCATAGTTCATGGAATAAAGCTTAGTTAAAGTACTAAAACAAAGCAGTCAATAACTGGCTCAAATTAAAAATATTTTGCTTTCTGGCTGGCAGCATTCTCCGACAAAGGTCATTCATATGGCATAATAAACTTCTTAGAAAATTAAGGTTTTTGTCATATGATTTCAGAGGAACAAGATGCTGAGTGCTATGATCTACCATTGTCGTGTTAGTTGCACACTCTGTCCCGTTTGTTAGAGAACAGAAACTCGGAGCAAGTGGCATTTTAGTCTTATAGCTCTTATTGAGTACCCTAAATGCAATGCATTGAAACTACAGGAAAATATAACGTCCCTTGTTTAGGGACTGCAGCAGCATGGGAGAAGCGCTCTATATTCTCTATACAACATAATTCCTTAACATAATCAATTTTCTTTTTTGTCTTAAGTATAATCTCTTGTATTCTTAGAAAATTGGTGTCTCTAATATTATTAAAAACAGAGAAGCATAATTTTAGACCTCACTATCTTTTTTATGAACCAATAGAAGTAAAATTCCAACTACCTAATGTCAGTAGCAAATAAAAAAAGATACGAAGGGCTAAAATTGTTAAATGTCAAAACATTAATTTATTGCGAGTTCTTATAGAATGAGAAAATTTAGCAGCTGCCAGACATAATTTCATAGATCTGTCTCTTACCAAGATCCCATGCTGACATTATAACAACTGAATCATATCAGTTTATTATTCTTGTATTATTTTAGAAAAGAACTAAGCTTTGAGGAGATAAATATTAAATTTTTGTATCAAAGACACCAATAACTTACTGCATCTTTTTATTCACACAATGAAAGTTAATGTATAGACCATGGGCCAGTCATTACCACAGCCTGGTCACAGGGTGAATGAATTTTTATTCTTTTTCAAAAGATGGCTAGGGCTGAGTGCATTAAGAAATACTCACCGAAATAAAAGTTCCTGAAGACTCGCGTCAAGTCTAAAAACTTCTGTAGCCATTTATACCATTTCCAATAATCTTGATGGATTTATACAATGTTTCTCAAAGAAATTAAAGTATTATTTTAGTGTTGAGTTGGGCCACTCAAACTCTGAATTTTGCCCAGTCTTTTAGATATTGCAGTGCAACTCTAGATAACTCTATGTAGGTTAATAACTTTCAGATACTGCATATAACACCTTTTTTAGAAGATAAAATTGATTATTTAAAGTATTACTGTATTTGTAAACTAATATTCTGCCATACACCAACAAAAACATATAAATACTATCTTACATATCCATGGTTTATAGAATTAGCCAAACAGCAAGAAACTATTCATCTTTAGAAGATGATGAATAAATTAAATTATGTTCAAAAGATATTAACTCTGACTATAGCTGTATTATAGAATAGTTATACCCCTGTTTAGATCCCACATAAAATTTTGAATAATAAATAGTACACTTTCTAAGCCAATTTTAACGTAGATATATAGTCCTTCTAATTTTCACATGCTTAAGACTAGTGGAATCACTAGAAAATATGTTAATTTGGCCTGTTTTACTGGGATCTAGCAGTATGATTAATACATTGAATCATTATTTATAACATGTACTTATTCATTGAGTGAATGAATGAGAGAATCAATGTAAGATTGGATAAAAATTTGAATTTTCTTCATGTATTTGTTGTCTTAGTATTTATGCAATATTTAATTCTAAGTCAGATATGAAGAGAGAGTCTAAATCATTATAAAAACAGACATTTATGAGAAGTGGTGCAGTTAAATGTTTTTAGAGATGAGAAGTCAAAACTCAGGGTCACTGCTATTACTAGAAGTGATATATTCTATATCATTGAATTATATCATGAGATTAAGAGTAATAGGCCTGTCTGGAGCAGAGGATTTTTTTAAGTTGTCAGATAAAATTGCTAATAAAATATAAGTACAATATTGATGATAATGCAAAATCATATATTTCTGAGTTAATTGTTGCAGGTGAAAGTTAAATATGGCTCTGCCTTTGCCCACCAACAGTCATGGCTAAAAGTGAAAGCCATTGCTAGTAATTCAAACATCCATTGTCTACTATAAATAAGAATGCAAACTTTCTTCCTATCAAATATGTAAAAGATCAACAATAATTAGCTACATTTAAATGACTCTGAGTAGCAGGACACAACATGGGATGCAAAGGCTAAACCACATAAAACATCTGCTCAAACAGAGGTAACTACAAAACTTGAATGAACGAAATTTGACATAAATATAAGAAAGGAATCACTGGAAACTGAGGTAATATGACAAGGATACGTTATTTTAGGATAACTGTTTAAAAAAAAAGATGGAGGACTTGACTACCTTTGAATGGAACAATGCTCTTTGTAACTCAGTCATTTTTTTTTCCCTCTGGTGGATAATTGATGACAAATTTTATCAAATCCTTAATCTCCCATGGAAGCCAACCCATTATAATAAAATAGACACAGGCAGGGGAGAATTCTCTCCAGTCTTACAGATTGTCTAATTCTTTTGCCTTTCACTTTCACAGAGAACACACAGGTTTATTATCTTAAGTAGCAAACAGTAAATAAGTTTATGATAGAGACACTGTTCTTAATCATAAGAAAGTTTTTTTTTTCTATTTTTAGTTTTAGGTTATAGCACTTGCCTAGCATGCACAAGGCCCTGGGTTCAGTTCCCCACCATCATACTAGAATTAACTGATTGTAATTCCAGAACTTGGGAGGCTGAGGCAGGAGGATTACCATGCATTCAAAGACAAACGGGTCTACATTGTGAGTTTAGAATCAGCCTGGATGACAGAGGGATTCTCTGCCACTATGAAGAGCCCAAAAACCAAAACATAACAATCAAACTCTGCACTTTAGAATTGATTGTATTGTTTATGTTTTACGTGCTACTTTTTTAATCTTATTTTTATGTAGGATTTTATTCATAAGTATCACCCTTGAAATTTTGTTAAGCTTTAAACACTATTTATCTTTGTGGTTTTACCTTCTGATTTTGATCATGAAATCCACATTATTTTTATAAATTAGAATTTAGATTTTATTCTAATAATTTGTGAGTTTTAAAGTTTAACTCAAACATAACTTAAACAATGTTATGGATGTGATGTCATGTACAGCTTTCATTTCTTAGAGCAAAATACTTCATATAAGATACAAATATGAAAAATGAAAATGGCATAGGTTAAAGTAATTTTACTTTTTAAATAATGTTTAGTCACTTCCAAAAGTCAAGATTACAAATGTAAAATTTCACATGTAGCAAAATTTATACAATTTTTAATAGTCAATGCAATGTTGCCTTCATATTGACACTTCACTTAGATGTATCTCGAAGTGTAAATTGTTAAATCTTATAAAATCCACTTGATGATGTCTATCCAAAGCTTTAAAAGGAGGTGTCTTCCCTTAATCTTTCTGGCTATAGAATTCTATTCCAATGGAAATAATCAGTTAAGTGAGAAACTATTGTTAAATGCACAAGAAAGGAAAAATTACATAAATATTTGTACTACAGGATGATTAACTACTCGGCATGTATCCAGGAGAAATCCGAAGCAAAGGAATGAGTAAAACACACACGTACCTTCTATTGTTTTAAAGTTTGGACACAATCCACTGTTTGTCTCTCAATGCGAACAATTAGGAAGGGGAAATCACAAATTATGCTGGAGAGATGGGGACAACTCGTTATACAACGTTAAGAACATGCGTGATAATTTGTGCTAATTCAACAACACCCTTTGGGTGTCAGGGTGTTCACTTTCTTTTCCTTTGGATTTTGGTTTGCTGTTATAAACAAAAGATGGATATATTCAGAGATATAGAAATCTGAATATTCATAAATGGGGGGGTGACAATAATAAATAAGTAGAATATGAAACAAGGGTTGCTCTCAATTAGAAACGTGTTAGATGAGATGAACACCATGAATTCATGTCATAGGAGAGAGAAAGATGAAAGGTTGAGCTATGATTGTACGATTTGTACAAATGTATAGTGTTACAGAGGTCACTGTTCTGTGCCATGAGGAGATCATCGGGCTGATGGCCACAGATTTTTAAAATATGATTTTGTTTTTGGCATCAGGTATCTGTTATTTTTTAATCTATAAAATTAATCTCGAAGTGGATGTTATCTTCAAAAATGCACTGCCAAGTTTTTTTGTTTATGTATTATGTATTGTTTTAAGAGATACCAAAATATCCTGAAATTGTGATATACAGAACAAGTGTAAATTGCTCAGTCTGGTATAGACAAAGGAGACCCACCAATGGCCCATGATGTGCACTTTGCTCTGTTAGAGGCAGTTGTAGACCTGGGCGCGCCATTGATGAGGTGAGGAGGAGGCAAATACCCGGTAGTCAAAGAGGATTTCTTGGAAGAAGCAGCCATTGAGTTGAGTCATATAGATAGAGGAGGCAAAGAGATAAAAGAGAGTAAAATGCAGTTTAAGGGGAAGTTATGATGTGCAGAGGCCCCTGAACATGGTAACTTTTCTGTGACGTGGACATAAAAAGTTGTTTCCATGTAATGGAATGAAGGGGGCATGCATAGGTGGATGCAAATAAGGTTAGTCAGACAGTTCAATGGACAGTGCTACAGAGCCAAGTGCTCCTGATTAATAATTAAATTTAATTTTCCAAGGACTCTGGAGAACCATTTAGCAGAATAATTGTATGAATCACTGAGAATTTTAGGAAGATTTTTGAGGAATTTGATTGGAATTACATAGGGCGGGTACTGGATATACCTCTATTATCTATAATGCTTAGGATCAGTATGAAGAGATTTAGAATTTGGACAATTTTATTTTTTGAATATATGCAAATGCATAGTATGATATTATGGGATTGGGACCTAGGTCAATTCATGAAATTCATTTGCATAAAAACATTCACAGTCACGTGGCCTTTGTTGCTAAGCACACATACTTTCCCATGAATGATTGAAACAGCAGTTGTTTGGTAGTTAAGAAATTAGATCCTCCTGCTGGCACTACAGCTAAATATAGTGTGGCTTGGACCAAATAATCTAAAGTATTTGTGCTTTTGCTTTTCTTATCTGATCTGCCAAATGAGGCATTTGAACTAGAGAACTTCATATATCCTTTTTTAATTCTGAAACTCTAACTCTTTTTTCTTATGATTTAATAAAGATTTTTGGAATAAGTCTGGACAGCTTCCATTGTTATTTGAATTCTTCTCTTTCTGATGGCCAAATTTTATAAATAAATTTCTTCCTGACCAGTGAACTTGTATAAACAACATTTTCCACTTAATGTTATGTCCTTAAGTCTCCTTTTGCTTTGCTCATTTCCTTTGGTCTAGTAGTAGTGCCTTTCTGTCTGATGAATGCAGCAAGTGTTAAAATGTAAAGTCAGAAAAAAAGTAAAACTACTTAGCCAAGGAAAAACAAAACTAATTTTTAATGAGTCGTGAAGATGGTTCTAAATGTGACAGAGAAAGTCAGGACCTTGGGGAGTCACAAGGTGTACAAGACAAACCAGGGAAAATGCAGGTATTAACAAACAAAAGAGAAATTGTTTTTCATCAGCATCATTAGTAGAGTTTTGGAGAAAAGACCCTGACATTTTTCTGGGACGTAAGCACTTCCAGTTCTCATAATGACTTTACTGGTAATTACCAAAATTCTTCTAATTACAGAGTGAAATCTTTAAGTATTAGTTGGCTAATATTATTACTAGAAAGGTTAAAATGCTTGAATTAACATTCAGCACAGTATCAAATGCTACCAGAGATTACCTTATCATTTAAATGAGGACTCATAGGAGTCTTATTTTTGAAAAAGTTGTGTAGCGTGTGTGTGTGTGTGTGTGTGTGTGTGTGTGTGTGTGTGTGTGTGTGCGTGCGTGTGTGTGTGCTGTACACATAGGTCTTTCTGCATTGGGTAAAACTGTTGTTTTTAAATTTGAGAGCAAGACAAAAATACATTTTATGGAAATTTGTATTTTAAAAATCTGAAGAGTATGCCTGAGAGACATTTCCTTTTTTTTTTTTTTTTGAGTGTAAGGAGAATTAGGTTTATATTTCAGCTCTGACATTGAAAGATACTGGACGTGCCATTAAAAATACATAAAAATTCAACACCTGAGATCTTGTAACCTGAAATGTTTTTCCCTTTTTTTTAATGGGTATGAGGGATTATTAAGACTATTTTGATTTTATTTTTGTGATAGTAGATTTTTGTATACTCATCACCATCTGAAACTGAGATAATTGAAATTAAACTTTGGATTTTGAGCTTTCGCTTCAAAATTCCACGTCTTGGTTCAAATCACAATTCTAAATACGTATATATGTATCCTGAGAACTTTCTTCATTTGTACTGGGCAACTGCTAGTACTTTATTATATAGGTACCCTTTGTGGTCTGAATAATTTCAGCGTGTGTAGTACGAGGCAATACAGGAACTCATTGCTAACGTGCTCAGTGAATGAGATTTATCATCAGGCTACACGGCACAGTCAAAATGAACCAGAAGCATCAAGGTGACCTTATTAAGAACAAGAGTGTAATGTTTGTAATAAAATTAAAAAAAATATTTTAAGAAAACTGTTAATATTGGAACATCATTTAATTTTAAATACTGATATCACCCTTTATATCATCATGTAGCCCCTGAGTATTACTAGTTTTAAACATTTAAGAACACTTATTTGGAACCTTGAAACAGATGCAGAAGTTTCATTAATTTATTCTCATACTAATTCAACAAGTATCTCATTCCCTAAGTGAATGATTGCTTCTAAGCTGAGGGCAAGCTTATTAAGTATTTGAATAATAAAAATATATTACGCAGTTTGGTATATTTATAGCTCGTAGTTTCAAGGAAGGAATAGACTCTCTGGGAAGGTAAACAAAGTGTAGTAACAGTAGAATTGAAATAGGAGAGGAACGTTGCTGGTGGGGAGAAGGAGGCAGTGCGTTATAGAAAACAGGGAAAGTAACTGTTGATGAAGGAATAACAAGTCCCTTTTGAGAAACGTCCTGCATCCAAGGGATCTCGTTGTCCTTGTATTTATGGACACTGTTTCGCAGCATTGCGTGCGTGTTCCTCTCAATACTTGCAGCCGTCATGATTAAGATCATTAAGACTAAAAATTATTTGGTTGTTTTTGACTTACTTTTTGAACATATCCCTTGACCTTAGGTTTCACAGATGACTTGGTGGCCTTATAGTCAGTCTGCTTCTCACCTGCTCTTTAATTACCTGGTGAAATTGATTTTCAGCTCATGGGCATATTATGATATAATGGATAATTAAGCATATCTTAATATTCAATCTTTTACATAAAGCTAGGACTATACTGGTTATATGAGTGTTCTATTTTTATTTTTAAAAAGAAAAAGTTTAAATTATTAGAATTTAGCTATAAAGGCAGAGAGAGGCGGTCTGATACTTGGAAGAAATTTAAATTCTCCTGTTCCTTTTTTCTACTTAACATTCTTATACGTCACCTCTTCTTCTTTTTTATATTTTTTATTTTATTTGCATTTTTTGATTTACACAGCATGTCCTTTTCCTTTTCTCACTCTCTTACCCATCCCCCAATTCCCCTTTCCCTCTCCACAAAGTCTTTCTTCTTACTTTCTACTTTCTCTCTTTTATTTATTATGGTTAGTCTTCTCATATTAGAGTAAGCATACAATATTGAACTTTCTGTGTCTGATTTATTTTGCCAACTGTACGGGTCTCAAAGAGCATCCATTTTCCTGGGAATTTTTCAAACGTACCCTTCTTTGTGGCAGAGTAGCACTTTCTTGCATATTTGTACCACATCTTCTATATTTATTCATCTGTTGACGGACTTCCAAGATTTGGTTATTGTAAATTGTCCTCATGTAAACACAGATATTCAAGTATCAGGTTAGTATGTCTTTTAAGAAGATATCCAGAGAAGCCATCTCTTCTTTTGACTAAATTTTGACATAGCACAGTTCTGAAAAATAATTTATCACTCTTCAAATTTTCTCTAGCCTTTCTAATTCATTTTGGATAATCCTGGACCTGCCATTTACCTAAAATGGATACAATGCAGGGGATCGTATTTTTTTTTATTTTACTATAAATCCAAGTTAAAAGTTTCTGTTAAATATTAGTTAAATTAATTAATTTATTTATTTTGAGGTGACGGAATACAAAACCTTCTGCATGTTGTGTAAACACTCTTCTGCTGAACTTCACCCAGGCCCAGCTTTGTTCTATTTGTACTTAGCGTGACATCTAGAAGGATTATAAAAGCACTTAGCTGCCCAATGTACATTTACAAATACCTTCCATTTGTCCTTAGTTTATATCCCAAAATACAGCAGTATTCCAATAAAATATCTTTGGCATTTTTAATAAAGCCAACACATAAAAATAAAGAGAAAAATTTAAAAAAACAGAAGCAATTATCCAGAGAATTAGATTTAGCAGCATTTCCAAAGTAAAAGACAAAATGTCTGAATACAGACAGTAGCTTTGTTACTTTTGGAATTTAATCACCTTAAGCCCTGGAAAGACTTCTTCGTTTAAATGGAGAATATATGGGCAAAATTGTCTATATTTTGGAGTTATGCTAATCTTCTGGTGATGATCCTGTATTTTTTGGACCTCTTTTGAAGCATCAGTAGAGATCTTGAAAGACTGAAAGACCAAACACCTCTGTGGGAAGATTCTCAGTCTATGCACCTGTGTACGTGCAGAATGCACAGGAAGACTTTCACTGGTATTATGTTTAGCTCTGCTGATTTATTAAAGATGCCAACTCCATACAAGCAGCTGACATTCCCAGATTTTTGTGTGCAGTATTATAAAGATACAAGGAATGAGAGTGGGAGCAGTAGCTCCTCCTAGGAAATCATGAAATGTGTAGCAATAGATATCAACCCTTGATTTGAAAATTATATTCGTGTTTTTACAAGTTGAAGGCTAAGACATTTCACGTCATTATAGACAAAGACATCAGCATAGATAGAAGTACATAGTTACAAAATGAAGTGGAGTAGCTCAAAGCTGTTTGGATCTAAAACAGGCAATTGGATACATAAAGAGAAAATTCTAGATTAGGGCCAACTTATGAAGGTTACTAGGTGTTTCATGCGAAACCACTGCAGATTTTTAATTATGATAGTAATTTGACCAAATAGGTATTTTAATGCCACGGTGCCATCTCTGAAACAGGGTACTGAGAGTTCCTCATGAGGAATTTATAAAGCATTTTTATTTAATATATTCCAACAGAGATACATAGTAAAACACACATATGAATCTGAAATGTATTTCCACTAAATTATAAGAAGAGAATACTTCCTTTACCTACTGTAATCCACTGTATTCTTTTTCATTCTTCCAAAATTCTCAATTGCTCCAAAAATAATTCATGATATACCAGTGTGTCAAGCTAATTGTAAGTTATTAGGAAATTATTCACTAGGAGTTCAGATAAACACGTAGTTCTGTGGTTGAGAAATTATCCATAAGAAAAGAGAACAGAAAGGATTTTCAGGGCTTTGTATTGCATTAGACCTTGAAAATAAGGAAGTTCTAAGAAGGAAGGCCTTTAGCCAAGTTTAAGTGTGGCTGCTTCTTGCAAAGCTTGAGAATGACCCAGTAGGACAACTTGCATGTCATGAATGTGAATGTGCCATGATCTACCCTGTAATATCAGAAATTGAAGCATTTATTTTTATAGCATCGTGATATATTAATTTTCTGATTGCTTGTTTGGTATCAGAATGCCTTAAGATTCTCCGTATTCTATTCTTTCTGGGCCTCAGTGTTAAATAAATTATATGTACTAAGTTAGAAAACATTTTTTCAACCTTTTATTATACTTTCTTAAGTGAAGAAAAGTGTATTTTTAAGAATGGCAGATCAAAACAATTTTAAGGTTTAAAAATTATTTTGTAGACAAACAAAAAACAAATGTCAAAGCAATGTTACTGTGCCTAGTTTGACACTATAATCACAGAGAGTTACAGAGCTCAGACCTATTTCCTACCAGCCTTGTAATGACTCTGCTGTACATAGTATATTAACACCGTGAATCGTAAAAGCGAAAATTATGGGTTTTCTGCCTTTGTTTTCTAGCAAGGGTGATGAAAGTACCAACCATAATATTTCATGAATGCTATTTCCTTCTTTTTAATGTACAACATAATTTTTATGGACACAAATTCCATGCTGAATCAGTTCTTCCTTCTGTGAAACAGTAGTAAGTGCTCAGCGGCCACAGATCAATGGAGCCATCCTGTTCCCAGCTGATTATGGCAAGAGGGCATCATAATACATCCTGAGAATTCTTGCTTGGCTCCCCAACCCAGGGCCTTAAATATACCAGTCGTGAATTTTTACCCAGGAAAGTGTACTAAGATTTCTCAACAATTTCTACCTTTCTCTCTTACATCCTTTCTGTGAATTAAAAGTGATTCCTCATTTTATCTATAAAGCAAAGTCTTGGTGGATATATTTGAATATTAATATTATTTGTAATTTCAAAAACATCATATTCATAACTATTCAAATAAATATTAGTCTTACTACCATACATGTATCCATAAGCACAGAGAGTTAAATGCTTTTAATACACTGTGACAAAATGGTTGCATGAATAGGTCATATTTTGGTTACTTTGATAATTTCTGTAACAAAATAACAGATTTTTAAAAATAAAAAGTGTGAAGTGCAATACTGTATGTAAAAGAAAATAAGAACAGTTAGTATCTGTGCACTTAGTTATTTGGTCAAAATGTCAAAAATTTTTGAGTGTGGAATGAGGAATTAGAATCCTTGATTTTGAACTCCAAATCTAGTACAAGTAACCTCGGGTTACACACCGACCCTCCCTTCGCATGCCTCGTGTGTACGTATATTGATTATATCATGCCCTTGTAGTGAAATCATGATCATGGTTGATGTATGCATGCACTTGTATGAGTCAGCACATTCACACCTCTATCCATGGTGATTTGGTGTTGGGCGTTTCCATGGATAGATATTTGGTTAGGAAATATGAGATTGTAAAAAATATAGCATAAATCTAGGCAATATGTAACTCTAAAAGAACCTTGGTAATGAGATTAAGTGAAAGTGTTCAGATTTGGGTTCAGAAGGTGACGAGTGAGATACCAGGTGTGAGAAGAGGAGGAACCAGTATGAGGTAGGTATCTCAGATATTTCTCTTTGGGTGATAGCAGACTTGATAGTGACAGTGTTAGAAAGGAAGAAAAATAATCAAATCACGACAAATAAGAAGTTTATGGAAGAAAGAAAAAAAAAGAACACTACAGGTGATGGTTTCCAGAGTGCGCATGTTGTGTGAAGAGTCATGGATACGACTATCAAGGAGTTAGTAACCGGAGCTTGGAGCAGTGCACAGAGTTCAAGGTAGAGATGTTCTCGGCAAAGTTAACAGAAGGCATGGAAGTAGCTCAGTTCCTCCAAGGTTACTTTTGGTTCACTGTGGATTCAAAATGACAGCTGCGTTCCGAATCCGTAGGTAACCATTCACTGGGTGTTTACAACCCCTTCCTGAGTATTTGCTATCTGGCTGACCACTTAGGTCAAATAGAAACCATAAACAAGTGAAACTGATACCCACTACAAAAGAAAAATGGAAATGGTTCATTTTCCTTTTCCTGGAAAAAAAGGAAAAAGCTAATAAGACGTTCCTAATCATGGGCTTAGAGAGCAGCATTTCTGGAACACTGAGGTCCAGCAGTGCTCTGGTTGTGACAATGGCAGAGATCACCATGTCAGAGACCCAACAGGTGGTTACTGTTTGTTGTTGTTGTTGTTGTTGTTGTTTGTTTGTTTGTATGCCTATCAATACAAGTATCCAGAAGAGGAGCGGATAGAAACAGAAGAGGTAGATACCACTGACATTTAAAAAAGTGAATACAAGTGTCAAATTTTAATAAATGATTGTTTTTTGGAAATACAATTTGACAAAATAGTATGAAGTTGTAATATGTAATTTTTGTTGGCAATGCTGCGTGTGACCTTTTATAAATGCAAGAAGTTGACTCTCTCCAAGTAATGACTGAGCGCTTGCCGTGAGACTTTACGGTGGGAATCCAGTGGCGAAGCAGGCAACGGAGCTGTCTGCGCGAATAGGGCTTGCCTTCTGCAGCCATCTCAGAATTTGCTCTGTCTTTTTATAAATATATTGTTAAATCCCAGATAGAGAACAGCACTACACACTCTATCCAGTGCACATAATCATACATTAATAACCAGAGACTCTTAGACTTTATTTTTAATTGAGAAAAGTCTTTGTGAATCGTTGTCTTTGTGATGTCTTATTTTTCCATTGACTCCTCTGATGCTTCCTGCCACCCTAGCCTCCGTATTTCAACCCATTCTTGAAAACCAAGTGCTGACTTGTAATTAGTCACACCACTCAAAATTAAATAGGCTCCAAGGAGAAAGCTGACAAATGTGAAGGTTGAGATTGATTAAAAACTGTGGATTTACAAGGAAGGGTTCTGACTATAATGATTCCACCACATTCCCAGATTCTTGTCAGTTAATATGCTAGGCTTAATAATAACAGTACAAGAAAGACTTTTTTTTTCCTTTTTTCCTTTTTTTTTGGTCTTTAGCTGGAAACTGAATAAACAAGTTGAAGGCTGACGAGTCCACTGTTTTGTATCAAAGGAGATACTTTTGCTTCATGTTATATTTGAATTTTTAAATGAGACTAGTAGGCTTCAAGGATTCTCTTAGTATTTTGAGATAATTATTTCAGCACCATTTTAATTTTAGGAAATATTTCAGTTCCGGTATTAAAGACTTACAAAAATAAAAAATGGATCATATGTAATTTGGGTTATGTGTATAGTTTTGATAAAAATATATTGCTAGAATAGCAACAGACACATGCATATATATTTGCCTCAATGTTAAATTTAACAAGTAGAACTTAGTCCTTAGTCTCACCTAGAACAACCCCCATTCCCATCCAAGTTCCCTCTGGGGAGAAGTGGGACTGGTGAGTGAGCAGAGGGCGCTCTCTACCATTGTGGGCCAGGCCCCCAGACCAGAAGAAGTTCAACACAGGAAGTTGGCAGGAGTCAGAGCCATGCTCCTTCACGTGCCACTAAACACTTGGCCAAATTCTCTGTATTTGTTTAATGCTAGGTGCTTCTTTATTCCCAGAAACTAAGGGACATGCAATTTTTAAGGACAGAAGCTTGCAATCTGCATTTACTTCTTACAACCATGTAATTAATCTTGGACAATTTACCTCGTGAGTCCTTACTCTCATCAAGGGCAAAATATAAAGAAAATGTCTCATGGGTTGATTGTGAGAATTAGAGGCAAGATCACATGCAACACACATAAGGGTCCTTGGTGCATAGTGAGGGCTCATTAAATGCCAATATTTTTATGCTCATAATAAAATGACATTATCCTTAGTAAGAATTATTACATTATGAGACTTTAATTGGAGAGTCTTATTCTGAATACTTGAATGATGTTTGAAGGAAAATTGACCATGAAATTCTTCAACCTGCTCATGAAGCCTAATTCATTTTGCTTAATAATCAGGATATTTGCAGCTTTGCCTCGTTGGTTATTTAAGCCCAATTTTTAGAGTCAAAAACTAAATTCTAACCCAAATGGCTTCTAACTATATTATAAGGAAAAAACTTCATTTTCTCACAGTAGCTCTCAGAATGATTTTCTTATTTGACATGCCTCTTAATTTGCCTGAATATATTTGAAAAGATTTGCAATCATGAATGAAAGATTATAAAAAGGCCAAAAAAGCATGAAGCAGAAAAAAATTATCATGCCCTAACGTGTATTATTAATCCAGAGAAAATTTTTGAGAGAAAAAAAGTGAATATATTTGTACTTAATACTCTCAACACCATTCCTATCAGGATCAATGTCATCTGTAGAAAAATTTGAATATTAGACTTTTTATCAACTACACCCCAGTAAAGAAAAAGAAATAATTCCAATCTCAGAGAAGCTTAGTCATTTATGTGAGATCCACAAATTAGAAGATGAACTCAGGTGGCCATGTGGCTACTGCTAGAGATGGCTTAGTGAGGAACTAATGCTGGATACACTTTTTTCCCATTTTCTTGATATGTTTAAGTGCAAAATATAAGGTTTACAATGGAGTTGAGAATTTTGTGCACATACATATCTTGTCAAGATGACAAAGGCTTTTCCACCGTCTTTCTATCCCTCCCCCTACCCTTGCCTCCATCCCTCCTCCCCCACCCAACCCTCCGTTTCACTTTGTTTTTCATTTTAAGTTTCATAAAAGTTGTGATCTGGGTCTCTCATATCAGATAGATCATTCGATGTTTCACCTTCTGCTTTTATTTTTAAAGCACTACCTAATGTAGGATGAATATTATACACATTTCCCTTAAAATAAATTTAAACACATGCATTCCCTGGTATACTCCCACCTCCCCATTTCTCATCCCCCTAAGTCTTAACCTGTTCCATAAAATATTAAAAGTTGTAGTTAATTTGATGTACGATTTCAATTTTGTTCTAACAAAATAGAGAAATGACATAGTCTAGTGCAAATCTTAGTATACAAAGCTTTGCTTCCTAGAATGTGATTTTTTTTTATTCTGTGAATTTCCCTAGAAATTATGTGACACTTTTCTTCCCACCCTTGCTAGGAATGTAAACAAATCTGGTTTTGTGGGGAAAAAAAATCTTCTGTTTAGTCACATCATTATGTGTTGTTTGTATAAAGATTGTGTCAATTGTTAACCGCAAACATAACAGGTAGTAGATACATGAAAGTTTGCATTTTATGTGCTTTTATTCACTGTACTGAGAAGGCAACTCTTCAACATTATTTTTTTCATTTTTATTGTGTGTTTGTTACATAATGGTACATGACAAGTAATCTATTTGTACTCTTCTGCTCCACATATCACAAAGTCTTATGCAGTAATCAGTTAATATTCTTGCTAACATTTTGAAAATCCTTACCTTAAAAAGACCTGAACTATACATAACATATTAATATTGTTGATATTTGGAAATGTTCTGTATACATAGTTGTGCTTAGGACTTTGGGAATGTCACACACCGCTTCTCAAATCTGTTTAAGCCTGGAAATATGAGCTACAAACTCATGGTTAAATGGTAAACCACTTTTTCTTCTATATGAAGGTTGGTGTGAAAAATGAACAGATAGACATACCCACAATACTGAAAAGAAATCATATGCATAAGTACTACTGATTTGAATTCTCATCCTGGCATCTTTCGTTTTTATTTTTGCATGTTTTATTAGTGTACATATGCAATACACAATGGTTACACTGAGCTTGAGTATTCCGTGCACATATACATTGCATTAACATTATAATTTTTTCTCCTCCCTCTCTGGGTCCTCCTGCACTATCTCCATCCTACCTAACTCCCACTGTCACCCCCATGTGGTTCTATAAGATGACTGTTTCCTGGGTATCTCATAGTAAAGAAACCTTTTAAATATGTAACCTTTTGAGCATATTTCTCTTCACTAAGCATGATGGTCTCAAGTGGCATCCATTTATCTAAAAAAAGTTTGAAATCTGCTTGTCTCGATAGAAGAATAGTAATCCAGTGTATGCATATACCACAATTTTGTATCCACTGACCTGTCGATGGGTGTTTAGGCGTCTGACACAATTTAGGTATTGTTCGTTTTCCTGCTATAAGCATGAGTATACAGGGGTGTACATGCATCTCTGCTGTATTTTGCTTTATCACTTTTAGAATAATTTCCAGAAAAGATAACCCTGGATAGAATGGAATATTTATTTTCAGCCTTTTTCTGCATACAGCTAAAACTCAAGATGAGTTGAACACACTTACAAAGACAAACAGTGTATAAAAGAAAAGCACAGTTTATCTTAAGCTGGCACTTTCATGATGGAAACTAGACCCTGCTTGTCTTTTATGTACATTTGTCTTTGGGTGTGTGTCCGACTCACCTCCGTTTTATCCTTCATCTAAAACTGGAGATAGCAGTACTTGAGACCTAATGCAGAAGTGATTAGTTTTAGGTCAGTTTGGAGCATATTCCTTCTATTTCAGGAAAGTTAGTGAAATACAGCAGGTTACATATGTCAGCTTCTAGCAGTTCTGAGAAGGCAAGCAAAAAGCCAAAAAAAGGGACAGACGAAAGAAAGAAAAAGAAAGAAAGAAAGAAAGAAAGAAAGAAAGAAAGAAAAGAAAAGAAATGAAAAACAGATAACAAATAGTGTTTGTTTCCTTAGTACTTCAGTGCGAGCAAAAATGGAGCAGATAGAATTCATCACCTTTGTGGTTGAAAAGAAGAGAGATTATCTGTTATATCTCAGTGGATCATCAAATGTGGCTCCTTCCATTGGCAATGATAGTGTTAGCTGAAAGATTCTAGCATTAGTCCAGAGAAAGACAGTGGGATTAGCAAAGGAGAAAAGGGGGTGGTGTTTGGAGTTTGTTTGAAGCATAATGAAAGGCGGGAAGAAAACTCATCTCCAGGATGTTTTTTTTTTCTAACTTAATCAGTTTATGTAAAAGGTAATAACAACCTCCAATTACCACAGCACATTATGTTTTACTTCACTATCTTAGATGATTTTTTGACTAGCCTAAGTGTGTAAAATACACTCTTGAATAAACAAATAGGTTGCCAAATGAATGAGCCTTGCCTTACTGGTATCTTTAGTAATATTAATCAGGATTATATTTGAGATAGATTATTATATTATAAGATGGCACGGATAATTAAATAGATAGGAAAAAGCATTCTGGGCACCTGGTGATAAATTTGCACAGTGAACTCTCAACAAACAACTGTTGAGTAAATGAAAGAAAAATCACCTCCTGCTCCTCCGGTGGATGTACAACTAAGAGAAACATATTGCCTTATCCAGTGTGCTCAAGTTTACACAAATCCCAACCACAGCTCTTTCTGTGGACTTCTGGGGTCATGTGGCATTCACACATGAGAGTGGCATGAGCACCAATGTGCTTTAAATATATATTATGTAGCCTTGAATGAATGAAAGTACCTTTTTTCAGTATATTAAAACATGTTGAGGATTAACATTGCGCCATGTGAGACCACAGAAGAAAAGCCAGAGGTCTACAGTACACTGTGGAGTTTGTGGTTTTCCTGCAGATGTTCGATTACTACCTGAGAATTAACACAGATAAGAGCTGAGCAGTTTAGAGTAAACAAGAAGTTTGGCTAACCCATCTACTTTTGTGTGTATGTTTTCATTTTTTGATTTCTCAAAGACACTTCGGCAGTTTTACACAATGGAGTTTGAGTCTATTAAATTTTCACATGCAATCAGCAATTTCAGCTCCCAAAGAACTTGTCATTTAAAAATTGGCCACTCTTCTATTTTGTGAAGTTAAGAATAATATGTGTAATCAAGTATCACATCGAAATGCTTGAGACATATTGCGGTTACTTTTGAATATTATAACCTCTAAGGAGACTTTTAAAAAGAAACATCAACATTTTGTGATTGGGAATGCGTTCATAATCTTGCTCAATCAGCAATACTGCTGCTGGTGATGCTTTCAAGTTCACAAGTTTACTGAAATGCTGGACAACACAGCTGGCTGATTATTTTGGCTTGCTTAAAATGCTTTCCTTGAATATGTGACATTCAGCTAATTATATAACTAAATATTTGACTCAACCACAGAGTAATTTACTGGCCACATGTGGACAAAGCATTACTGTTTCTTTCCAGTGAAATAAGTATACATGCCACCTCTCAGGAAAATGACAAGCTGTGATCCCAAACTCACAGGGGGTTATAGTTTATGGTGTGTTATTTTCAGTACTGCCATTATCATCCCTCAGAAGCCTGTTTGGGCTGTACTCAAATCCTCAAAATTCTACAGATGAGTTGACTACTCACTGACATCCATTTTATCTTTTAGTCAGCATCATATTTATCCATAGTTCTTTAATGGCATTGAGTATGTTTTTGTCTTTATTCTCAAGGAATTTAGGAGAAACTTGATTTCAAAGAGGAAAGTCCCCACCCTCAATTCCCAGATAACTGGTGAACATTTTGATGCTCTTAGAAGGTGCATGTCCAGTTAATCACGAGACATTAAGCCAATCCCCACAGAGTAGGTGTTGGCAAACGAGGGTAGGAGGTGGCACTTTTTTGAAAAAAAAAAACATTTTTTTCTGAAAAAAATGAGTCAGCAGAATACTGTTCTTACTCCCTTCACCTGTTTTTGTCTTTCTATGTCTTTATTTTATGAACAAAAAGAACAGGTTTTGTTTTGGTTTGTTTGTCCAGGGAGTCCTCTGAAATCAATACCTAAGGGTTGATTTTAGCTGAAAGGCCTGTGGGTACTTTCTTTCCCTGGCAGGACCATGTTACATGTAATATTAATAAGCATTCTCTACATTTTACATAAAATATGTCTCCGATATTCAAAATACAACTTTACCCTATTCCCCTATACTCACACTATCCAAACTCATGTCTTTTTCAGCTTGTGAAGGTCTTTGGACTATGATTAATATTTGTGTAAAGTATTTTTAGGACTAGAAAAATGATCAGATTCTCACATTTCTATGAAGTTCACACCAGGATGGTCGTTGTGCCATTTGCTGGTGGGTGGCAAGTGTTTCTCAGGGCAGTTCTCTGATAGCCTTAGCGTTACCTGACAGTCACAGAAATTTTGCCTTTTAATCTCCATTATTACTATGGATCTAGTGAATAAACAAAATAAATACTCTACCATGCGATACAGAGTATCCTTAAGCCTCGAAATTGAAACAAATAATAATCGTTAATCTGTAACTTATAAATATGTCTTAATATTCTTTTTATTTTCTTAAGAGCTCATTCTAGAGAGTATAGAATTTACTTAATATCTTGAGATGTAAAAGATTTGCTCTCATAGCTCAGTCTTGTAAAAGAGGTAGGAAGCAATTAGGTGTGTTAATTAGGGAATAAGGCAAGGGAGATAAAAAAGGAAATAAGGAAAGACCTATAGAAAAGTATTCTTAATAGTAAAAATCACTTTTTAATTAAAATTAAGTCCCTTGAGAATTTAATTAATGTGTAAAAATGCACAAACAAGACAAGCATGAGGAACTTTGGTAGGGAAATGATATCTGCTAACATATGGAACAGAACACCTGCCCAGATTTCTTTCCTTTCCTTTGAAAAACTGTGTATGTCTGTGTGTGTGTGTGTGTGTGTGTGTGTGTGTGTGTGTGTGTGTAATCTAAATCAAGATTTAGATTAGATAGGATCTATTCTTATAAACTTTGTCTAATACAGTGAATTGTTTGCTAAAACTAATTTTTCATACATCACTGTATTAAAATCTGCCATTTTGAAAGTTAGAATTGTTTTCTGAAAAGCTATTTTTAAGTTAAGTGTCCAAGAAATAATAGATAGAATCAAACAGGCATAACAAATTGTTGAAAGAGAAATTCAACGTGCTTTCTAAAGTTGTCCTATACAAGGTATGATCAAACTATATAACTACTTAAGTATATTTAAATTTAAAATGTTATTAAAGTAAAAAATACATTGCAGTTATTTCTCCCTCCCCAAAACACTGTCTCCTGCATTGAACATACTTATTCCAATGTTCTGCTGCCTTCTGAAACACGTATGAAGTCTTCTTCCCTGAGTGTCATTTTGAGATGGGATTATGCATAATACAGAGAGAATCTTGCTGACACATGCCACCCAACAGAAAGTCACGCAAAACATTATGGCATTCTCACATCTATTAGTTTCAATTCACCAGACCTGGCACCGTGAAACCTCTGGCTCATCCACCAAGTCGAAATACCTTGTTGGGAAGATGTTTTGAGTTGATTCAGGCATCAGGACAGCCACAGTCGTGCTCTCGTGAAGAGGCACCCCTGAAAGAGCATTTCCATAACTAGTTCAGAAGGGACAAGAGCAAGAGCAAAGCGTGTTAGCCTTGAGGAGGAATGTCCTGATGAGGACTAATAACAACGAGTCATTTCATATAATATTTTCAAATTTTGAGCATTTGCTATATTGTTTATCTTGTAATATAAGAATGGAATCATATTTCAAAAACAAAATCAAACCTGAGCTCTTTGACAGGCCTTGTGGTTCTAATGGTGACGCCGGTACCACACATTTTCTTTTTATATACATGAGACCCCCAGGGATGGAGATGGGAAGACTGGCATGTGCTTCTAGAGTGACAGCTTTTTTTTGCATAACTTAAAATCTAAAAATGAAATATTAAATATGATATCACCATTTTTCTTCCTGTCTTTATCATTTGATTCCACTGAAAAAAATTGTGAATAAGTTTATGGAAGCCACTGGAAGAAATTGGACTTTTTCCTAATCTCCAGTCTTAGAACATAGAAAAGTCAAACTTACTTAGCTATGTGTATAAAGTTTTTGAAGAAAATGATGCTTGACAAAAGGTACAGATTGGAATATCAAGTTCAATGTTCTTTACTTACAGAGTAACAGGTAGTTTAGATTGCTGTTGCAAGGCAAAGGAGCCCTTGTGCATTTACCATCATAAATTCAGCCCTTATGAGATCATACTGCTTGGTCTTGTGGAGCTAACAGTAAAGAATATCCTTAAACAACAAATTGAATAGAAGTGTCTCACATATTGGCACTATGCATCCTTATTGCACGCACGATTCCTCACTGTGTATTGACTTATTGAAAATGTAATTTTAGCAGACGGATTTTCTTTAGATTTTTTCCACATGGTGAAAAAAACATGTTTGCTGCTCATTCCTCGTGTCATACACATCATTTTATGACCAAAAGGTTCATATTTATGTTTCATTTGTCTGTTGTTTTCCTCTTCAGGTGTAACCTAGCCCCTGTGGTGGAGTTTGCTGCAGATGTGGGAACTAAGTCAGATTTTATAACCATGAATCCATCAGTGGTGCAAAGAGCGTTTGGAGGCTTTCGGAATGAGAGTGACAGAGAAAAATTTGTGCATAGACTTTCCATGCTGAATGACAGTGTCCTTTGGATTCCTGCCTTCATGGTCAAAGGAGGAGAGAAGCACGTGGAGTGGGTTAATGCATTAATCCTAAAGAATAAACTGAAAGTGCGAACTGCCTATCCATCCCTGAGACTTATTCACGCTGTCAGAGGGTAAGTGACGGGAGAGGACCGGCTTGGCCTTGGCACAATGGAACACATAACTAAACATCTTTCCTAGGCAGGAAGGAGCTGCAGTAAAGTCTCCAAATAGATATGATTCATCGTTCTATTATTCTGTAACACTTACTCTTTTCACAGCCAGGAATTGTGTTTGTGTACTTACTATTTTAACACATCTTCCTCAAGAAAGTGAGGTGTAGAACTTGGCATTTTGTTTTTACTTGCTTATGAACAAATTGTAACTTTGAGGGCTAAAAGGAATAAGAATCGACAGTAAAGTGGATGAGTTTAGAAATAACAAACTCTCCAAGAGAAGTGTTAAGTGACTAGTGGGCAATATTGCAGAAGCATAAATGTTACATGTATTTAAAGAGTAATTAAATTCCATCTGTTGCCAAGAGGCCTATGGATAGAGAAGAGGTTGGCTGAGATAATTTGTCTCAATACTCCACCTCAAAGTCACAGATGTCATTTTCCTGGATTAAGTCAATCTTTCTCTCTAACAAGCTTAAAAGAATAAAATGTAAGGAACAGTGTCTTGGTTAAGAGTGGCAGATGACCCAAAGGCCAAATGTTGTCGGGCACACAGTAAGTGTGTGAACTGGATAAGTAACTATGGATGGGTGTGTATTAAAAGTGTATTGACTGCCAGACATTGTAGATAGAAAAAAATGAAGATTCGATCAGTCCTTTTAAGGGAGTAATGGGTTTTATGATAGAAAAAATGGTATTCACAACTGGAGTGGCATGGCGTAAGAGTATATTGTCGGGGGTGTGCTTTCTTAATTCCGTATGAAAAGCAAAACATGAAATAAGAACAAAGGTTGAAATAGTGTATTTTTGATGAGTTAGAATCCATTTGGAATTTTATATAATTAATAATAGTGAATTTGTATAGGTTTTTAAAAGATATTTTATTTGATGTTGTTTTTGAGGCAGGAAGTTACTACATTGACCTGGCTATATTCCAATCTGGGGTTCAAGCAGACTCACTTCCTGCCTCATTCTCTTGAATATCCAAAATAAAAGAGGAGCAGCAGCACCCCTGACTCAGATGCCTTTAAATATAAAAATTGCAGATCCTCTTGGTAGTGCATTAATACTATTCTGTCTTGTGGTAGTCACTTTTCTTTCCTAATGATTGAGATACAAAGTACTTTGCTCATCCCTAAGTGCTATATTCTGAAGATCCACGAGGCTTACCTTCTACCAGTCTTAAATTGAATGTTGTGCTTGGACTAGCTATGAATTCACCACAAAGCACCGCCCTCACCACCTTTCTGCTGATATGTCTGCAGTTTCCCTTTAAAGTTGAAGGATTGTGTTCCCAAGCCTGGCCAACCAAGTAGGTAAAAGTAGCTGTAGAGTTATCTGTCTATACAGGTAGAAATGTGTACACATGGTGAGTCTGAAAGACATTTATTTATGGAGTTATTGAAATGAATGCACAAGTGCATGTAATATTCTATTTCAATATAATAGATAATAGAAAGAGAATAGGGAATGTGAACATTGAGAAGGAAGATACAGATATATATGAAACAAGAGCAAAGATGAAGTTTCCCAAGCCCCAGCGTTTCAGTATCTGTTTTGCCTCAGTTCTGACTTAGCTTTCTAAAACCATGTGAGCAATAATGAACAGCAAGAGTTTCAGATCCTCTGGGGATTACTGGAGTTTGTTAATTCTCATGAAAGCGTAGAATACCAGTAAGTGCATTTTAAGATGGACAAAATCACTATGCTAAGTTGTGAAGGCCCTTCCAAGTACTAAAAATATTAAAATAATTATTCTACTTTTTCACTGAAAGAGTATTAATTTATCTTCATAGAAAGCCAACTATATTATCAAGGAATTAATAAATTGTTTCTGTATATTCATTATTTTTAAATACTTAGATTGAGAAATCATGTGTGATGGTATTGCTAAGAAAATATATAATGTTCCATTTAGTGTCACCATCGTGGAAAATATTTTTATTTTTAATTTAATTTTGGTAAACATTAATGTAACATAAAATTTAATATTTTTTTGTAAATACATGAATTCCAAATTCAGTAACACATTGAAACCGTGGGGTTTGGGGAATCAGTGAGCGTCTATGTCCACCTTTTTTTCAGATCTTCACCTCTTTTTATCTGACCATTGCCTCTCTTTCTACCCCACCATTCATACTGGGGCCTTTTTATGTTATTATTTTTGTAAATTTCATAAGAGAGACACCCGTCTACAGTCAGTCTTTTGTTCTTGGTTCATTTCACTGAGCATTATTGACTCTTGGTGGTCCCATTTTTGTTCAAACACTTCTCATCTGTCTTTCTTTATGGCTTCATAGTATTCCATGATGTATAGATACCATACCACCTTTAACCATTCCTGTATTGATTAATAAGTAGATTGTTCCAGGATTTTGTTGTTTTGAATTGTGCTGATATAAACATGGATATGCATGTGAAAAAGTATTTTTTATCATTGGCCATCAGAGAAATGCAAATAAAAACAATGTTGAGGTTTCACCTCGCTCTGGTGGGAACGGCCTACATCAAGAACTCAAAAAAAAAAAAAAAAAAAAAAAAAACAATTGTTGGCAAGGATGTGGAAAAAAGGAACTCCACTCCACTGCTGGTGGGAATGCAGGCTGGTATGGTACAACCATTATGGAAAGCAGTCTGGAACTTGCTTAGGAAGCTGAAAATGGAAATTCCATTTGATCCAGCTGCTGCCCTACTGGGCATGTTCCCAAATGAAATAAAGTGAACATACCAAAAAAATACAAGCAAGTACTTTTAAGAATACTGAACAGTATTGTATGAAGATCTTCACCAACTGGTTTTTTCAAGGAACAATAATTCAATTTACATAGATTTTAAAAAATTTTTTATACAATGAGACTTTTTATTTTATTTTCTTACCTTTTTATGGTGACTCCTTTATAGTAAAATTTGAAAAATCTTATAAGCATTTTGAGTTAAATCAAAAGATTACTCTCTCTCTCTCTCTCTCTCTATATATATATATATATATATATTCTATGAGTACATGGTATAGGTATGCATATTTATCTGTATGTATATATAGAGAGAGAGCAAAAGACGGTACATCAAAAATATATGTATTGTAGAGCAGAATGTATGTACATATTACATATTTATTTATATACATGTGCGTTGCTATTTTTTATTTTTTACATGCACATCAAATAAACTACATACCTCACAAATAGGTTAAAACGTCATCTTTATTAAAAAGTGATTTCTTCTTTGAAAGGCCTCATAATTGTAGAAATCCACAGAAAAAGCAATTTTAGTAAAAAATATCTATCTATAACTATTTATGTAAAATTTACTTATCATATATATATAAATATTTGTCAAGAAGAAATATTTATATGAGTGTAGGTTAACTTAATTATAGTGAAACTTGTAAAAGTCATTTTTCTTCCAAGAGACAATTAAAGAAGGGCTATTTCAGTAGGCTGCCTTTATTACTATCATGACAAGAGTTTGAATGAGCCCATTTAGGAGGTTATAGGGTTGGTATTTCTGAGGATGTTTAAGAAGATTAAGCACAGATGCTTTTGTGAATTTAAGTATTCCAATATGTATGGGTAGCTGAAGTCCAGAAACAGTGACACAGGCCTGGAGGAATAGTTCAGTGGTTAAAGCACTTGCTTAGTAAGCTCAAGGCCCTGGGTTCAGTTCCCCAGCACCACATAAGCCGGGCATATTGGCACACTCCTGTAATTCTAGCACTCAGGAGGCTGAGGCAGGAGGATTGCCATGAGTCCAAGGGTAGCTTGGGCTACATAGTGATTTCAGCACTAGGATCGGCTATAGAGGGAGACCCTGTCTTAAAAAAAAAAAAAAACCCTAAAAACAGAAGCTGTGACACTTGGAGACAGAAGATATCTAAATGTTTATACCACCATTCATATTTTAATAATTATGAGTCTGAGACTTAAGATATGAAAATAATCTAAATAGCTCTTCTTTTAGTTATAATTTCCAAGGTCAGAAAAGGAGCATTCCATTACCCGTAAAATAACATTCTTCACTGACTGTACAGTGTTCTCTAAGCTGATGTTCTTACTTTGGATAACTCTAATCCTTTTCAAAAATAATAATAAAATGCTCTCAAAGCCTTCACGCCGAATATGAGACCTTCATCTGAGAAAACAGGATGCCAGTTATTAGGTGATTGCCAAGGATTTCAAACAGAAATGATTTTCCCCTATTTTTCATTCGTATGCACTAAGCATACACAATAGGTACATTAAACTTGAGAAATTTGTGCACATACGTAGCACATCAACTTCACGTTCCCTTCCTGTTCCTCCCGTTACCCATCCTGCTCCTCCTGCTTTCCAGCATCTCACAGGTTTGACTGTACGACTTATTTACAGTCGGGATTCTCATGTAATCTTCTGAATCTTCTTCACTTCACTAAGCACAACAGTCTCAAATTGTAAGTGTTTTACTAGAAAAACTCAAATCCATCTGTCTTTATGACAGCATATTCCTCCATTGTTTACACATATGGCATTTTTTTTACCCGTTGGTTTATTGAGGGGTATTTTAGTGTGTTTTATGATTTAGCTATTATTACTGGATAGTTTTGCTGCTATACACAGAGTGTACATATATCTTAGTTGTATGGTGCTTTTAACTCTTTTGGAAAGACACCGAGAAGAGCTATTGATGAGCCAAATAGTGTCTATTTTTGTCATATGCTAAAGTCAAATGAAAGTGGATTGAAGAACTAAGTTGTAAAATAAGAAGACTGAACCTCATGGAGAAAAAATCAGTAAATTTCTTGAAGACACGGGGCTAGCAAAGACTTTGTCAGTAGGATACTTGGTGCAAAGCAAGTGATCCCAAGAACTAAGATATGGGATTACGTTAAATTTAAAAAGGCTAATGACAGCAAGAGAAGCCGTCAACTGAGTGAAAAAAAGAAAAAAAAATATCAGTAAATATTCTTAATTCCAAAGAAATCTAAGATAATTGTGCAGCCAATTCTTTGTTGTAGACTATAAATATGTTACATAATTAACAAAATATATCGCATATGATCTGCTATGTAGTTTCATAACAGGTTACACTCATATTACATATGTATATCATTACATTTATTTTGCTTTTTGAAACATTTGGGACATCAAACATTATGCCAGTAATTTACATTTCCTTTCCCTATAATGGTCATACATTCAAACTGTAGTCGAATATGGTTTTCAAGAATTATTTTTACCATACTTTCTAAATAGCAAAAATGACCTAACATATACACTTCATCTTAGCCTACAGGCCCAGAAGCAATGATGACTCATTTTATATTATATTATTTATTACCGTATCCGAATTGATTTCTAGTAATTCCATCTTATGTTGAGAGTATTCTACATGGTCACTATACATAACTAAATATATTTTGGATTGTCCTTTGATGTTTAGAGTGTGCGTTCTTAATCTCCTTTACCTGCCTGTTCTATGGTTGGTATCTCCATGCGTTCAGGCTGATCTACAAAATTTCATTGACTATATCATCTCAAGTTTCAAATTTCTGCTGGATCTTTATTTTATTTGTTCGCTGGTTTGCTTTGTTCATGTGCCTTCTAAATTTCTTGTGTTTGTGTAATGGTTAACACCCTCATTATTACCTAAATAGACAAGAGAAAAATAATCCTTACATAAATCAAATCCTGTGACTTATCTAGTTGCCCTCTGCTTTGATAACTTTCACTGTTTTGCAAAATACTTAGTTGATTAGGCGAATTTTGTTATTGAAAGATAAACAGCCAGGCATGACGAGGCATATGCATGCCTGTAGTTCCAGCCACTCAGGAGTCAGACGGTGGAAGATCACCTGAGCCCAGGACATTGAAAATGGCCTGGAAAATATCGCAGCATTCTTCTTTAAAAGAAACAAAGCAACACAGAACATAAAAAGATGAGAAAGAAAAGGCATGATTTGTTTTGCTAAAAAGCATGGTATTTATTTGAATCTTAGCAAATACTTTGCATTGTTTTCATGTGTCTTACAGCATTATATATACATTTTCAGTTTTAAGATTTTAAAAAGTACCGTTTCTTGAATTTCAATTACTTTTATATACAAAAATGTCTATTTTAACTTTATATAAATACAAAAATTATATGATATTATGAAGTTCTCCAGACTAACTTCATATGAATGTCATGAGCTTGTGAAGTATGTTTGTCAAACCAGATTCCCAGGAAAGTCTCTGGTAAAAATAAAAACTGAAACATATGATCAGTAGACTTCTGGAAATTGCATTCATCAGACTCATGCAAGCGAATTAGTTGAGAGAACTGAATCGACTCAAAGTCACACATGAAGAAATGATTTAAAAAACTTTGAAAATGAGAATTTTCATTCCAAGTGCTTTGAAAATGCCTTGTTTTAAATTTAGTTTTATACTAAAATGTTTCCATATGGTGTCTATTTTGACCTATGATCAACACAGCTGTAGTATTTCTTTATAAAACTTGTCTTTGAGATTAATGTCTTTTTAATAGGTACGCACTCCAAAGTAGGCATTTTAAGGCAAAGAAGATTTTTATGATAGAATATTTCTGTCCTTTCTGCAGGACTCTAAGATGCATACTGGTGGCGACACAGGGTTTCCTGACAATTTAATCTGCTTACCCTTCAGCTCAGTGTGATTTCAGTTCCCATCGCTGGTGTTGTGTTGTGGCATGTGCAGAGGTAATGCCTTACAGCTGAGGAGATATTTGTTAACCCAGGACCACAACTGGAAGCAGTAGACAGTAGCTTTCAGGCTTCCTTGATGACATTTTTCCAATTCTTGCATATTTGTCATTGAGAAACTGAAACAGATTTTACAAAATACTTAGCGTTTCTTTGGAGTAGTGGTGAGGTGATTACCTCTTTAATATCAGTACAGCAAAATTTTCTTCCTTCGAATATGCATTTTAGGGCTGGCGATTCATCTCAGCAGTTAATTTCCTAACATTAAGTGAGCAATGTGCTGCACACATGTAATCTCAGCACTGCTGAGGCTGAGGCTAGAGGACTGCTGTGCACTCCTGTGAGTCCAACCTGCTCTACATAGTGAGTTCAGGACCAACCTTCAATACAGAGCGAGACTGCCTCAAAACCCAAAAGAATATGCATTTTATTATTTCTTCTCCATGTATATCATATCTACTCCTTCTTTGATCCCTCCTCAAAAGTGTGCTCCAATGGGATGCAATCACTCATTGTTCCTTCTCTGAATTTGACCTGGGTTCTCTTATATTCTTTTCAAAATTGATATTTGTCTCCTTTGGACATCAAAATTTGGAGCGACTTTTAATACTCTTCTCTGTAGATACAGTATATGAGAGCAAGAATGACATTCATCTCTCTTTACACTTAAAAATAAGTGTTGGATTTTGGGGACACTTGTGCACGGGTTTAGGCACAGACTCATGGAAAAGGAAAGTTGTGCTTACATCTACCTAAATTTAGCTCAGAATTAGTACACTAGCAGAATCAAGAAAATCAGGAAATGAGTGGGAGCGATTAGCCTGATAAACTGAAGCAGGACGAAGCCATGCCCATCGGGATGTGGCGGCACCTGCTTGTAATCCAAGGGCTTAGGAGGCTGAGACAGGAGGATTGTTGTGAGTCCCAGGCCAGTCAAGGCTCCATAGTGAGTTCAGGATGAGTCTGGGCTAGAAGGAGATTATCTCTAAATAAATAAATAAATAAATAGTAAATGAATTATAGTAATAAAAGCATGCAGCCTAGTCATCTGAAAATTTGCCTGGTCAGCTGAGAATTTTGTCTTAGTCATAAGATTTAGTAATTTAGTTTTTTTTAATTGTTAATCTTTTCATTTTATAGAAATGTGTTTAATCTACTAATTGTTGATTGATTTATTGTGGTGTTCCCTAGTTAGAAAATAATTATGCTGAGCATTTTACTCAAGTTAAAAATTGATTTTTGTCATTTTTAAATTCCAAGACTGAAATTAGTAATCAGAGAAAAGGTTAATACTGCTACTTTTAAGAGGGACAGAGAAAAGTCATGAATTTCTTTTATAAGTCACATTCATTATATATTTTTGCTTGTATTACTGATTTTTTAATTTCAATACTTACTCTGCTAATGAGTGTTAAAAAGATCATACTCAACCTAGGAAATTCCCTGTTTTTATTCTGACCTTTTAGTGCAAAACATGAATATGTCAATATGCAAAATCTGTCTAAACTGGTTTACATGAAGCTATTCTAATTTAAATCCAAGTAACTGGACAATTACTATATTCAGAGAGTTTTTATATACATTGATATAATTAATCTTAAACATAAAATAAATGACAACTACATTTATGAACTTTTAGAGTATGAGCAGGAGTAGAAACTGCCTGAGTTTGCAGAGAAAAGTTATTGAATCATGTATGGCATAAACTTTTAAAATTTTGCAATTTCTCATCTCCTAGAATTATTTTGGATGTAGTTTACCTTGACAGTAATAGTTCTGATTGGTCATTTCCATGTGATTGATCATAGATAGTCTGCAAGCTATACGTCTAGTTCCTAATGTGGTTAATAATACATTCCAAAGCCTCAATATACAACTTTCCAATTCTAGCTATAGATATTTGTAATCCCAGCTCAATATACCAGTCATCATTAAAAGAATAATACAGCCACCTGCCGCTTGACTACTAGAATTGCCCTGTAGGGCACAAGTTATTGACAGAGTTTTCTGTGTGTTTCAAAAAAAATATGTGTCATAATGCCATGATTCCTACTGGCAAGAAATCAAAGGAGAAGGCATCTTTTGTTATGCTTTTACCCTCTTCTCTAAAAACTTATCCCAAAATAATTTTTAAAATATGAATAAGCAAGAATCTTTTAGCAAAAGAATTTCGGGGGATTTGTTTAGGGCATACTTTTAATGTTCTTTGAACAACTCTCTTTAGCTCTATCATTGGGTATAATCATGACTTGGAAAGCAGGTTGGCTCGTCACCAATTGGATGCTCTGTTTCTTAGGAGTCTAGATTGAACCCCTCACCTCTGACTGGCTTCTCAGAGATTTTTCATTCCATGACTTTATTCCATGATTCCAAATTTATTCAGAAAAAAATATTCAGAGGAAACAAGAAAAATCACAATGATAGAGGCCTAGTCAAGACCAGCCTTCATTAGCAAGAAGGGGAAACACGTTACTGTGGTCTGGCTTTGGCACCTCAGCCTTTGTGTGCCATTGAGCTGAGTGCCAAGTACCCAGAGTGATTCTGTATTCCTTCCATAATATGCTCAGTGACTGACATTCTTGGCGTGTTATACCTTCAGAGATGAAAGTATATTCCCTTTGAGATGCAGAAATTCTATCAATATGGCTCTATGAAGATTATATTTAAGCATAATATGTGGTTGTTGATATGTGAGGAAATTGTTATTCAGTGACAGTATATTACATGAAATGTGATTAGTTTTGTTTTACTTTTTTCAGATCAATATTCGTTGTCATCATAATTTTCCTTAAGTGATCTTACATTAATATTGTCAAGGGCTCATGTGAAAGCAAAATTTTAAAATATTTTTCACAGTTCTTTAAGAAGGATACCTTCCATCTCCATCAACTCTGATTTTTGGGTACACAATGTTACTATTTGGGGTTAAGTTAGGTGGTCACTAGTGTGGCCCACTTTTTACAAAATAGTTTCAATGATCAATTGCCACCTAAATTTCAAATATGTGTAAGAAATAACAAAATAAGCTACATGTGGTATAAATAAAGCTAAGTATTATTAAAGGGTAAACAAAAAATTTCCTCTTAACTGGTAAAAGTGAGAGAAGGGTAGAATTGAGAGTTTGGAAAACTGACAGTAAGATTTGAATGATATTCTCACCAAAGGCACATTGGTCAGGGAACATGGCTACCCAGTGCCATTGCCAGATGAATGAGGTTTGAGTTGTAGGTTCATATAAATAAATATATAAACAAATAAGTAAAATGAACATCTCCAACAGTCACTCAATATAGAAGTGTGATTTGTCACCTATAGTTTTATGTGATGGCTGGCCATGAACCACCTGGGTAAAGATACACTATGTATGGCTTACCATGATCCATAAAAGTCAAGGGTGTGGTAGTCTCTTCATATATTTTCCATTTTTTGGCTCCCAGAATTCCATAGTCTATAGGTAAGGCCTTTATGTTTTTTTTTTCTTTTTCTTCCTTATTTAAACTTGTGAGAATTAGCTATCAGTTATTTAGTATACTTAAGTTTTCTTGTTATCTCTCTCATGCATATTTGAAGTTTAGGCGGTTTCTCTTTTAGGGTAGAAGTTTTTCAGACTAAATATAAGCAAATTTTGTACCAACAATAAACTGGTATTGTTTCAGAAAGTATAAATTTTTATTGTCAACATGGAATTATTTGTATAATAAAAGAGCAGTTTTTAAAGCTGTACTTTTCAGTTAAAGAGCATTCTGAAAAATGTGTTGCCTTTTGAAGTCACTCTGGAGGTGACTTCAGTAGAAGGATCCAGTACTTCTTTAAAAGAAAAAAAATATTAAATAAATAAATAAAGTATAATATAAGAAAGCAACTAGGAATTCTTGATACATCTCTTATACAGAAACTAAGAAACAGTGTTATAATGGGTTGTGGTCACATTACCAAAACTTGTTATTTTTGCTTCTTACTAATTAGCATTATATTTTAGACAAGAGAATCCTTTGAGCTTTATGCTATCAACCCATGTGTGCTATAGTGAAATAATCCATCAATGAGTCTAAGGTAATAATAGTCACTAGAAGGCAGCGTCAGTTTTGCTTATATTTTAGTTTGTTGAACTGGCAAATATTTTCTCTCTCTCTTTCTCTCTCTCTCTCTCTCTCTCTCTCTCTCTCTCTGTCTCTTTCTGAAACAGATGCCTACAACAGAAGTGTTGGCAGTTTCAAAATTAATAAGTTGATTATTTTACAGAAAACAACACAGAGTGTGTTTATATAAATAATTTAAAAATTTACCAAACATGGCATCTCTATCAAGCTGAAAAATTTAAAATATAAACTTAATCAAACTTTTCTATTACAGTGTTAAATACTTGAAATCACGTAGATTCCTACATTAAGAAAATATAAATAGACACACTCTTGCTGTAGGACATCATCCCTTTACAGAACATTAGAGTTCTGCCCGGTGCTAGGAGCTGGACTAGACAGAAGCTGCAAAGAAAATAATTATATGCAATTCCTTTTGTTACCCAGTCTCCGCTGACCAGCCCAGAGGAAGGGATCAGATGATTAAGGAATGTTATCTCAAGGGAGTTGACCAGTGTGCAGATATTCCCCATGGCATATGTGAGCTCTTATTAATCATGAAATTCAAAGAGTAACTGAGGGGCACAGAATATCAGCTAATATAATAAAATGAGACATGTATAAGCACCAGTTCCCCAAGTTAAATGAACTATTATATGTCACAAACATGTACTAAGAAAAAGAAACATTATGGTGGAAAAGATCAGCTTATAGTATACACCTGTAGTTTCCAATAATTCCCAACCTCACACTGACCGTGGCAACGTGCTGCGTAATCACTTTCACTAGACAGAATTAAACATCCACAACTCCAATATCCTAGGCACTGAATCAAAACCAGTATTGAGACCCACTTTACAAAGGCATCAGGATCCAAGTCACATAACCCTACATGCTAAAATTTCTTCTACAAAAGGTTGGGAGGCCATGAGAATAATTATACAACTGTGAACTGAAATGAGTAACTTGTTTATAAACAATTCAAGATAACAGAGCAACGTTCAAATAGCTGTTATGAGTCGCTCCTTCTTTATAGTTCTAGGTGGCTCGGCATCTCCTTTCTTCTGACATTTTCACTGAACTTGGGGCGCACAAGAAATAGGTTCTTGGGTTTCTCACCGTGGCAGAGGGTGATAATAAGGATGGATACTGTGATTGCAAATGGATTTTAGGTGGTGGCCAAAGAGAACAGAGCACACAGGAACAATTTCTTAAAAAGACAAACGAGATATAAGTTTATTTCTTTATACTTCGGGTTCTTTGTAATGAGAAAATGTTAAGCATTGGCTTCTTTTTACATCCTTAAGAAATTTGGAGGCCATGATATCATGGTTATGAGACCAAACGCAGGCTCAGGGGCAAAACTCTACTAAAGCATGACACTGCTCACACGAGACAGAAGACAAGACATTGTCATTTAGTTTCCTGTCCAGAGTTCACATGGCTGAAAGTAACTTTGCATTATCAGAGAACTGGGATTCATGAGATACAAATAAACTGCCTGGAGAATTTAGTGTCCTCCTGAATGCCCTGTCTGAGCCCCCTAAGGGCTTGGGGATTTTCTAACTAGGCTGCTGGTTGCTAGTGTCAGGGAATATTCTCATGGTTTGTTCCTTTTAATTTAAAAAAAAATTCTTTTTTTTTTTTTGAGACAAGGCCTCACTCTGCATCCCAGCCTGGCCCTGAACTCACTGTGGAGCCCAGGCTGGCCTTGTACTCAGGGCAATTCTCCTGTCTCAGCCTCCCTAGTGCTGGGATTATAGGTGCGTGCACCATGCTCAGTTTATGTGGTTCTGGGGAATCGAACGCAGGTACTTAGCACTTGACTGCTGAGCCATTCCTCCAGCCCTCAAATGGTTTGCTCTTCATTCTATCAACAGATCTAAAACTAGTTTTGTTCTGTCAAATTGTCCCATTGTTTTCCCTAAAGGAAACACTGCACATATATGATAAAACCACCATAGAGTTTAAATCAAATTAACTAAAAATAAGCCGCAGCACTACAATCCACAATTAAACAAATGGAAAATGTTGTTGAATGTTGAAAGCTGTGGGAGAATATTTACGCATCCTTGGAGGAATCTTCGTGCATATGAAGGACATTAGAGGATAACACATGCCTATGTATAATATGACCTAATATGCTATTATAGCTCAATATTAGAAATAAATAGAAACGATAGAAATAAATCTGTCATTTTAAAATGATAGATTTGTTTAAATTATTAAGTGATAATGCTATATAAATATACTTTATGTAATAAATACATATTGAAAAGATTGACCCCCTTTGGCATACCATGATGAATTTCATGTTTCACACAGCCTCCTTTCAAGGCCCGACTTACTCAAGAGTACACGCTTAGTGGTTGAGAGCTGCTCACCTTGGAACAGGCCTCTTGTTTTAATCGCTCTGTTCAACAGTGTACTTTGACATTATTGTGATAACATTTGCACTATTCTGCCATTTCTTTCTGATGTGCATTTTTTTCAATATGATGTTATTCATTCACATCCTTTTGTACAGCACCAAAATATTGTGTGTAAGATGAAAGCATTTCTATGTGTATCACAGGTTTGGAGTAGTTTCTGGCTTGTGACTTCTGAGCAAAGATAGGTAGCAGATCATTTTTCATGTACAAGAAGAGAAAATAGCTAAATAAGCTGCCTCTCAAGCTAAGGAATTAGATATAGCTCAAACTGCGTACCCAAACTTACTTCATAGTTTTAAGTGATTCTCAGTAAAATAGAATTCCAGTGGCTGTGGTTTAACTCTAAACAAGGTAACACAAATTCTATATCTGATTTTTCAAGCATTTTATTAAATTGAAGTTCACTTATCTATTTAGACTTTCAGTTGTCAGCTGCAGTGCAAAATCAAGAAACCTTTAACATTGTTGGTGGGACTGCAAACTGCTAAAATAGCTATTGAAAATATTAGGGATTTTTCTCAAATAATAAAAAAAACTACCTGAAAATAAATGTTCTATTTGACCACGTGAAATCTCTTGAGGTACCTTCCCAAAAGAGTTAAAAAAAACCCCACCATGTAACAGCAAAGATACACATTGACCCATGTTTATAGTAGTACAGTTAACAGTAGCTGGATCATGCAAAATGACAAAATACCGGTCAATGGATTAAAAAATGTGATATATACGCACAATGGTGTACTACTCTGCAATAAAGACAGATGGATGTAAATCATTTGTAAGTAAAAGGGTACAACTTTAAGTGGATACTTGTAGGCAAATAAGCCACAGAATCACATAAGTGAGATGTTGAGGAGCAGGGGGAGGAGAGGGGAGGTGGGAGTGTGAGAAATGCAGCAGGGTAGGGAACAGGAAGCTGTCCCTTATGTGCACAAAATTCTCAATTTTAAGGAGACCATCATGTATCGCATATATTCATACTTACAAGAGTAGGAAAAAGATGTTTCTGGAAATATTAATCGATGGTATGCCATATTATTTGTAAAGCTCAAGCCATCTGCATTTGGGATGTGCTGGGGGAAGTCAGGGGACATGGGGGAGATGGAGGGAGACCAAAAAGCAGAGAAGGGAAGGGATTGTGACGTTGACACACTATGTATGTGCAGAAAATACTCAAGTTCAATCTAATCATTGTGTACACTGGTAAATAGAAGGATTTTTAAAACAAAATAAACTTTAAAGTGTGTATTCGATAGGAGAACAAGTAAAAGTTATATCAGAATTAAATAATAAATCTTGTAAGTAAGGTCAATAGGTAAATGGACAGAACTTGAGGTCATTACGCTTAGTGACATGAATCAGACTCAGAAGGTTAAATGTTGCGTGGTTTCTTTAACTTTCCTTGGCAAAATGTGACAGAAATTTTAAAAAAATGTTTTTGGAACATGCTTTCATAACATAATTTAACAACTGTGCTAGAAAGTTTGCTGTGGATCATGTAGCATTTAGGAAAAGAATGCTACCAAAGTGTAAATTGCTGAAAAACCTTGTGGTGTTTTTTTTTTTTTTTTTGTACAAATTTACTCTATTCTGAACAAATATTTATGAGCATATATACTTGTGTTAGAATGTGCCAGAGAATAAATTAAGTATCTACAATATTTATGAGCTGCAATTTAACCTCTGGAATCCCTGAAAAAAGGTCTTCATTTTAAATTTAGTTTAAATTAATTGCATTCTTATAAGGAAACAGGAAAACACATGTAGTATGAATTTTAGAATTTCTTTCTATTAAAGTCAATATATAATCAGCTACTGATGTTTAGAGTTGAATAATCAATGTATACTTTGGCTACTACTTCAAGTCAAAACAGTTTTTAATATATGATTACTCCGTGGCTATTTGATGCTTGTGTGTTTATATAATATAATAAGTTTGTTCATTTCTGAATAGAAAAACATCTCACAATACCTGTTCCTCTTTCTGGTTCCAGGGTAAGGAAGACAAATTTGTGTCTAACAATTTTAATTCCAGTTTAATAATATTTTGACAGCACAAATTTATAAAAATAAGAGTGTTGGCTACAGTTAGCAATGCTGGTATTTCCAATAGAAATTTCAATTTCTAGTAATTTTGTTTTCATCAGAAGATCTAACAGTATGTAGCCTTTACTTCTTCATGATAACAGCGAGACAAAGCTGAATCAGACTGTTTTCTGCGGTCTGAGTACTTGTCTGGCTCCTCCAGCACACTAGCCCTCTGGCTCTTTCATTCTGACACCACCTGAATTTGCTAGTTCTGGTCCCTGGCCTGTTCAGTTCTTTAGCCATTATTTCATAATTCCATTATTTGGGAAGAGAATGAGGAATAAACACATAAGGTATTTGATCAGACACCCATAGAAGATTGCATACCATCTGATTCAGGCCTTATTTTAAAATAATTGTCATTACAGTGTTCTTGAACAAGTTAAGCGACTTATTAAAAACACGTATACACACCTGGGGAAATAGCTCAGCAGTTAAATCTCTTGCCTAGCAAATGCAAGGCCCTGGGCGTGATGGTTCACACTTGTATTTCCTGCACTCAGGAGTCTGAGGCAGGATGGTTACTATGTGTTCCAGGACAGACTGGGAGCGTCGGTTGCATAATGAGTTCAGGACTGATCAGCCTTGGACTGCTGAGCAGGTCCCTGTACCTGTGTAGTAGCTTGGTCTCCAGTACACCTTGCTTGACAGTAGTTTAAAAAAACAAGCATTAAATCATTGTAGAAAATTAGGAAGTGTCTCAACAAAATAGTTCAATTCAGGCAACATGATCTAATATATCTGTAACAAGAAGCTCTAAAAATAAAAGCAAACAAAACTAAATATATAACACTAATTTCCTTACACAAATCAAACAAAACTAAATATATAACACTAATTTTCTTATTCAAATCAAATAAGATTAAATATATAACACTTCTAATTTTCTTATACAAATACTTCCGTCATGTCTAACTTTAGCAATGGGATGTCAATCAGATTGCAAAATTCCAGAAAATTTGACAGCAGCCTTTGCGAGTCAACAAGGAGCACCTTCTGCACACCAGAAGAAACATATAATGTAAAGAGTCTTGTGTGCATTAGGTGAAGATAAGCTGAAGTCGTTGTCATGGACCCTTCTTAAATGAAATCCATTCCATCACGTTGGCAACCCCAACAGAAATATCCACCTCATTTGTTAGAATATCTTCTTTTTATTATATTTGTCAGCATTGTTTAGATTGGCAAATATAAATGCACTGAGGGAGCAGTGATATGTATAAAAATAAAATTGATAGCTGTTACTTAACTCCTACTTTATTATACTAATCAAATATAAGCACGTGTGATGGCTATGTTATATAATAACCCTTAAGGAGGAATCTCTTAAGTGTTATTGACAACAGAAAAAGTGTTTGAATTCTTCACTCCGCTGTTGAACAGAATTGGCTAAATGCTTTCGACTGAGCATTAAAATTAGATAATGTTTATCAGAAATGGCTGTGTACTCTACATCTGTGATGTTTACCACAATTTTCTTCCTTTCTTTTACAATGATAAAACTCATAATCATGCTAGTAATAGGTATGACACGGCATGCTTTATATATTACAATGTGTCTACTTTAAATAAGAGAATTCTGACAAAATTTAAATTTGTCCATTTTATTCTGGCTGTGTGGCAGTTCCCATATTGATTCCCACAGATAAGATAAAAGCTTGCTCACACAATTGGAAGATTATGATTTCTCCATGATTAAGATTCATTTCCAAATAGAAAATAATACACATTTGATTGCAAGGTAGCTTGGCATTTAAGAGCAAAAACAAAAATTATTTCACCTGTGATGTTTTACTGTATTTTTTCACTCAATATTCAGAGATCTTTTAATCTTAAGAATCACAACATTATTTCTTCCTTATATTATACAATAATAAATCACAGCCAAAGCGAATTAGAACCAAATCTTTTGTGATGATACTTCAGATCTCACATACTTCTCTATTAGTTTCCAGGAGCCTTAATCTTAGAATTGAAAAAAAAAAAAACGGTTTTGTCAAAACTGCGGTTTTTGGGGGGGACTTTCCTGCCAAAATAAAATAGCATGGTTTCATCTAAAAGCTTTTAAATTCATATTTATTGTTGATGATGGTTTCATTGCAACCATTATGTCTCAATTACCTATCCTTCTTGTAGGAAGATTTGTTCAGTGCTACAGAAGTATTGCGTGTTACAGACAGAGAATTGACATCCTTTGTTTCCACTAACTGCTCTGTTTTGAAGAAAGGAGCTGGAACAGGCAGCATAGCATTTGATTTAAGAACAGCAAAGAAATACACGCTCTGTAGATGAATAGTCTAATACAACTAATGAGTTAATGTTGCTTACAGGGCTTATGAATGCCATTTATTTGGTTTAGTGCCTGTTAAAGGACTGGCAAAAATGGAAAAAAATACACATTCAGGCACTAGTGTGCCCGTGTGTGTGTGTGTGTGTGTGTGTGTGTGTGTGTGTGTGTTTGTGTGTGTGTGTGATACATTGGAAGGATCATTTGGAACTCTTATTGAATGCTTCCTTCTATTGTTAAAAGCTCCTTGTCTATAACACCGGGATCACCCTTGCATTGTTGCTTTTGTATGTTGTTGTTCTCTTCCCAGTGATTTGAAGAGAATGAGGACTTTGTAATATCATGAAGAAGCTTTTGTAATACAAAGACAGAGACTAGGATGTAACAGAAAAGTTAAAGTGCCTGCATTCTAGTTAGTATTCTACAGTTAGACTCGAGATAGAATTTGAAAATAGCTGCATGAAACTAAGATGTAAATTGACGTGCTATTTGTTATTTTTCTTCACAATTTTAAAACAAATTATGCTATACAATGTAGCTGCAGGAGTAAATCTCTCTCTCTGTATATATGCATAAAATATACAAAATGTATATGTATATATAACATATATACATATAATATACATGCATAATATATAATACATAATAATATATAATATATGTATAATGTATATTATATATAACATATATGTATAGTGTGTGAATACACACACACACACACACACACACTCACACACACACACAATCTTCACACTTACTCCCCAAAGAGTCTTTGGATAAGATTTTATACTTAGAAAGTAGAACTAACAATTGAAAAGATCCTTATTTCCCCCAGGCATTATGGAGTTTGGAATTTGTGTGAGTGTGTGTGTTTGCGTGTGTTTCTGCCCTAATTAGAAAATTCCCTAAGCTTCTTTCAGTGCTCCCTTGAGTAAAGTCAATACTGGTAATAAGCAACATTAGAATATTTTTACCTGGAAATTGGAAAGTTAGTCTCCAAAGTGTTCCGTTTTAAAGTCAGTCCAAATGGTACTAATTTTCTTTGATGCATTTTATTTATTTTTTCCATGTATAAGAATACACTGGAAATCAGTACATATTGAGTTTGGAAATGATAAAATAAATGACCTTTTGGGTATTTTCTAATTACATATACTTCAAATTGGTCACTTTAACATTAAACGTTTGTAATTCTTCTTAGGATATAGAATGATGGATTTGATTTGGAAAGTTCAAGAAACAATATGGGATCCAATATTTTCTGCAGAAAACCGAAAGCTACAGAAATTCTAGGTTATACTGACTATGGGGTACTTATATCTGAAAAATTATGGCAACATTTTGCATTAGATTTAGGGTTTAATGTATCTTATCAGTTAAGACAACTGAAAAATCATGAAATAGTCCAAAAAGCTGTAAAACGCAGTATTAGATTCTTAACTACATTTTACTTTTTAGTAATTTAGTAGTTAAACTTCCAGTTCACAAGTCCACCTTAATAACAGTGTAGAGACATAGCACATGGTGTTAAGGAACACAGGCATTAGAGCCAGAGATTTTTTTAAAAATCCCAGTTCTGGAGTCGTCAGCTTTTTAAAGTCGAGGCGGTACATTATTCTGCTCTTGTCTGTAGACCTGAGTTACTTGAGTCTCCATCGTCGGGTTTCCAAGAGGACCATTTGAGCTCTACGTGAAGCACATAGAGCACGGTCTGCCACGTCGTAAATGCTAAGCAAGTTTAGCTGCAATTAATCATTGAAAAATAGATTCAGTAAACTCTCCTTTGGGTAATTAAGGAAAGTTCATTTCCCCCGCAAGGTTGTCCCCTATCTCAAGACCCCATCTTCTCTTCTTGTTCTTTTTAAAATACTAATCACTCTTTTCCAATAATGAGTCTTGAAATAAATGAAAGATTAACTAAACAAAAAGAGAAGGAAGACTCTATGACCACAACGTACACCTTCCTTGATCTCAGAAAGTGGTCTGCTCCACATGTCTCCATTTTTCCCCTCCTATATCTGTTTCAATTTAAATTGAAATCAATTGACTTTGCTATTCTTTTCTGGTGAAGGTTAATAATTGATGAATATGTCTAATATCTCCCAAAGGAATACTTTTGTTCTAACATTGGCAAATACAACGACTCTGTGTTAGCTGTAGATAAATTTCTTTTGTGTTCTATCATGTTATTTCTGAAATACTAATTGGTGACAACAGTATCAATAATGACTTCTGTCATTTTAATATTCATCTTAAGCTCTTCCATGAGTGATAAGGGCAACTTGTGTTGAGAATTCTGTTCTGAGTGAATAGAGGTTACTAGAAAAGCTTATTTTAACTACCAGCAGTAGCAGGATTATAGTCCAATGTTTACCTTATAGTATCAGATGTTTTAAATGTTAACAAGGCCATATTTATTTCGAATGAACAGGAGGACTTAAAAAATAATAGTTTTCATGTATATTTTTCTACTTATTTATCTGTGTAGAATGAGCCTACTTTAGTTATGGTAAAAATTTTGATGCCTTTTTTCAAACAGAGGAGTATGTTTAGCTTTTCTATCATCCCATACTTTTATGAATAATTAATTCCTGTTGTGGCAATTTTTAAGAAAACTATCTCTTTAGACATGCTGCATTACCTACACAATTAAGGAGATACCACTTGTTAATACAGCTAAACGTATTGTTATCTTTGCAGTGTGTTATGGGAATTCTGTGCACAATAGAGTCAATCTTGACTTGGACATAGAGTTGCTGTTCATGCAGAACTAAGAACCTAAAAATCTTGTCCCTACTTCCTTTCTTCTCACTTTATTATTGCTTTATAGATTGGAAAAACATTCTTAAAGGCTGGGTGTTATGGTTTGGATCTCTAATATCTCCTATAAGTCTCGAGTGGTGAAGGTTCGATTCCCAATATAGCTGCATTCAAGATGGAGACCAGATAGCTAATTGTAATGTGAAGGAGCTAACAATGTCATCGTTGGGCTAATCTATCAATAAATGCATGATGACTAGAGTATTAGGGCCCAGATGGTGGAGAAATTGATGATATTTTTAATGAGAGAAGTAAGAAGAAGTATTTCTGACAGAAAATAAGACATATATTAAACCAGGCAACTAGGCACATATGTATGTGTGTGTGTGTGTGGGGGGGGGGACTGATGGGTCTTTACACTGAGCTACATCCCCAGCCCATATTTTAAATTATGAATTTGAGACAGGGTTTCACAAAGTTTCCTCCTCAGCCTCCCACTGTCCCGAGATGAGCAGTCTGCACCACAGGGCTCAGATAACTTTTTCTAATCTGTCAGTACCAGGTCAGCTAACACCCATACAACATTTGCTATGTGGCAATCATCATTAAAGTATTTTTCTGGGTATGCAAATGACTCTACAACCTACTTCTGATATTACATCTGTTTGTACACATGAGGAAATTGAGAAATGGATTAGTCAATGAACTTACCTGAATATTCACAGCTGGAAAAGAGTAAAAGCCACTCAAGACCCTCAGCTGGCTTTCGTTCCCTATTTTCTTCCTCTAAATTCCATTCTGCCTTCTGTATTGGAAATATACTAAAGTAAAAAATGAATTGATTATGCTGGGTATACATTTTTCAGTGCAATAAGACCAGTAAATTTATTATAGAGACCAACTTACAATAGCTGAACTAACACAAATCACCAAATAGCTGTTAGGCCATTTATCATGAGTCAGAAGTCACCAACAAGACTAGGAATTCATTTCAGTGCAGCAGAGATTGATTGTTTTCTTCCATATGCAAGTTTCTTTGCCAGAAACCAGGGATAAAGAGATAAGTCAGTTTTATCTCTTTCCTCAATAAGATGACAATTTTTTTCCTGTAAAATGGCATGTAAGTAAGAATATATAAAACTTCAGCAGGTGCAACCCAGCAGACACCTATGTGCCTCATGAAAGCAGAGTTTGCCTTGTTCACTGTGGTACTCACAGCACAGTATCTAACACTCGCTTAGAGGTGGGATGAATAATTGAATTTAGTGGGGGAGCGGGTAAAAAATTTAAAAAATGAATTTAACTGTGATAAATGATGATATCTGTTATAAAGACTTACACTTTTATAAAAGTAGTATATTTCTGGTAACTGGAACCTGTATATCCAAAGGCAAATTTATCCAACTTTGTGGAAATTAGTGATGGTCTAAAAGAGACTAATGAAAGCAAGACAAGAAAGAGAAAGTTAACTGGGATGTACTAACATTTTAGAATGTAACCTACATTAACTGAAAGAGGGCAAGTTGCTCTCTGAAAATGTGAACAACTTCCTTCATTTCATTAACGGAGATCAGATATCTTGTTCTCATTATTGCAGTTTCTGTGGTCCAGAGCATGCTTGAAAATGAAACATCTGTGATACTGAAATATCTTCAATTTTTTTACGTATTGGGAAGGCTTCCCTCAGGCATGTGTCCCAGATACACAGTTTTATATTTTAGTTATAATTGTAAAGACTGTGATGCCTCAACAGAGACCCAAAAGAAAAAAAGTAGCCCATGGGGAATTAGCTGTTTTTTTTTTTTTTAAGATAAAACCTAAATTGTGAACTCCTTTGTATCAAAGCTCTCACTTTAAAAATAACAGAACACAACATCTAATCTATTAAGATACTACATTTCTGTTATTGCTATTCAGGATCTATTTCGATAAATGTTGAAAGTTGAATTTACCAACTTCCCCAAGTAAACCTTACCCCCATGTAATATTAACAAGCCCTAACAAAATTATTAAAAAGTGTTTAAAATAGATTCTACTTAGAATTTGTGCATACATTCTAAGGATTTCACAGTCACTGTTTTTTAAAAAAAAAAACTATGATTCTAGACTATAAGAATATCCTCAGATACTTTTTATATAAATTTAAATTCTTCTCACATTCTGATTTTTACATTGCCTTTTCATTCTTTCCTTGCCCGTTGACAAGAAGAAAACATTGCAAAGAGTCAGGTGGGCAAAATTATTTAAAATGTTTATTTTAGCATCCTCTCAAAGGTGATCAGGCCTGGCTTATGCAGGGGCACGTTAGCTAAGAACCAGTTTCTAGCTAAAATGGAAAATTGAAAAGTAAAGCAGAGAGAGTGGGAGATCAGGGATATAAGTTGAATGAAGCAGTGGACATGGAAATTGCCCTGGGCAAGAATTGTGTCTGGGTGTGTGAAAAGAAGGGCAGCAATAATCCACTGGCTGAGCACACATCTTACCATTCAGTCATTTTAAAGACAGCATTTGACAAATCTCCATTTGAAGTAAGAATCACTGAATCTCAGCCAGAGTGAGAAACATGTTCTAGACTCCAAAGGGGAAGAGAATTAATTGGAAAAGTGTTTGGCTTCTTAAGATACAATTCGACTACGGTTGCAGTCGCATTTTGGAACTTTCATTGATCTAACACCTCCAAGGCAGTCCAGAGAGTTCTTTTGTGTGTTGTAGCTTTTCACTCAGTTGTAGAGTGGAGGTTATCCATTTCCCCAGAATAGAGATTGTGTGCGCCTGGTCCTTGCGTATTCACCAGCAGAGAACCTGGAAAATAGCAGAGCCTCAAAACGAAGTGATTGTTGGAGGACTGATACAATAAATGAAAAAGAAAATTGTTTCAAATTTTAATTTACACAGATAAATATAATAACAACAAAATGAAGCTAATGAATTAATGGTACACCAGCAACTTGAATTTCAGTTAGTACTTACAAAAGGAGGTGCAGATAGATACCTGACACCAGTGGTATGTGTGTATATACCAGGCTTCTTTTGAGAAACTGTGGGTCTAAATTTTAGGAACAAATCCACATGTTAGAGCATAACTTAGCTATGTTACTGAAGAGTTATATATAGTTAAAACCTAGGAGAAGATAATAAAATAAGCTGTTTGTGTTAAAAGTTATATGCAAGCGCAGCTACTTCGATAGGACTTTGCTTAACCCTCTGTGGCAACTACTCACTCGTATCCTTTCTCTATCTTAGCTTTCCTTGATTATTTGTTTTGTGCATGAATGCACATACATGCACACATGTAGACAAAACATCATAATGTAATCACTCACAAGGGAACGTTTGTCTAACAATACAGTGTTCCGTATTTGGAGCCTTTTTTTGAGACATTATCTTGCTCTGTAATGTAAGCTGGTCCTGAACTCATTTTGTTGCCTGGACTGGCCTAAAATTCATGGCAATCCTCCTGCCTCAACTTCTTGAATAATGGGATTACAGGAGTGTGCCTACACATCTGACCGATTTTTTTTTTTTTCCTTTTTGTGGTGCAGGAGAATCAAACCCAAAGCCTTTCCCATGCTAAGCAAGTACTCCACCCACTGAGCAATTCATGGGCCCTTTGGGGACAGATCCTTCTTGATGACACATCGTTTACTACTGACTAAATTCATGTATGTTAATATTCAGGACTGAACACGAAATGACATGGGCACACTGTGATCCTGAATGGGCTGCCCTGAAGTGAGGCAAATACAGTAGGATTTCAACTTTTTTGATGTGAACTAATGCTCTATACTAAGTATCTGTCATATCCCATGCAAACTGAAGAATTTCCTCTAGAATTCTGGAACCATTCTATTTCCCAGCAGGCAAAGTAAGGTTTTAACCCAGGAAAAGTGACCATACATGCCTCTGGTTTCCTGTAAGTGATGAAATCAAGGTAACAACCCAAGCTTTTCACCCAACAGGAGGTTTTTTTTTTTTTCAAATATATGCTCAGAAATCTTAAATTCAACCTGTTTTGGTCTCACACAACAATGTTTAATTTTTTAGGAGCAACTTTTGGAGAAGTTTTTAAAGGAGTATTGCTTTTTGGGGGGTCTCATGGAAAGACAAGTGGAGACTTGGAGCTTAAAGAATCCCACTGACAACTAGTAGTAAGAGTCACTCTCTCAAGTGCTCTGGGTGAATGGCCTCAAAAGTTGCCTCCCCAGGACAAAGGACAGTCGCCGAGAGGCTGAAATACTGTTCAAGTCAGCACATACCAGTTGTCATCATCAGCTCCTTAGAGTAGCTGTCTTATGCAGATCCCAGTTGACAACGTATTGGAAGCATAAAAACTCATATCCCACTCCACTTCTGCTGGGAAGCAAAAACACTTCTGGGATAAGTAATCCACTTTCCAGTGAATGGAAAGGGACTAATGTTTCGTGTAGTTGCAACCAGACACTTGCTCTTGATCGGTGAGGTGTCCCAGAACCAATCAAGTGTTTCGTTTTTGTTTCAGTATGTACCGCCGCACATAGAGGTAATGGAATAGAGGCATAGACGTCAATTTGGAACTTGAGCCACTTAATAACCCCTGTTTATCAACTGTGCACACAGTGCTAAATGCTTGACGTGGGATCCAGGCAGAGGGCTACGATAAAACACAGCGTGTTTGTGATTTGCAAAGGCACTCAGTGCTGCTTTTGTACAGCTTCAGAGATCGCTGCTGTGAATGTCATTGCTATTTAGGGAAGAGGTAGGGTGATAAAAGTCCATTCTGGACGTCTCTGAGTTGCCTGTGACCACACATGCAGCTTGTCTCCGAGGCCAGGGAGGGCGTGATTAAATGCCAGGCCAACCCACTGTAAGAAAACTCCTTGGCATCTCCCAGCTGCCATTCAGAATGTGAAATCCAGGATATGACCTGTCAAGATGAGCCACTTCAACGTATTGTGGCACTGCAGCTGTCACCAAGATACGTAATTCTCCAGAGAAAAACATTCAAACTGTTTCCATGGTGGAATGAATACAAATGCACAGTTCCAATCATATTTAGATATGATTTTTTTCCAACAGGATGAGCTGTGTTAAATATGCAAATTGTGGAAATGACCTTAGCACCTCTGCTCATTGCTGTTTGCCAAGCATTTTCAGGAGGGAGATTTCTCCTAATCTAAGTTTGAGGGAGACAGCGAACATTTGAAAGCCATACTGATTTAAGATACCGAGTCCGTGTCCTGTGTCCTCAAAGGCAAAACTGTTACAGGTCCTCTGAGGAAGAGAACTTTTCACAACCTAGATTTTAGAAGAACTATTTTATATGTATTTCTTGTTGTTGAGATTTTTTGTGCTCACCCTATTGATTTACAACACTAGCGCAAAGTTTACGGTAAGATTAGAAAACTTCCAACCAGTAGCATTAATGTTAACAGAAACCCAGTGAATGAGTTTAGGGATTATGCAAACATGTTCTCAGAAAAAAAAATAACATTCACTGTCACACAATTGTGTCCCAGTATGAAGAATTGACTGAATTTGAGAGCAGGTTTATTTCCCTTTAAATGTATGATAAAGTTTCTGAAATGGATTGTGACAGTAGCTCTGTGGGAGAATACTCGCGTAGCATGGGTGACACTCTGGTTTCATTTCCAAGCATTGAAAATAAAAATAATAATAAAAAGCAAAAGTTCTGAAATGTAGGAACCAGCTTTACTCTTGATGAAATTTTCATTTTTATTTTCCCCAAATTATTCTTTGTAAGTATGTTCAACATAAAGAAATGTTTATATGTAGATATAGATATATGTGTTACATATATGTCTACACATACATACATATCACATCTGAACCATTTTTACTTTTCCTCTCTCTGTCTTCCTATCTCTTCCTTTCCTAGATCTCTTCCCCATCTCCATGTAGGCTGCTAAAACTGGTTACAATAAATCTCCTAATAAATATGTCTTATTTTAGTCAAGACTTTTATCTAGAATTTTGAACACTTGCCCACTCAAGCAAGTGACTTCCCAGATGTAACAAAAAGAAAATAAAAGAAATATTGGATTCATCTAACACTACGATAAGAATGAATTTAATATTCCAAACTCACTTTCACACAGTTACTCAAGTATGCATTGCGATTTTATATTCTGACATGTGCATAACTCTAATGTATCTAGTACATGGATACTTGTACATATATATTTACACACTAAGTTTTAGAGATATTTATTTTTATATATAAGGATAAGCTTAATTTTTATATAAGGGATTCTATGTATTGATATACATATTTACATATATAAACAATATACACCATATATCCAGTAATCACATCTAAAAGTATACCACTAATATATCTATTTGAATTAGAATGCAATATTCTCTTATGTAACAGTAATTTGTAGCAGTTTTGTTTTTCTCAGAAACTCTTGAATTTAATATTCTACTATCTTATTTAACAAATATGTTTATTCTTGATATTTAAAACTATTCAGCAAAGCTGTGCTTATAATTTGTGTGTATATAAATTTAGATCTAGATCTTGTATGTCCCAGAATACTCGAAACACATCGCTGAACTGTGAAATGACCTTGAAACCTTCACACTTGTCATTTCTTGACTGCACTGTAACAGATTTTTTTTCCCCGCGAACACCTATCAAATTCCCCAGATGGTTTAGCCATCATCACTGGCAGATCATAAATAATATCTTAGGTTGAACAGATGTAAGCAATTTGTAATTTTTCCCCTTTCTGAACCAGCTTTGTTTTGAGGAATCAACTGAAAATTGAAACTTATGTAGAACTTCTGCTTGTAAAGAACCAATGTTTTCCCACAATGGAATATATTGACAGCTCTTCAATACAGACAGAAGATAGACAACAGGGAAGTAATCAGTGTGTGTGGCACATAAAACCAGAGGATCGTCACTCGGTACTGCAGTCGAGACCCAATTTCTTTAGTCTATTGAAGCACATACAAAACTAGTTTTAGGTTGATAGGAGCCAATCAAACATTCAGCCGATATCCTCTGTGTTTGTCTGGTGAGAGTGTTCTTCGGGAGAACTAGATTTCTGGAAATAGAGGAAGTACTTGCTGGTGAAATGGTAAGAGAAAGAAATGAGCCACTCTTCTAGCAAGTACGTGTTTATTTTTTCAATTTACATACTATATAACTGTACATATTATACTTTTGACCCAAATACACTCAACTTCCATTTCTCTCAATTAAGTATTAAGCAAAAAAGCCATCCACGTGCTTCTGATTAGTTAAATGATTTTTTGTTTAAAAACATGACAAAAATCAGCTGCATATGAAGTGGAGGAAGTGAGATCACCTCGTCCTGTCATTTGAGACTGGCTTGGGCAATGAAATAAAATGAGTCTTTAGGACTCACTTGGCTCTATAGTTACAATATGTATGTTCATTTATACTTTGAAATTCTGCCTGTAAATATTATATTTTTCTTTAGAATTAATGGTCGCCAAACGTCAAAGGCCACTGAACATCTAAGATTAGTTTAACTGTCCTGCACATACAGTGTCTGTTACTCACCTGATAATTCTTGCAGTTAAAAAGAGGAGGCGTTATAAGTATTGGTAACTGTCTTTAAATGAAGGCCTATGCGACCAATTTGATGTCAATTAGTCTAGAATAGAGGAGCCTGAAGTATTGAGTAGTAGAGAATTTGGGAGCTCAAGAAACTACAGAAAGAATTTTATAACCAAAATGGTAATAATCAAAGGCATCCATTATTCCACTTCTTCCTGCTATATCATGACTTCATTTCAACACCACTGATTTAGGAAGTGTAATGTCAGGAATGTATAAAGTATAATTAAGTGGAATTTACAGAGCCCGTTCAAAGCCTTTAAAAAAAAAAACTTTTGCCCCCTTCTGAAACTGTAGACCTTCTTGCTTTTTTCCATAATATTCAGAATTTCAGGCTTAATTTACATAGTATGACTTGACCTCAATCAAGACAAGAAGAGTTATTGAGCTTTGTCTCCTTTTAAACTACTCTCAAATTTTATATGTTCCTTCTACTTTAATGAATAATCATACCTCTAATAAGCTAGTTAAGGACATTATTTGCCAAATTTTAGTAGAGGAAATATAGGAATTTAGAAGTTAGATTTTGTTCTTTAGAGAGAAATCCTTTCTGCGTACTTCCTCAGGCCCAGGACACCAAAGGCCACGATCACCTCCCCTCAGTCCAGAAAACAGAGAAAGGCTGAAACGAGCCCGAGCATGTCTGCTATCCCACTACATTCCTATTTTCCCACTGTTCTTTGCTGTACAAAGGCACCTGCACGCACTGAGGTGGTGATTTGGGAGATCCCCACCATCTACTCAAAGTTACTATTACATAAGTTCTTTTTCCTTTACACCAAAATAAATGATTTGGTCAATATAGAGCAAAAGAGTGTGAAAATATGGATCTAATGTGATGATAAGGATATGTGTCACTTGAGAAGTTATTTGCAGGAGCTCACAAGGTCTGTGCTTCTATTTCACAGGGACACTGAAAGAGATCACCTGCCTTGGTCCCTTAGCGTACATGCTACAATTCAGTATTTACTAGAAGTACAAATTAGTCTCTAAGTTCCTGAGTTTCTCTGAAGCCCAATTATTAGGCACAAATAGTAAAAGCCTTTTTTCATACCTGAAAAAAAGGAAGCCTGCTATGACCAGCCGCTGCAGATTTTAAGGCTTTCAAGACCTCTTCAGTGTTGGATATTATTTATTCTCTTTATTTAGAAGCATGGATGGTAACACAGAAAGTGAGACATTTTATAGATGTTTTATTAAACAACATCATTAGAGAATGAGGGTGAAACTTTGTAATATTATAAATTTAATCTTTCTTCTTCCAATATTTAAGTGGAATTTTCCCTGAGTAGTCTCTCCGCATTTTTGAATCTCTTAATTCCTCTCCACCCCCCCCCCAAAGATCCATCTCTTGCTTTCAGCACTCTGTGTGTCCTTCATGTATTATAGAAGTTTATACAAGAAAGTTAGTCAGCGTACAAAACAATATTATGTGAATGAACTGACAGAGAGAAACAGATGGTCAAGTGTACAGCATCCGTGCTCTGTAGGCCATCTCCTACAGATGGAAACAAGGCATCAAAAAAAAATGATTTGTGATGCTTTATTATGGAAATATTTCTCTTGAACAATAGTAGCAACTAAAAGCCATTTCACTCACATTTTCATGTTCAAGAAAGTTATGTTTCACCCTTTTAAAGTGTATTGTTATAAAGTCTAAGACAATTATCTCCATCAACTTGCATTCTTATTGAGAATCAGAACAAAAAGTTTGCTACGTTGGCACAGTAATAAGAAAACAAACTATTTGAAATGAATGGTTGTCTCACAGGGTTTTAAATCTATGTGAAGTTCAGGATTGGGATACTCCCTGATTCTTTTTCCCTGCCTTTTAATTATTTTTTCAACTTTTAAAGAAACAACTTTATTTCTTCATTTGTTTTATTTGTTTGGCCAGATGATTTTTAAGCCCTAGTTGTACAAAGTAGGCAATAATTCCCTAAAGTCTTCAAACAAGTTTAAAAAACTGATTCACTAATTGTTGTATAAGCTCTCGTGCACAGGTAATATTATTGAGACTGAATTTTCTTAATATATATAACATGACACACAAAATTTAGTTTGTATATACGTACCTAATTCATTGAACTGTTCCATCTACTTCTCATTTGGAAGAATGGTATGCAGTGGTCGCCCATTGGCAGTATAAGAGGGTCGAAAACTTTAAATAATAAAAACCTATTAAAATCCAGTTTGCTCAGCTCATACCTGAAAGGTCTATGACAGAGAGGAGCAGTGAACTTTGGAACAGATTTACTAAGACCTTTCCAGGAACTCTTTCTCATCCATCCCGCTTAGCTGGTGCCTACCAACCTCTGCCCCCAAAAAAAAAAAAATTCATTAGGATTAACATTCCCAGCTGAGCACGGTGGTGCCTTTCAGCAATCCCACCAGTCCAGTGGAATCTGAGAGGACTGCCATGAGTTCCATGAAAGCCTAGGCTCCGTAGTGAGCTCAGCACCAGTCTGAGCTACAGAAGAGAACCCTGTCTACAAAACAGGCAAACAAATGCAGAAATAAATAAATAAAATTCCTTGTCATATTTTGGGGCTTTTGTGTTTGATTTTGTTTTTTGTGGTACTAGGGATAAAGTCTCAGGTTTTCACACTGACCTCTATCATTTTAATTTTGATTCTGAGTCAGAGTCTCTATGTTTCCAAGTCCCTATGTTTCCCACCTGGGCACACATTTGCGAACCAGCCCTTTGACTTTGTCTCCTACAGTGCTGAATCTGAAGGCTCTGACACTGGGCTCAAAACCCTATCAGATAATTTTTGAGTGTTGCAAGTCTTTTAATAACATCAAAAAGAAGTAATATGTTTGTTTGATTCTTGGATTTATTTATCTCTTTACCATGTGAGGTCTAAATAAACTCACTATTATATTTTTAATATAGCACTTTTCTGGAAGTTGATCCATATACCACAGAGTTTATCAATTTAAATTAGGAAGCTGAATTGTTTTTGTCTTAATGCTCGAGTGGTTTAACCATCATCATAAACAATTTGAAACATTTTCATCACCGAAAGAGCAAGATTATACTTATCCAAAGTCATTCCTCACTTTCCCTGTACTTTCGACTCCATTCCTTGACTACCACTAATTAACTTTATGTCCATATGGATTACTACAACCCCTACACATTTTATATAAATGGAATTATACAACATATGTTCTGCTGTAACTGCCTTCTTTTAGCTACTATAAGTTTTTCTTTTTAAGTATTTTTCTCATAATTCTTTTTATTGATGTATATTTACAATGCATGATAATTACATTTAACTTGGGAATTGGTACAAATACATATAACATCTTCATCATTTCAAGGCTCCTCTGTGTTATTGCAAAGATGAGACCATATTATTATTGTCACATAGTATTTCATTCTAGGAAAACACTACATGTTATAGACTCATCAGCTAATAAAATGTAGATTGCTTTCCCCTGTTGGCATTGTGTAATAATGTTGTCATGAATACTTGTGTACAAGTTTTTGTACAGACTGATGGCTTTTATGTTTTCTTAAATCTTGCTCAAGAAGAAAACAGTAGTAGAGACAAACGTGATTTGGTACCCACTGTGAGAGGGAACAGAGATCTATCATATAACCCAACTGATTCTGAATACAGCAAAGACAAGTGGAAAATTATAGTCAAGGAGAAGAGTGAGGCATGAGCAGTAACCAAGAGGAGACGTCAGGGAACAGAAGGAGCTTTCTTCCTAAGCAATTCTGCTAGAATTCACACTAAAGAATAGGCAAAAGACTCACATGGGAAATAGAGGAAGCAGAACTTCTTCACCAGGCATGACCAGATACCAAAGTTCAGGGAGATCTCACTTTACTGCTTTAGCAAAATTTTGCTGAAATTAAACTTAGCTGGAGTGGAAAAGCAAAGAATGAAAAGCCAGTGCTGAGAATTAGTTGAGAACAGGGCTCAACGTAGCAGCTAAATCTTGGTGAAAGGAACAATTTCATTAGTGTGTACCTAGGAGTTTAATTGCTACATCTTGTAACTTTATGTTTAGCCCTTGCAAAAACTTCTAGAATGTTTTTCAAAGGAGCCTTACCATTTTAACTTTTCGATGGAATGTCGGAGATTCCAATTCCACTAAGTCTCATCACCACTTTTATTTAAATACTCAATTACATGTGTTCTAGGTAATGTGAAATCTACCTCATTCTGTTGTTTACTTGCATTTATCTTAATGATGATGTTGAACCTCTTTCTATGCAAATATTGACCAACAGTATGTATTTTAATGGGAAATATCTATTCAAATAATTATTTTAAATTTTGACAATTTAACTCAATTCAGGTCTAAAATATCAATGTATTTTGAAGTTTCTTGCCAGATACATGACTTTCTAATGTTTTCTTATTCTGTATACTTTTTACCCCTTGTTTTGATCACATAGCAAAAAGTTTTTAAATCTGAAGAAGTACAATCTCTTCTTTTTTTCTTTTCTTTTTTAGTCTTTTGTTGTCATGTAAGAAGACTTAGCCTTCAGGTACAACAGTTGGCCTTTGTTGTTTATTTCTTACAGTCTTTGCTCTTAAATTTAAGTTTATGATCCATTTTAACTTTGATGTCTGGTGTGATAGAGGGGCCCACCATTGTTCTTTCAACAACATATCTTAACTGAATTATATGACGAACGTTTCATAACAAAGGAAACTCTCAGCCAAGTACAGGTTGTTCCAGGAAAGTGTCTGATCTCGAGTACTAGTTTCAATTTTATTGTTTTCATTGCAAAGAATAGCATATTTCATATTGTCTTTTCACCTGCAATTTTGATTCTTTTATTTCTTTAGAGAAACACTAACAATGAAAAACTCTGTATTTATGTTCTCCCATTCATCCACTATTTCACAACTGTAGTTTATAAGTTAAGAGCATCTGTCTAAAAATATGTCGGAAACATCAACATTGTCCCTGCCAGAGTGAAAAGGCAGGGGAGTCAGCCTTAATTCCATGGACTGGCATTTCATCAAATAAAGGTTGATTTGAGGAAGAGCAAAATGATTTCTATTAATAGTTGACTTAGCAAAAAACATTGCATATTATCTTATAGCCATTCAAGGTTTCAGTGGGGAGAATGGAAAGCGATCCTGTAATGAATCTTGTAGGCCAAAGTTTATAGCAGATGTCCCAGGGACCTGCACTTTGGAATGCAGCTTGAATCCCAAAGCTTTATCTCTGGCGTATTCTTAGCATTACACCTTCATGGAGACTCTCCTCAGCTGGAAGCCCCATTTATTCTCAATTTATACGGTCAAAGAAAGCCTTTTACTGAGTGATAAATTTACGCCAAGGACACGGAGATTGTCTAAATGGGAAGTCCCTCCAGCATCAGATCCTTTATGACAGGAATAAAAATAGAGAACTACGTCAAAGTTTAACGAAACTCCTCACATGCCATTAGGTTGACTCTGGCTGGGAAAGCTTTAAGCATCTTAGAATTTGCCTGATTAAATTAAATCGATTTCTTCACAGGGCTTTGAGAACTCTAACTTTTTTTTTTTTTTTTTTTTTTTTTTTTTTTTTTTTTTTTTTTTTTTTTTTTTTTTTTTTTTGCTGTTGAGTTTGTATACTTCCCTATCTAGAAGGGTTGTGCGATGGAAAGGATTATAGGTCACATTTGTTGGCCTTTGCTTCTCTGAAAATAGGCTGCAGTGCAACTGCTATCTAGGAGGTTAATGTAACTTGACTTACTGTTATACGCTGGGCATATCCGTCTGTAAATAGACGCCAACAAGCACAAATGAGATCATCCTGCTATTCAGAACTGTTTATTCTTAATTTTCATATAAGCATAGATTTTAGTTGAGAAAGAAAATTTTGGGAGGGATGGCAAAATGTAGAAGTATAATCTCAAAGCATCTATTGGATTAAATATTAATGTAAAGGAAAATTGTGCATGGATAAACATCTCTGCCGTTTTTGTCTTCCACAATCTAATAGGCTTTTGTGAAGGTTTTGAATTGCATTCATTCCAATGCCTTGCATTTTAGCCAATTTTTATTTCATTGTGGGATGCTATGTTCTATGATGAAAGATTACATAGCTTTCTTTCAATCTTATGTTAAAAAGGTATAGGTCATTTTTTACTTTCAAAAAGCATTTTGCTCTCATAATTTAGTACTGACCAATTTAACTCTCTCTTGGTGCGTCAAAAGATCATTGAGTTCTCTTTGCAGTATTTCAGTTTTTGTACGTCACTACTTCCTCACTCTGGAAGTTCTGATATGTGTCTACATTTTTTATTCTCAGCGTTAAAGTGGGTTAAAAGAGATGGTCATGAAGACTTGTGATATGACACCTACTTTAATTTTTGCTGAAACTTTATCAGTATCAGGTTTTAAGAACAATTTTTGAGAAATGCCTATAAGATATGAGGTAGTTAGAATCCTTGTACAGGAGCCATGTTTCAAAAAAAGTTCTAATTCACCAAAATCTAGCCAAAATATGATTACTTCCATTATTTGCATTGATAGTTTTAGAAACATATATTTTAATATCTTTGAGGATTCTGATGCATAAAGTCTGGTGCAGTGATCACTAACAATGACTGCACCAGGGTGGGAACAGTCAAGCAGCAGATGTGCTTGCCTAGGAACTGGGAACCTAAGTCCCTGGGTTTGATTCCCCAGCACCACATAAGCCAGATGTGGTGGGACAGTTAGTGATTTCAGCACCAGTCTGAGATAGAGGTAGACCTTGTCAAAAACATCAGAAATCTTTCATGAATCTAACCCCCCCCCCCAGACCTGAGAAGGAGAGAGCAAGAGGGGGGAGACTGGTGCTAGCCTCACTGCCTTCACTACCTTCATCTCAGGTCATCAAGAATTATATTCTCATGAGGAGTGTGTGGGACAAGAATGTTTTGCAGGTACAATTTGTAGTAGGGTTCTCGTTCCCATGAGCTCCCAATGGCAAAGCAGAACTGACAGAGGTGAGCTCAGGAAGTGATACAAGCAACTGACAAGGGCCCTAATCAGAAGCTCACCTTACTGGCCTGCTGCTGATTTCATACTGAGTGGTCAGGTTCCTACCAGGACACCTGTTCCAGTCTGTGGTCTGCAGTTTGGGAACCACTGATCTAGAGGATTCCTTCTTTCTATTTTTGTTTAATAACTCCCACTTCTCAGAAAAGCTAAATTTTCTTATATCAAAAATATTCTATGTTTTTGACATTATTCATTTTTGTCAGTTGTGTCTATTTTTATACTTATAGATAATCAAATATTTTTAAAGGAGTTCCTGAGTAAGCACTTTAACCGCCGTGCCATTCCTCCAGCACTCCTGAATAAAGATTTAATAGCCTCTAGTTACAAGTACAAAGGAAACTGAAAAAAATAATATTGCTAATTTTTCCATATGAATGATTTTATCAAATAGTCCTACAATGTGGCTGACAGTAGAAACATTTTATACTATATCAGATTTAGTCTTCATAATGAGGAACCCAGAGTAAAACATAAAGTTTAAACTACAGTTTGATAGGAAGAACAGCACAGTGGTCAGAACACTAGCCCGGAAGCACAAGATCCTGAGTTCGATTCCCCACCAAACAAGTTGGGCATGATGATGCACATGTGTAATCCCAGCACTCAGAAGGCTGAGACAAATAGATTGCCTGGTCTACAAAGTAAATTCAGGTGCAATCTGGACTAGAGAACAAGATTCTATCACAAGAAAAAAAAGTAAATTATTACTGTAGTTCAGTGAACTCTGCTGCTCCCCAATTTGAATCCAAATTACTTGTTGGTTGTAACTGCAAGATTCTGACGTGTGGATTCCATATTAAGACCCTTACCTTATAAATGAGTACTTGAAGTCACAGAGTTAGCTAGAGTACCCAGCCTCTGCCTTTTTCAGTGCTTTCTTAATACTGAACAAGAGATTGCCAAATCATGCATAGGTTCTCTTTTATTAACACTGCCCATCTCTAAGTTTCCACCAAGAAAGTAAGCACATATTAAATACTTCCTGTGAATCCATCATTGTACTAAATAGCATCAGATAAATATTGAGACTTTATTAATTTCTTCTCTGTTTTCATTAAATGACAATATTAAGTTTTTCTGTTAATACATAGTGAAGCTAGCTATCTTTATAAGCTGAAAGCAACAGCCTTTACATCATTTTCTGAATTTAGTAATGAGATAATGAACTATACTTGAAAACTATTCTGAGAAATGTTTACTTAATATTGGATTCTCTTGTCAAAGTTTATGGCGGTATAAATCAGGAGGGATATCTATTTTTTTTTACCTCTTTTATTTCCCAAAGATGGCTTGGACTGGTTTCCAGAAGCTTACTCTGTGTGTACCTCTTCCAAACTAAGTGATTACTGATGTCTACTTGGTAGCTTGAAGTCAGCAGAGGGGAAAAATTTACGCCACAAAAACTGACAAAGCATCAGTGCTGTCTCCTTCCTGCTGGTGTCTGCTGTTTAACTTTGATGCACAAGCCTGTGTAGAGCGATTTGGCTGAACAGAATAGACAGTCATTTCACTTGCTGAGGTCCACATTCACCTGCTATGAAGGACAGATGACAAAATGTGTAGTGGCATACTGCATGTATCACACAGAATTATGAGGACTGTGAAAACTCTTTGAGACTGAGTACAAAACTGAGTATGAAATAGATTTATTAATATCTCAATATGAAGAATTATGTATTGACTGATAAAAATGTTGCATCCTTGGCAATAACCAAGATGCAGGATGAGACTGTCATCTACAGCCAACCTGTGAGTGAGCATTGCCACACAAAAAGAAGGGTAATACTGGGAGCTCAGAGCCAAGCTTAATTCCTATCGTAGATGTCACATAACAAACACACTTTCCAAGTGGACTGTGGAGATTTTTCTATAGAATCCATAATTCCATGAAGACAGTGTTTTAATCTGTTCTGCATCCAGACTGTTGAGTGCAGAGCTCTGCCTCTATTCCTTTCTGCACCCCATGAACCCTATGGTTTGACAAAATTAAGCTTCTAAAGTTTGATAAAATTGTGTTATGTGGAGGACTTTTGCACAAATCATGTTTATTTTCTCTTTCATCTTCTGGTTAATACAGAGCTTCTCATGCAAAGGGCACATAGAAAAAAAAAACATTGGTAAATGACCTCTTGAGGTTCCAAATGTCTGCTTTTCTTCTCATGACACTCTAAAATGCTTCAAGAAGCCCTATTCAAATCTGCAGGGAAATTTCTACCCTTTGATATAATGTCACCGCCTTTGGTATTTACAGTGTGGTTAAGTAAATTGTATATTAAAACCACAAAATCATCTCTGACTTCAAACACTTGTGAGCGTTTACTTTGGGAAAAGTGGTCCTCTATACTAGTCAGATGTGATTTGCTGTTGACCTAGAATGTCAAAAAGTTTCCTGTATTACAACATTTTCTGATACCATCCTGTTAATCAGCATACAGATTCCATACAGATCTGTGCTTTCTATCCAATGAATCTATGTTGAACATGATCATGAGAAATTTCTGTTCCATGGTGAATGTGTTTAACATACCGAAGAATCCCAATCCCTGTAATTTTAATCTCTAGAAGATGAAAGTGCTTATTTTAAACTGTCTCAGTCCCCTAAGCCTTAGTATCCTGCCATGCCAAATAGCAATTACTCTTATTTTGACTACTGCTAAGTAAATGAATATGTGTACTCTGTGTGTGTGTGTGTGTGTGTGTGTATGTGTGTAGGACTCTTAATACCGTCTCTGATAACACTTGACTTATCTTTGCTCCACTGACGTTTCTCTTAGCAAAACCATGTTCAAGATCATTTCTTATCCCATTGTTTTTCCACACTAGAAGAGGAATTAAAATCTGTCTCTTCTTACATCTCTGACATAATATAAAAATTAGCATGTAACAGATTTAATTATTTTCCATGCGTGTATTGCTAGCATTTCTAGTTTTATTTATAATTAACCATGCTACTGCAGACCAGAAATACAATTAAGGACTATTTTATCAGTTAGGAAATAAACGAAAGATTTATTCTATTTTGATGTGTGCAGAGATGACTACTTTAGTATATATTTGATCTGTGTGCACTTCTCATGTAAATGAGCTAATATATTGACCAATATGAAGGTTAAGGCATCAGAAAAGTCTTATTTATTTATTTGTCCATGCTGTGATTCTTGGTGCGAATGGTAACATCATCCTTTCTCTGTTAAATTTTTATGTGCAGAGATGCAGATATCTTCTGCAAAATTAAATTGTAGAAGCTAGTTTGTTTTTTTAAAATGTCACTTTCCTGACCAATGAATACAAAATCATGGTACATGTACACAATGGAGTCCTAATTTCCCTAAAGATGTATGGATTTGAGTGTTTTGTAAATGAATGGATGCAATTTGAAGCCATAATGGTCAATGAAGTGAGTCAGATGCAGAAGGTTAAATACCACATGATTTCTCTAATATAAAAAAACTCATATAAGCAAAGACTTCCTTGACAAGACACCAAGTGAAAAAGAAATTACCCCTATTATTAACAAATGGGATCTTGTCAATTAAAAAGTTTGTGCACAGCAAAGGAAACTATCGACAATGTAAAAAGAAAGCCAACAGACTGGGAAAAAATAGCCACCACCAACAACTCAGATAGGAAGCTCATAGCTAGAATATACAGGGAGCTGAAGAAAAGTAAGCCTACCAAAATAAAGGATCCTATTGAAAAGTGGGCAAAAGAAATGAAGAGACGATTCACTCACAAAGAAGTACAAAGGGCCAATAGATACATGAAAAGATGTTCAACATCCCTAGCAATAAGAGAGATGCAAATCAAAGCAATGCTAAGATACCATCTCACTCCAGAGAGAATGGCCTGCATCAACAAGTCAAATAGCAATCAGTGCTGGTGAGGCTGTGGGGAGAAAGGAACCCTCCTGCACTGCTGGTGGGAATGTAAATTTGTACAACCACTTTGGAAAACAGTATGCAGATTTCTCAAAAGAGTAGAAATAAATATCCCCTTCAGTCCAGTGACACGCTTCCTGGGAATATACCCAAAAGAGGCCAAAACTACTATATATATATATATATATATATATATATATATATATATATATATATATCCATATTCATAGCAGCACAACTAACAATAGCTAAAATATGGAAGCCACTATAATACCCATCGACAGACCAGTGGATACACAAACTGTGGTATTTATACACAATGGAATACTAGCATCTATAAAGTCCAACAGCATGGAGGCTTTTGCAGGCAAATGGAAGAAGCTTAGAACATCATGCTTAGTGAAGTGAGTCAGAAGCAGAAGGTGAAACATTGAATGGTCTCTCTGATATAAGAGACCCAGATCACAACTCTTATGGAACTTAAAACGAAAAATAAAGTGAAATGGGGGGGGGGGGCGGTAGGGCAGGGAAGGAGAGATGGGTGGATAGGGGGAGGGACAAAAAGAGAGTGGGAAAGTCCTTGTCACCTTGACAAGATACGTAGGTGTACAAAATCCTCAACTTCATTGTAAACCTTACATTTTGTGCTTATATGTATCAATAAAATGGGGGGAAAACCCATAATGTAGTCATTTCACAGAACCAAATGGGGTGATAGTAGGGGCTAGGGGGATTGGAGATAATGCAGGAGGACCAAAAAGGGGGTGAGAAGAGATTGTAATTTTGATGTGGTATATATGTGCATGAAATACCCAAGCTCAATGTAAGTATTGCATAACATATGTGTGTATGTTACTGTATATATAAATATATATGTTATTATATATGTCACTGTGTGCATGCGTGTGTGTGTGTATGTGTTACTAAAGTGGGAAAATAATGTCAGTTTCCTGTAAATGCATGAGATCTACAGTTCATGTAGGTTACCTTGGCAGAGTTTTGCATGGAACCTCCACTGTGGTAACATAGGTCTAAAAAAAAATAGAGGAGACCCCTCTGAACTAAGAACACAGCAGCACAAGGTGTCATGTGTGTTGTGTCACATAGGAAGTACAAGTACTAATAAAAAAATCACGCTGCAATGTGATTCAACAGGAAATTGCAATTTTGCCATCCTCTAAGTTCAACTTCTTCTAAAATTGTCCTATTGGATGAAAAAGATATTTCAAAGGGAAAAATTAAACACAAAATAATAGCTTTTCAATATACTTTCATTAGCAAATTCAATGTTGCTAAATAAAAGATTTTTGGTTTTTCTTTCTAAAATGTGGTTGCTGGAAATTATCAGGTATTTTGACACCATAAGACAACTATTTTCTAGTTTTATGGTTAGATTAAAAATAAGAGATTGATGAGTTTAAAATAAATGAGAATTTATATGTCTTTTGCTTTACAAAGTATTTTTTTTAATCCTGAAAGAAGGTAAAGGAAAACTGTGGGGAGGTGGAAGCATCGTATGTTCAAAATATTTTGCACTTTCACTGAAAGAGAAGAGTTTGAACCACAAGAAACATCTTGTAGGCAGCAGAAAGTCCAAGATTCCGAAGCAGTGGTTGGTTGAGATTTCTCAAGAACAGAAGCATAGCGGTAACACTAAGCAATACACCCACAATTGTCGTGTCTACTTGTAGCTCCGAGACAGACATGGGATGTGGGTGGAGGACTGAAGAATGATTTTTTCTGGGATATACTGAGGGTCAATTAAAATCACGAGTGTCAGCTCCACTCTGTACCTGTTCACATTTTCTGTACCACAATTATCTTCTGTAAAATATTATTAAGAACCAAGGAAATGCTCATAAGCATCCTAGCACAGATTTAAATTACAGTTTCTGACCATAAAGGAGGTCTTCTGTGTTACACTGAGATGCTAGGTACAGGCTTTCTAAGGTTTGAGTTTAAGAGCTGAGTCTAACTAAAGCACCAAGGATTAGAGCAGTAGAGGCCCTGCACTGGGAGTAGGGAGATCTAGACAGACTTTCTCATTTGTAAAAAGTTGTCAGTGTTTATTTTCCAGAAAAATTCACAGCAAACGTGTTTCATGCTGTAGGAGACACTACCATAGTATTTAGGCAAAGCAGAAATGCAAGAAGGAAGGAAAGAAAGGAGGAAAAGGCCGAGAGAGGGAAAATAATGATTTATAAGAAAGCAATCGGTATCTGTGGATGACTGCAACGTGTGTTAAGTTTCTAATCGTTTGGAGAAACATCGAGATGAAGCGCATTGTAACAATTTATGTCTATACAGTTGAATGAAGAAAATATCTCAAACACCTCTTTACTTATTTTTAAATGGAACCTACATTAGTTTGAATTCAAAAAAAAATCATTTTACATGAAAAGAAGTACATATTTGGAAATTAATTTCTTGGCTGCATTAAATACTTTGCCAAATTTAAAACTGTATTATGATGTATATAAATTTGATACAAAAAGCAGAATGTATTATACTCAGTCAATTTGTTTTATTGTTTCATCAATGCACTTCTGTCCTTCGTGGTGTTAGTTATAAGGAATAACAGGCACATACAGATTCAGCTCCATCACTTCTGTTCCCACAATGCACTCTTTCCATCCCCCCACCCCCATCCTTTGTCTCTTCTCTAATAGTCTCACTTCTACGGTCTCCCACTCTCTGATTCCACATACAGGAGAAAACCCCTGGTATCTGTCTTTCTCAAGCTATCGCAATCCACTTAAATTGATACCAAAGTACTCTTCAATTCACAGTTTTCTACTTAATGCTTAAAATCATGTTATAAGATTTTCAACCTGTATTCTGGATAGTGGCTTATACCGTTGACAGGCAATATTTAATTGTTTACGCTAACAGACCTAAAAGTACATCCGTCCTTGTCCTTTGCAGATGTAGAATTTGCTCCTGGTCAACTATTGAATCTCAGTAATTTTGACTGACTTTTAGTATTTTGAGCATGACATTAGATTTACAAGAGTTTTTATTGACTGGGCATGTTCCTGTTTCTGTTTTATTTTCAATTTCAGAGAAGGAATTTTCGAATTAGTTGTGGCGTTAAGTCTTTAACCACTTTAAGTCCTTTGTTTCCCCTACTCATCTATTACATGTCAGTGTGATTTATTTAGTTATATTTTCTAAATAGCGCTCTTTAAAATCCACGGGATAAATGCCATTTATTTTGTGTGTTTCTCCAAAATGGCCCAAGTGGAGAGTTTTGCTTTCTTTGAAACTGATCTAATTGTTGTAAGCCAAACATGACAAAACTTGATTTCTTCTTCTTGTAGCATTTCACAGGTTATCTTATTTAACCTATACTCTGTTAGCTGCATTGCATAATTTATTTGGAATGAGATTCCATGGTTACTGAAGACTCCACAAATCAGTTTCAGATGGCTACCCATAGTCATTTTCGTCTTCAAGACACTGGACCACCTCTCTGAGGTTTCTGTTTGTGCTGTCCTCTGAGATGAACTGAACCAAAGAAAGGCTGAGTGATTGTACACCTTTGTCAGTCTTGTGAAACATTTAAATGACTACTTTTGTAGTGAGTTTCTTTTTTCCTAAATTGTCATTCCAATTAGCAAAGCATGTGGACTTTGCTTTGGTATTTATTCATGTCCAACTATGGTGACGTGGTCTTCTAGAGTCTTCTTGGAGCTAGGAAATGGAAACATTTATTCTCAGTACAACCGTGGAGTCCCTTATAAATAATAAAGCAGTATTTAATTTACTGCTAGTAATGTTTTTCTCATCTTATAAAAATTCAGCATAATCTTCATACTGCCAAATATTATTCAATGATATTGCTTTATGATAATATTCATTTTTTCACATTTTGTTGGTGCACATGTATGTGGTACATAGTGGTCACACTGAACTTGAGAGTTTTGTGCATATATAATATCACATCAATATTACAATCTCTTTCCCTTTCTCCTTTTTAGCCATCTCACCCCCATTCCCACTCCCGACTCCCACTATCACCCCTCATTTGACTCTATAAAATGCCTATATTCTCATGTGAGAGGAATCATGCAATATTTACCCTTCTGCAGTTGACTCACTTCACCAAGCATGATGGCCTTGTGTTGTTTCCGTTTACCTAACAAAGCCTTGAATCTGTCTTTGTGGAAGAGTTGTACTCCATTGTGTAAATATATCACATTTTTTTATCCATTGGTATTTTATGAATGTTTCAGTATCTTCCTCTATTAGTTATTAGTTGCACTGTTATAAATGCAAGTGTACCTGTATCTCGGTGCTATGTTGCTTTTAACTCTTCTGGAAAGATACCTAGAATAGGTATCGCTGGACCAAAAGAAGTATTTCTTTATCAGCCTTTTGAGGAGTTTCCATACTGCTTTCCACAGTTGCCATACAAGTTTACAGCCCCACAAGCTATATAAAAGTGTCCCCTTTTCTCTAAAATTTCACAAACATCTATTACTGTTCAAGTTCTTGTTAATCATTTTATAACCGAATTTGTGTAGCATGCTTAAGGAATTTATAAATAAATGCCCTTTCAAAACTGGCCAACTTAATCATCTAATGTTTAGGGCGTGAGCAGGTCACACAATACTTTCCTACAATAATATTTCATGTTAAGAACACCTGCTATTTTAGAACTCAGCAAAGCCATGCACTTGTGTTTTCACAATGCTTCTTGCACTGAGTTTCTGCCTGTGGTTTAATCATGTCTCAGCTCTTGTTTTCACTCATTCAGCTTTCTTTGGGTTATGTGAAATTCCCAGGTGCTCTTCTCTGAAAACCTCTTATAAATCTTTTACTGACAACAAAATTTCTCGAAATAAGTGTGATGACAAGGATTCATAATGCATGTCACATAGCTGAAAATATTCAACCCATGGTGTTTGTCAAAAAATAAATAAAAATGCGTGAGATGAATCTTGGTTGAAGTAAGGATGAAAAAGAAGGATAAAGCAGAGAATGATTATGAAGCATAATTTTCCTGTTTTGGATGTTTCTGATGACGATTTCAAGCATAATATTTCTATAAGCAATTGAAGTAAAATAACATTTTAACTTTTTTGATTTTTAGATGTTTGGTGCTAGAGATAAATTTTTTTCTCCCCTGGAAGTTATTTTTTTTTCTTTTTTAGACAAGGTATTTATGTAAAATCAAAATGAAAATCCTGTTTTACTAAAAAAAGTTGATGATCATACCCTATGATAATCTTTCCCTCCCAAGTAGGCGGTCAGATATTTTTTTTTTCCAGAAGAAAATATAGACAATAAACATTAAAAAGAAAAGAATTGCTGTGTTAAGTTTATGGTATTCAAAACTGGGTAATGTTTAATGCTAGAGAAAACCTTCACTCTTTCCCCTTTTAGCTGTTTTCACACTAGCTCACTCTCTTTAAGGAAGTGAATGGGCTGAGAGCATTGGAAACTCCCTTTGCTTCAGAGCTGATGACTAACTTGTGAATTTGCCTGCTTTTTTGGACCAACAGCTTGCCTTCAGTCTTGGATCTGGGCATTTTGAATTATTTCATTACCTTTTAAAATCACTGCTATAAAATATTTATGAGTTTTTGAAAAACATTTTACCTGTTTAGCAAGATGTTAAAATGACTGGGTGGTGAGCCATTCCTCAATTATTTTATACTAATTTTTTTGTATTTGTTGTTGGTCTTATGTTGCTTGAGGAAATATCTTTAATTTGCTTAATAAAATGTGATTTTCTTCAGTGGTGGTGAGTAAGTCAGCTGATAGAATGCAAAAAAATCATTTATTTGGTTGAATTTTAAATTTGAATATTAGAGGAATAAAAAAGCTAGAAGCACAATTTCAATTTTAATCTAGGTGTATGATTTCATGTCTTTCCAATTCCAGTGGTGTTTGCAATCATAGTCAACTCTTTTTGAGAAGATTCCCTTCCTTGTATGTCAAAAATATAGGCTGCTATTTATTTTTAAATGTGAGATTTTAGAATAAATTTTACGTATAGTACAAGTCCTTTAACTATTTGTGATCTCTATAAGCAAGAATGCAAAGAATAAAAAAAGGCATGCGTTTTTCTAAATGCTTGACTATTTATATCTCAGTAACCATTCAACATACTACCAATTAAGATATTTCTATACTTTCTACAAAGAACACTCTTTATAATACTTTACATACTTCTCTAAACTCCTCTGATATTTTTTTCTTGTCCTCTCAGATACTGGCTGACAAATAAAGTCCCCATCAAAAGACCCAGCACAGGCCTTCTCATGTACACACTTGCTACAAGATTCTGCGATGAAATCCACCTGTATGGATTCTGGCCATTTCCTAAAGATTTGAATGGGAAAGCCGTCAAATATCATTACTACGATGACTTAAAATATAGGTACTTTTCCAATGCAAGTCCTCACAGAATGCCATTAGAATTCAAAACATTAAATGTACTACATAATAGAGGGGCCCTAAAACTGACCACAGGAAAGTGTCTAAAGCAATAAAGCACACTGTCAGACATGCAAACAAACTGAATATGCACTTCTTTCCTGAAGATGCTTCTGAAGATTTGAAGGTAGGATCCAGAACAAGACTGGGCCTCAGCGCTCACACACTGAGATGCCAACAACAGAAGTTCATGTGACATCCGCTACCAGCTGATGAAAGACCTGCAAAGTGCTCTAAAAATTAGATTTTTTTGACTTCAAGGGTCCTAGTAAGTGCCACTTCCACTGAGAACACAGTTTGAATGTATAATTAGTAGTGTTTACAAGATCCAACAATGCACTCGTCATTAATGAAGCAAATCTGTGCGTCACCGTCGGGCTGTGGCCGTGATGCCAAGCACATCCGGAGAAGAACCCAAAACACAACTCAGCCCTTGGGAACTTGAACTATCCTTCTCAGCAGAAGACAAGATGAAAGGAGTTTGAACCACGAGGTCCATGGATTAAATAACTCAAACAAACGCCTTCAGTCAGGACTTTGAGTCCGATCATGAATTTTTGTGTTTTTGCTTCCTTTTGTCTTTCTCTTGGATTCTCTTTTGGTCTGGATATTGGCTGCTTAGAAATCTTTTCAAAGACTTGGAAATGGGAAATACATATGACTGAAAAAAAAAATGCATCTCAAATAATTATGTCTGAAGGTCTTACATGTTTTTTTAAAAAAATTATACAAAGCTTCTTTTTAAATTCTGTTTTGCACAATTTTAAACTTCCAAAGTATTTTCCCCCGGTGTAGAAGGTACCAGCTAATCTGTAGCATTCAGTAACAATGAACGATTGCAAAAGGAAGTTACATGTCATCTGAGAAAGTAAATTAGCAGAAGAAAAATTGCACTCTTGGTACCAAAGACTACATTTATATCTTTATACAATAAAGCATTCTCCTTTCATCAAAACAATATGTGATATACACAAATAAATATAATCATGCTATTAATTTACAAGTTATTTCTAAATATTTAAAAATTGTACAACTCTTTTTTTCTGAAAAGGAAACTTTCATACCATTACATTTCACAGTTATTTGTGAGAATATTTTTCCCTTAAAATAAATGTTTGATTCATATAGGTGACATATGACTTCTGTTTTTTTAGTATTCCCCTTGTTATTCAAAGGCAAAGGTTGGCATGTCCATTATACCGTTGTTGAATTTCTTAGTACAGAAGCAGCATGATTAATATGTTGGTGCTTTCATAGCAATGATGATTAATTTTAAGATGTTTAACAATGAAACTGTGTCTAGTTTGCACTTCAAGTGAATTCAACTCAACAATATTTTTTGGTTGTAAAATTTAATGACATTATCAATGAATGCACTTTTAAAGAAACATGAACTTATTCATGAAGTGATTGAAAATAGTTTAATATATATTAGAATCGATCACTTCTCTGGAAGCATACTATACTAGGAGGTAATTCTGACAGAAAATTGTTTCTTTAGAAAGCAGAAGAAATGTCTTCTCACTTCTTCTTTGGCCAGAAACAATATCCATGACTTCTTGTTTTGGGGGCAAGCTAACCCGAGAAAAGAAGAAATACCAAGAGAAAAAATGCGTGTTTTGTTTCTTCAGGAAGGCAGTCTGAGGAATAAATAAAAGGGTATGTATGAGTATCTATCTATACATCTATAGGTAGATATTTATGTTGTCATGGGAAAGGGTAAACACCTTTGTTCAGTTCTCAGTATTGTCATAATACATGGTATAATTTCTTAAAGTCTGATAAAACATGTTTTTTGAGAACCTTTATGTCTGTAGGAAAGCAAGATGAAATCCAAATGGAGGTCACAGCTGAAGACGAAAAGAACCTAAATGTACTTTTTATCATGAAAACTCTTAGGTATTGGAAGTTTTAGAAGAAAAAGATCTATGATTTGAATGTAAAGTTGAATAGTATGTTTTACTTAACAAGTGAACATGGGTGGTGTATAGTTTCTTTGTTTGGACTATTTGAAGACAGTTGTTCCCTTCTCCTTGTACTTGAACTCAGCAGGAACCTGGAAGTCACAGGCAAATTCAGACATGTAAAACCCAACTCGACACTCAATCAAAATGTATCTTTAAAAGTCAAAGTAAGATATCGTCGCCATTTTCACTGCATTTTCACCAAATGTGCTTAGATGTGCTAAGGCCACAGCGAGCGGGCCCATCTGCACCACTCGCTGCTCTGTGTGCTGGGTCCTGCCATAGCTGCGCTGGGTAGTGCCTTTTTAGCTCCTTCAGTTGCTTTGTGACTCTGTGGTTTGGGTTCTCAAAATACTTGCCCATTTCTGAAAAATTTTCAACAGATAAAAAAGGGCTTCAGTATTGACTGAGACTACTTCGTTCATCTCAGGGAACTTTCAATACTCAAGAGTGAGTTCAACTAAAGGTATTTGGTGTTCAGAGCAGACAAAGCGTGCAGGACCATTTCTCTCATGGTGTACACGTTTCCAGCTGCTTCCCTCCTTCCATATCCACTGTGGCTTCCTCATGAGCATAGAGCAGGGAAGCATTGAAGGCTGGCAGCCAGAAGAAAGAAAAAAGAGTTGAGATGAACCAACCAGAGGGCGCAAAAGATCACAACGAAATCAAATGAAAAATACATGCTTGAAGCCTTTGTTTTACTCTTTTGAGAATGTCCTCTATTTACAGCTTTAATTTTTTTATTTCATTTTTATTTATAGTTTAACCCTGAACCTGCCAATGGTCAGGCCACTGATTATGAAATATTCCTTGTCCTTTAAGTAACATGATTGTCACTGTGTCGTTGACATCAAATGTCCAGGGCAAGATTTTCAACATTACTACCCAGCCTGATCTACAATTATTACATTTCTGAAATGAAGAGTAATTCACCAACAGATTTGTCAGGGCATGTCAAATGGTTCAGCCCATAGGAATGATGAAACTACTGTAGAAGTTTTATTTTATTTTATTTTATTTTATTTTTTGTTTTTCTAGAAGGTGCTGGGCATTCAAATGTCTCCATGTTTTGTGTATCATAGGAATTGTATATCAATTGTTAATGGGAATTTCTACATATATATGGGATTTACTTAAGTGATGCTAGAGGTAGTGTACATAGCAGCTAGTTTCTAAGCTACTGCACAGGAAAGGAGTGGAAAAAGGTAATTTATTTCCAATTGTGCCAGTTAGTCTCAATGCACATGTGTTATTTCTTTCTTTAAAAAGTTATTTTCATGTGGTTCCTACAAGGACTATCTCTATTTGTGGAGGGAGTAAGAGAAGCGTTGTGTATAGTTAGCTGTTGTCGCCACATGTGTGAGAGTTTCCCCACGAAACATTATCAATATGCCAATGTTTGTGAAATTGAGTGAGAGTTCTTATTCGTATTTGATAAAAGACAGCCCAAATAAAGCCCACCTAGAAATAGATATTTTATTATAAATGTGTTATAGATATATCTATGTAGTACAAATAGACAGGTGTTATGCATATATACAAAGTTATATATGTGTATGTGTGTGTATACACACTGAGTCTGTAATATGTACACACTAGGTTTGTGTTACGCTATCTTCAGGGTCTGTATTGTGAACGACCCTGGAGTTAAGACCACTTTAGAACAAGGAAGTTCTTTTGAGACTTCTGTTAGAAACCTGCTTTAAGAGAGATCTACTTTATAACTGCATTCTGTGTTGTTCAGACTTCTAGTTGTAATAAAGACAGTATTTAAAACAAAGAAATGAAGGAGAAAAAATCTTCAAGCTGGCATTGTATTTGAGTTGCGGTTTGGGAACTGGGCTGCAGGCTTTACAGTTCTCATTGAAGCAGCACTTTTTAGTAAATACTGTTTCTGTGTGTAGGAAAAAGCACAAGGGTTTCCAGTGTATATAGCGGAATGAAGAGTTTACGGAGATAGTGTTGCTGCACAGGATGGTAGCTGCTGTGTATTTCTTATGCCATTTGTGAAATTAAAAAGATGAAGTTTACTCTGTCTCGTTCATTTTGTTCAACACTGTTTCCCTATTGTTTGTGTAGACCAACCTGTTATCATTGTTTTTATCATTTGTAAAATTATAAAATAAATTCAACCCTTTTTTCAATTTTTCCCTTGTTTCTTTTTCTTTACAGGGCCTTGGTTCCACTATACATATCAGTATTTGATGATTTTAGATAAGCTTCTCTAAGCTTTTTCCTCCTTCTCAGTTCTTGTCATTGATAATTGGCTAACGATTTATTGGAAAGAATGTAAAAGGAATATAAACAACGTACATGATCCCCTGCGTGTGTGTGTGTGTGCAAGTGTGTGTGTGTTAGGTGTTCAGAGGTAGAGTGTCACATAAGTGATTCAATTTACACTTACTTCCATTGGCTAAGGAAACTACACCATTTCATTTCCAAAGAGGGAGAGATTCACAATTCCTTACACAATGTGTATTTCAGAGCTACCATTTGACTAGTGATTTCTTCTGAAAATTGCTATTATTTGTATTATCTTCCAGGAGATCATTTTGAAAGGCTATGCATGGATTTAACTCTTTTCTTACAGCTTGCTATAATTTGCAAATTTGGTTTCAGACTCTGCATTGTTTTGGGGAGAATATTTTAACAGTGTCTTGATGAAGTCACTATTAGCTTCCTGTGATTTTGAAATAATTGCTGTAGATCACAAGGAAGCATTAGTAATTGTTAATCAAAATAGATATAGCTTACATTTATGTAATTAGCTTTAAATTATTAATAATGGCTTGTTCAATTTTTGAAATACAAACAGATTTCATGTGATAGAATTCTACATTCTAATGTTACATAAGAACTTGTGATATTTGGCCATGAATTTTGATGATTTTTAAATTGGCTTTCTAGAAGGCAATGTTAAAATATTACTTTTTTCTGTCAACCATCATTTTAAGAAGTATTGCTTTAAAGTGGATTGAGACTTAATTTTTAAAAAAATGAATCTAGATTTGCTATAATCATCCTCCAGTACATGTTGTTCACAATGCATCGCAAAGGAATGGTATATTTTCACACAGTTTCAAAGTGCTCTCAGGAATTAACCAACATCAGTAATACATTTCAAATTTTGAAAAGTGAAAAAAAATTCCAGCCAAAAATGACTAAACGTAATAAGTTCTTGCCCATTTAATGTATAAGGATCATAGCACACAACCTTTAATCAATGTTTTCATGTAGTTACAACAAAAATATGCTTTTAATTCACATTATAATATAACTATGATATATTACACAATATATTATAAAAGAATAAGCTGAAATTTTAGCACATTTTCCTATACATTACAATTTAAAATACAAACATTAAAATAAGCTATTCGTTTTATTAGGCATTGATTCTGAAACTTATTTTTCAACTGTTTTCTAAAACTCTAAAGTTTTATTTTTACTTGATGAATAATTCGGACTAGTCCAACTTATAAGGGTTTATATTATAAATGTAAAAAAGGGTATTATAAATTACAAGGGTATTATAAATGTTCCAGTTCTTCAGATGAATACATAAATAACACATTTTGATGTTACTACCTCCTGTTTTTGTTTGTTTTCTTGGAGTGTGTGTTTGTGTCTGGGGGGTGGGGGGAAGGTTACCCAGGGCCTTTGCACTGAGCTACATCCATAGCCTTTTTTTACTTTATTTTATTTTATTTGACTATAGAGTCTTACTAAGTTTGTGAGGCTGGGTTTTAACTTGCAATACCCCCTGCCTCTTCTTCCCAGAGTGCTGAGATTAGAGGCAGGTAACACAACTTGCTAGTGCTACCTTCCTCTAACTTGAAAGAATTGTCCAGGAAAGCTAAGTGATCAAACAGATTATTATTTATTGAGGACAGGTTAGAAGTAGAGTTAAATATATAGAAAGAATGATCTATGCCTTGAAATAGCACTAATATTTTAATAACAAGAATATCTGCACCTTACAGGTAAGAGACTCTCCCATGGATGGTGGTAGATAAAATCCACAGACTCTTCCCCTAAACTTAGCTAACTATCTATATCCATTCATCCATCCATCTACCTGCCATGTGAGCCATTTTCCTTCAACTAGAATCTTATTATTTGAAGCATGAATCTTCTAATACTATAGTCATTTTAAAGTTGAGATTCTTTTCCAGATATTTTGATTAAATTTGAGAGTTTCATTCATCTCCATTAGTAACTGTTTACAGACATTTCTTAAGGCTCAGCATCTGCAGATGGCCAACTCTGTCAATTTGTTATTGATTTCTCCCCTCTGCTTTTTCTCTGTCTTCCTGGGGATGGGAGATTCCTCATTTCCAGATTAGTGAGAGTTTAATAGCTTGCTTTATGCAATATCTCTTTGTGCTTTAGCAAAGTGCAATCCTAGATACAACAAAAAATATTGTTTGATTCATTCTAAAATATGAAAGATGTCAGTCACTTCCTTAATTATGAGAATTTCAAGGGTACAATTATGTGAAAGAATTAAATATCAGTATAAACATAGCTGTTTGTTTATTTTTGTTTTCAGATTGGTGAATCATGACTCAAATGCTAATGTAGAACTTTTCTGAATGGTAATTGGTGATGTTTTCTACCAAGACCTGTTTAGTAAATGACAGCTCTACAGATCTCCCTGTTGAAAATTCAGAAAATACATTGACATGATTAAATAACTCAGGTTTTATTGCAAATGGAGACATTTTTATAGTTTAGAAAACTATAGAAAAATTTTAAATAAACCTTATTACCTATGAAATTACTTTCTTGAGAACACCTTTCTTTATAACAAAGCACAAGAATAAGTCTGACTTGCAAAAGCTGACAATTACTCTGTTTTCTGGTGGACTATTTCACACTATTTTTAAATATTAAAATCATGTATTATGCGTGAAATATTATTTGTATAGACTCACTTGCTTTCTTGAAAAAATATTGATTTGGTTGTAGCTACTTTTCTGGGAGCAGTTGCACTACTAAACACCACTGTTCATCTGAGTAACATGCATACATGAGCGTCGAGGCATTTACTAGCACAGGAAGGAAAACATCACTCTGAGGAGCTAATTTGCATTCTCCAGAACAACTCTGCCTATTACAGTAAGCTGCTGTCTGTCCAGCCCAGTTTCTTCCGCCCCCGTCTCCTAACACCACACAGATGGGCTGAGTAGGAGCACATCTGCTAGTGCTGCCAAAATGTAAACACACTCAGCTGGTAGCAGATGTTTTCCAGGAAAGATTGCTACCACTGGAGTTGTTCCGCCTTGGATTCTATGTTAGTTAATAACTACGGTTGGGCATAAGGCCATTCCGTTCAAATAGATCATTTGTCTCTTAGGTATATAACAATCACAGAGTAGGTGCTAGCTCATGTGTTCGATGTTTATTATGAGCATGTATGTAGACATACCATTAGAGGCCCACTAATAGATCATAGTTTTTTTTTTTTCTTTTTTTAGTGAAGGAGACTTTATTTTATTTCAAGACCTTACTTTCTGAGCTCTCCAAGATCAAATGCAAACTTTAGTGAATGGAAAACATCCTTTCTGGTCTAATTCAAGTTAGTGATCTTGGGGGAATGTTCCAATAATTCTTTGCATTGCACCCACACTACTGGCTTTTATCAAAATAAAGAAGATTTGTCAGTGCATTTATTTTACTTAATTCTACAGACTCTAGTAGAATGTTTTATTAATGAGTTTACAAATTAGCTTTGTACATAGTATTTGCAAATCAAAATGTTATCCAGAATTTTAAAATATTTCATTTATGAAATAATGCTACTTACTCACCTTTTATAAAAATGATACTACTTATTATTCCTCTAATACATACAAGCAATGCCTTTCCAGGTGTTTATGAGAATTTAGAGAGAAGAGGCACAAAACCATCACTGTTGGGGACAGGTATCTTCTTGTAGTGTGGCCAGAGGTTAGGGGGGTAGGAAGTAGACCACTGGATGGAGGATATCAATCTTGGCCCATAGAAACATATTGTCAACAAAACATCTTCTAGCCAGTGGCTGCTGAGCTGAGTTCTAAAGAACACATTTAATTCACTCTGACAGGCATGCATTAACAGTTAATAATGTGTACCTGTCAGTAAACAAGGATATTTAATCTATACAGCTTTATTTCAGTTGTTAGAATCATAGGTAACACACCAATTATAATTATCTCAAATCATTTCAAAATTGATCTTACATGACAAGAAACAGAAGAACTTCAAGAACGAACTGAGTTTGGTCAACCAGCACCACTCACTGTATAAGCTGTACTGGCCCGTGTTCTTTCACCTTAAAATATCCTAAGGAGATTACAGAGTAAGACTTGGTCTCAAAAATGCAGAAATATAAAACAAAATAAAATAAAATAACCTGACCAGAAAATACGGACCACCCTGGGCATGGCTTCTAGGTGGATTATAAAAACAAGACACATGATGTCCCAGCAATAAGAAAAAGTTTTAATAACACAGAAGAGCCAAATAACAGAAATAAGATTATTTGACTTTTTTGTTCTAGATGTTAGAGTTTCAGAATATTCTAGAAAATTTAAATAGTTTACAATCCCTGCTTATGGAAATCAATCCCCCTCCTCATTCTTATCCACACTCTCCCAGAATCTCCTTGAATTAAAAATATAAATTAAAACCAACACTTATGCTAAACTAAGCACTTACCACCAAAATCAAGTAAACAGTTTTTTTGTGGCATTAAGAATTGAATATGCTTGGCCTTTTTAATTTTTAAATCTGAAAAAATGTCACACTATGTTATTAAGTTACCCAGAATGAGCTCAAATCCATGACACTCTTACCTCAACCATCCAGAGTGCTAGGATTACAACCATGTGCACTGTTCATATATTATAGAGTATTTAAATACTTCTAAAATTGATCATTTACAAACCATATTCGTTAGTTCCAGATCTGTGTTCATATTTTTTGTGTGTTTTCAGCTTGAAGGAATGTACTATAATAGAAGATGTCTTATACTGGACTCTAAATGATAAATATGTTACATTATTTATTTTAAATCACTGTAATAGATGTTTCAAATTTTTCACAAGTTTTAAGATTTTTAAGATGATTCCAAAACTGCAAATTCACCTGCCAAAAATGTCAGTGTACAATATCAAGGAGACCTTCTAATATTTCTCATTAAGTGACCACACCCTCTCTCCTCTCTGTTGGCTCTGTCTCTCTTATGTTCATCTCTAACTTGTGTTCCAGATGATTTTTCTACAATGTCTTTCTTTTCTTTCCACATTTTAAATATCTTATCTACCGTGACCTTTTGTAAACTGTGGTAGACATACGAGCAGCTCGAATATGATAATAAAAGAAAGAAATCTACTTTCAGAAATGTGTGTATACTCACATCTTTCCCTGGGTTCCTCTTAAAATACAGTTGAATGAAAATAGCTTATTTAGTAAATGTTCCTTGGAAGCAGAATGAGGGAAGTGTATCAGAAAATCATAGGAAACCTTTATTAAGACACATTTTCAAACTGGTTCTTCTGTGCATAATGGATTTTCAGTCACACATGGTCTGTATGGAGAGCCTTGTAATAAAATCTCAGAATTTTCCAAGCCTTGTGGCACATGTCTGTAGTTAGAATGACTCACAGGTTTGAGTCTAGTCTAGGGAACTAAAAATTTAAATATATATATATATATATATATATATATATATATATATATATATATATGGAGAGAAGCCCAGTTGCAGAGCACGACCCCCAACCAAAAAAAAAAAAAAAAAAAGAACCCTCAGAATTCAAGGATGAAAGCACGAAAGAATGAATTGCTCATTAAGCCTCATTTGTTCTCCATGGAGTTTCCCTATGAGTCATTGACTGTCTCGGCTTCTGAGTTACACAGGCGAATACCAAGCTAGTTCGCAGAGGTAACTCATGCCAGTGTCACAAAGGCATTCAAGCAGTGCTGAGAGGTAGATGCCTGACACGCAGGCAATCTATACAACATTGTTTACGATGTCAACCTCTGGAATCCTGGGAGGCACACAGAGGTGAGGCAGTGCACAAGGTGTTTGAGTGCTTGAGATTCTGTCTCTCACACCTTACACACGGTCTTGCACACTCCACGTGCTCTGATCTGTGAGCAGCTCCTCAATTGGTCAGAAGCCGGACAAGTTTAAAGAAGAATAAAGGTGTTTGATTTGGCAACTAGAGTTTCGCTGTCTGCCAATCACGCAAAGATTTTTGCTGTTCCTGTCCTCTTTTCATTACTCAGTTTGGAGTCTTTTCCCTTTTATTTTATTAACTGGGAGGTCTATTTTGTAACAATTGGGCTTATTAACTGAGGTAACGCAAACATTCGCTTCATGGAATTTGAACACTTAGCTAATTTTTACTTGTAAGACTTTGATGGTCTCAATTATCCATTCGGAGCTATTTACAAGTATTGAAGTGGCAGGAGATAACCAGGGAATTTTCTGCATCTCAGTCATACTCTCCTTGCCATTATTGTCGCGTCTGAACTCCAATTCTTTGTCATGATCATGCCTACTCCCCCTGCCTGCGTGGTCACTCTGTTCCTTGCCTCTTGGCTCACACACCCGGGAAGTCCAGCATGATGAGGTGGTGATGTTAGCTTCCAGTTTAGTACATTCGATAGGGTTCCCCTTGGGGGAACCATCTTCTCATGAAAAATCAGAACTTCTGACTTAAGATTTACTGAATTTTAAAGGAACACAATGTTTCAAGATGAATAACAGAAATAATGGGAAAATGTGCTAATAGTACTTTTATTCCCTGTCTATGGAACTATTCCAGGTATTGGGGCACAGTGCAATTATTCCAATGCTAATTACATATTTAAAAGAATTACTTTCCAAATCTACATAATGTTGGGAGGTCATTTCTATCAGTTCAGTACTTTACAGTAATGAAATATGTGGATAGGTAGATAGTTTCATAGAAGTGATAATATATTTAATTATTACTAGCCTTGTTTGCTAAGAAATTGTTCATTAGGTTCAGAAAATATTGCAGAACTCACTACTGTAGCGACTTAGAGATTTTGTAAGTGTCCACGTGGTAAGGTTGGCACAGGTGTAGAGAAGTAAATGCACATCCAGAATCTTGTGGGTTCTTATAAAGTCAAATTGCTGCCTCTTCCAGAGTTGGAAAACTCCAAGAGAATTTCACCTTGTATCGCTTCAATTTACCTTTGAAAACTGAGCTAGTACTATTTGATTGGGGAGAGAGTTTATTTTAGACACAACCATGCATAGTTTGTTCATTCAGCAGTGTCAATAGCTAATCAGCCTTAGCAGGAGCATGGCAGGGGCCTAGACTTCCCCTTCTAGAACAAAGAAGGAAGGGCGGCAACATGCCCTTGTCGGTCACAAAGCACCAACTGCATGTGTGCACCTTAGCACTATCTAGTAACTTCACGCACCACCTTGTCATTTTAGACTGTAAATTTTATTGTCACTGTCCAGCAACTTTAAAGTAACCAATCCCAGTTACTGTGATCATATAGGGGAGACAAACAGGTCAAAACTGTGTATAACTGTCTATTGTTTTGGGCCCAGCCTCTGAATATTAATCATCTGGATCAAAGTGCCAGCACTAACAAAGCTACTTCCTGTGTAAGCCTCCATGTCCCACATCTCTGTCTGTTTTACACCAGAGAGAAAACACACTATCATATCAAAGTATAGTTTCCCCACTGCCATCCTAGCCAACTTGTTTATGAGCCCCCTACATGAATCCTGAGGTAGCTGAGAAAGAAGCTGGCTGACATCAGCAAGGTAAGCCATTGTGGCCCTAGAGTTGGAATATACCCGCATGCTAGGGGCTGTCTGTAGGATATAAATATGAGATACATAATAATCTATGAACCTGGGGCTCTCTCATTTATCTATATACATAAAATACTCCAGACTTGCTCTGTCACAGTCTTCATTTCTCATGTCACAATTCAGCTAGTAAAAATCTTTTGCCACTTTGCTTCAAAGGGAATGAGTGAAAATGCTCCTGACTCCCTCACTGCGAAGATAATCCCCCTATACGCACAGTCCCAAGAAGATACCTGGGCATAGTTCAAGTTCAATAGTGACGCACATTCAGCTCACACCTGATTAGATCAGAATTAGATCGGAATTTTTCTTCTCAATTACTTGGTCTCAGGTGACTAACTCCGTGAGTAGGCTGACCCCCCCCCAAAAAAAAAAAAAAACCCAAGTTCAATAGCAAACCAAAAAGGAATGCCAATCCTACTTAATTGAGTACCCCAGGTATGTGAGCAGCTGAGGGTCACGTCATTCTAAGCAGAGTGAACAGTCAGTAATAGAGGTAGTGAGAAAGACACAAATGCTTAAACGACAAAGAAAAGAATGCAGTTGAGCAGAGCAAGTGTGACAGTAAGGAGAGATTATGAGAGTGAAGGAGAAAAGGGGGAGAAGTTGAGGAGAAATCTGGCATGATCTTCAAAGTCAGGAAAAGAATTTCAGCAGGAAAGACACTTGTATTTTTAAGTAAATAAATACTGTATTGATGGTAAAAGATCAGTTTGGCTGAAATATTGAGAATGCATCATATTTCGCAAAGATGAAATCAGTGACATGCTTAAAGCAATGTTTTAATATCCCCAGTTTAGACACGATGCCGGTTTGAACTTTAATAGTAATGGTCACTTTGGCAACTTTTTAGTAGTCAATGGTAAGAGTCATTCTTTCAGAAATCCAGAGGCAACTAACTGTATTTGCGGGCAAATTCAATGTAAATATATGAGAAGAACAATGATGTTTCAGAATCTGTCCTGAGAGCCTGGCAGAGTAAAGACATCGCGGCAACAAGCAGAAATCTAAGTCTGGAATTTAGCAGAAAGACAGCGCTGAATATCAACACCTTGGAGAAACAGGCTGTTATTCCTGTTCTACCAGTAATCAGTCCAGTAATCAGTCCTTCAGGGCTTACATCAGCAGAAGACATCTGCCTTACTTAGGGTCACCCCAGCATCACAGTTTCCCCTAACCAGTGACAGATTGAAGCAGAGGCGAGAAGATCCAACTACTGGGAGCCAAGTTGAGGCAATCATGGTAGATTTTATAAGTTGTAGATCTCTCCATCCAAGGGTCAGTCAATCTTCTGCACAGAAACTTTATTTTCTCTTCTTCCTGATCATTCTCCTTTGATTTCTGGACACTGGTGTGTCCATCCTTCAGAAACATCCAGCTTAGAAAACTCCATTGCAGGTTTGCTTTAAGAGAGCTCATTCTGTGACAGCAGGTGCTAGACATAGCAAAGAAAGCAAGCCACAAGATGCTACCTAGTTGAAAATGATGAGTTCATTTCATCAATATTGCTAAGATACAAATACCTGCTGGCATAAATTGATGCTGAGTTGTAAGCATCACCTGTGAATCGCCATGATACGCTGGTGTCATGCAGGAGAAGTATGAGGGAAAGCAATTGCTAGGATCATTCAATGCAATGGTTATTTTTAAGCACAATAATTGATGCCCTAGAAAAGATAGCAAGGAAGTATGGTCAGTTAACAGGAAATTGAACAAAGGTAGGAGAGATGGAAGGGCTGAGGCCACATAAGCGCCCTCTTCTGCTCTAGGAAGAAAGAGAGAGCTGAGGTGCCAGCCCCAAACCTAATGGTCAGAATGAAGCGAGTAACCCAGTTCAAAAGAACGTAAAACTCCCAGTCAAAAGATCTTGGGATGTGAGATCAGGCATGAGTGGAAAACATGAGGGACGGACTCATAAGTTGGTCAGTCTCGTAAGATTGAGCTTCTGCATTTTTCTGAGCTGAAATTATAGTAGGTCTAATGGCTATTGATTTAAACAGCAGAGCTCAAAGCATTCCATCTTTACTAAGTTCTGGGACATGCCCCGCTGCGCAAGACAAAGCCCGGGGCTACAAAGCAAAGTCCTGGTCTGGATTTGGCTCCCTAACTCATGAGCTATAAAAGCTCTGTTTTTCAACTTTTCTATTAATTGAAGACAAAAATAATACCCTCAAGAAGTCTGACACTTAGACATGCAAAGATGCCGTAATTGACAGAAGATAATTTTATTAATGATAAAAATTTTGTGATATGTTCATAGTAGTACACACTGAAAATGGCATACAGACAAGAAGAACACAGAAATGCTAACACATTGACATATATTTACAATAAGATAACAGGAATCTTGATTTTTCATAATAATTTTACCATATTTATATTGTTAAATTATGTGTGGTTTGTTTTGCATGCTTTTAAGCTCAATAAATATGGAATAACACTCTACTACAGGATTTTTCTCTTAGCTTTATATTTGTGTGATATATTGGTCATAGAGCAACACTTTCATTTCTCTTTAATATTCTGTTGTATGATTATAAATTTTAAAATCTTAAACAGAGCATGGTGGTGCATGCCAGTAATCTCAGCACTAGGGACGTTAAGTCAGGCGTATTGTGAGTCCAAGACCAGACTAGACTACAAGTCAAACCCATATCCAAAGTTTTTCAAAAATTCTGTTAGACTATTCAAATAAAAGAATCAATCTCACAAAACACCCTGCCTCTGCTTTCCACATGCAAAGCCAACTTCTCCATGTGTGACAAGGCATTCTCCATGTGCACACGTGTACGTCTCAAGTCAAAAAGTTCTGTTAATTACGGGTTGATCTTCAGGTAAACATTTTTTTCTCATCGCAAACATTTAATTTTGGTTGCTGCAGAAGGAACAGAGTATCTCAAGGATAAGGCGCATGCAGGGTGACAAGGACCCTGACTACTAAATGATAGCTATTACAGATCTAAATGCAGTTCCTTTTTGCTCCTGGGGCCTTTGTAACCTCTTCTTTTTGTCTCTTTCATTTCATCTCTCATACTTAAACTACTTGGGACACAGGAGAAGCAGGCTTTTCTTCATACTCATCGCGAGTTTCAAGACTGATACCCTTATAACTAGAGGCAGATTGGCAAGAATACACGTATTTAATACAAGTTCTACGTGACACAGAGCCTTCAGAAAAGAAAACCTAAATGAAGAAACCCTGTTATGTTCATGCGTAGGTCTCTCAGTCATGCTCAGCTGTGGGGAAGTGTGGTTAGATGAAGGGAAGGATCAGGTCTAATACCGAGAAGAAGAGGAACTCAGTACAGCTTGCTTGTTCACATTCTTCTCCTCACTCTTAGCTTCTGTGATCAGATCACGTGTTCTCCTGGTTGTATGCAGGCAGAGTGTCTCATGAACAAAGATACTTTAACCTGCTGTGAGAACGGAAGGTAAAGGGAATTCGGACTTATACCCTGCTTCAGGGAAGAAGGTGAGGGCCTGGAAAAGTGGCCTTTGGGCTTCTTTTTTTTGTGTCAGGTGCCAAATGTCATGTGTTGGGTTACGATATCCTGAACTTCGTCCTAGCCACAATATATTTTAGCCCCATTTTTTTTTTGAACTATGATTCGCACCGCTTCTGTCTATTGCTTCTGGTGTGTTTCTTTCAGTTACAACATCCTTCCTAAACTTCCCACTTTGATTCTTCAAAATATCAGTCTATTTTTCTCCCACCACAATATTGTCTGAGATTTCTCATTGACATTTATTTAATTATCTCTCTTGTTTACAGTACTGTTGATAGTTGAGGGACATCAGTCATGTTTTGCCAATTCTACGTCTTATAAATAGATGCCTATCGCAGCACCTTGCACACAGTGGGTTCACTAAACTCTTAGCTGGATAAGCTATTTATTAATTGCATTTCGTTGATTTCAAAGGACATGCATTTTAGTGACATAATGTCTCTAAAGTAAGAGAGTGGCTGAATATTGGGAGGTTAAGAAATTCATTGAAAGTTTTATCATGTTTGGATTTCATGTAAAAAGATAGAGGGTCTTAAAACTGAGGATGCCTTAGATTCTACAAACAGATGATAATGATGAAAATGATTAAAATTTGTAGGCTTGCTTTGACATTTGCAATAGGAATTAATCCCTAGTAAGGTGATTTTATAAAATACAAAGGTTTTCATTCTGATAAATGAAATGTTATTTACTACTAGTTACACTGAGATAGTTTCCTAATTCAGGATGTTAAAGAAATTAATGTGACACTAGCTATACACTCTACAGCAGGTAACAGAGTCTCCATGCTTTTTCTGTTACTTATTTTTGGTGAAAAAGATTTATTTCATGAAGTTTTTGAAAAAAAAAAACCACTAAACCTCTGTATCTATTTTTAATTAAGATTAAAAGAAGCTTTGGGAATATTTAGTCTATTTAGGCATAAAATTACAGTCATTTTCAATTGGATTTTCATTATGATGTTTCGACATTATAATTTATTTACAGATTCCTATGAAATACTGTCTAACAATAATCACTGCTTTGATGTCAGAGGCTGTCTTCCACTGAGGCAGCCTCTGGTGCCACCCCACTAGTGTTGCAGATGGTGTCTTGAGCATCCCAGGCCAGCTTCCTAAGAGTAACCTGAGAACTTACATTTTCTGTTTCACACAATTCCCCTGAACTTTTCTGTTCTTGGCTTCCTGCAAAAGCTAACAAGCACAGACTCTGACAATGGAGCCTTAAAGGAAGCATGCTGGCTTCATTGTCCCTTTCAAGTGGAACTTGAGAAGGAAGTCACTCTGCAAGAATCCTGTAGCTCCCTCTAGGATGATACTGCAAGGTCAGCTCTGAGAGGTGAAAGGAGAGAACATTTGACTTCAAACCCCCGTTGATTTTCATTAAAAGACAAATCTACCGCAATCTATTTTGAGTCTGTTTTTTTAATAACATAATAACAAAAAGGGCAGCGTGGAAAAGGCATTATTTCACCTCCAACATTTTCCGGCTGCTCCTTTGAGCCTGTAACTGCACTTAGCAAGTTCAAAGGCAACTAGGGAGTGGATAGCTCATGGTGGCTTTTCACCCAGGTGAACTATTGCTCAGCCAAGTTAGAAACCTCAAGATCTGATTCTCCCAGAGAAAGTTTCTTTGTTCATTTCTGAGAATACAGCAAAAGTCACTGCATTTTCCTGTCTGAGTCTCTTCCTAGGAGGTGACAACATGATCAAAGGCTGCATCATGTGAAAACACAGAAAGCAGCAGAGTTTCACCAACCAAAGTCATACTGCGGTGTGCTTGAGAGGCTGAGAGATCCCAGGCAGGTGACTGCAGCAACTAAAGCTTCATTTCACTAGGTGATGTCTCTCGGAGCACACTACTTCTCCATGCTTCTGGGGTAGATGGGCTCTTGAAGCTGGTCTTCTGTTCCATATTCAGGTTAGAAAGAAAATAATCACATGGGACATGTGCGTTCAACCCAAATGGGATCACCAAATGGCCATAGCTATCTTTCCCAGGATAACACATAACAGAGTTTCAAAATTAGTTTCTCACGTTGTAAAAGACTTAATTTGTAAGTAATACAAGTTATGATTACAATTCACACTCATTGAAGCATTAAATTATAACTAGAGAAAGATGTGTTGTTATGATAATGGTATCAATGGTACTAGAAAATGAACTGCTTCAAATGCAATGATCAACGTTTTGTTTCAGTTCTAAGGGATATAACTACCTTGTCATTTCTGTCACAAATACTTTAATATTCCTCAATTTTCTGTGAATTTGAATGATTTCTTATTTCTACCTTTCTCCTGCTCCCATTCCAGGATCTTAAAAGAAAAAAAGTACTGTATGCATCGGTTCAAAAATTCTACTTAAGTTTTAAATAATAAACCTACCATCTACTCCAAGCTTATCATTTTGGTAGGGAATAACTTTGATGAGGCACTTTTCAAAGTGGTCACTTCCACAGGTACCTGGATCTTACAGTCAAGGTGACAGGAAAAAGCTGTAGGTCTTTTTCCCGGATGTCATGGAAGGCATTCAGGTCATTTCTAGCTAAGAGCTGTATGGCAGGGATAGACCATGTGAAACTGGAAGCTGAATGCAATCTGTAAACATTTAATACATAAAAGTCTATCTTTGTTCTGAAAAGGTCTCAAAGTAGAAATGTTCATCTTCAATCACATTTTAATTTTGGATGTAGTGAATATCTAGTGTACTGCACACACACAGGATCACATACACTGTCCCTCATCTTCTGTCATGCTTATACTCTCTGCTGAAAGTATCTATTATTCTGATGACTTTGGGAGTGGCCTTTTCAGAGTAAGTCTTTAAAAGCTAACCTTTCAGTAAAAATATTTCTCCTCCTTCCAAGCCCATACATTTGGCAAATGCAACATAGTCATGCAACTCATTTCTTTCAGCATTTCTACTCCTTTCCTTTGTTAAATATTACTAATCTCAACAACAAAGAGGACCATCATCTACCCAGCTACTCAGACCAAGATCCAGAATCACATATTTTCTCTAGCCACCACAAACACTTAAATACTATGTGTTATGATTCTATGTATCTTTTGAATACATAACTTTACCTCTTCACCTTTAGCCACCATAAGAGTTCAGGATGATAAAAATTGCAAAATCATTTGTGCGGATATCTCAAAAATTATGACTCAGTTTTCACACAGAGGTAGATTCAAAGACAGATTGCTGACACAAATCCTTTGCTTTTAACACTACCAACCTTCTGACAATCCCAAGGCAACCACCTATGCTACTGAGCAAAACCCTTCATTACTGGGCCCCCAAGCACCTTTCTTATGTCTGTTTGTTTTCTTCTTTGGAAATATGTCTGCCCCCAGTTTCCCAGTGAGTATACAGACGGAAGCAATTCTCAGGCACCTGCCATGATTCTCTTAGCATGCCCTTGCCTGATCCTTTTACTTTGATAGGTTCCAAGATTCACTCAAGACTCACTCTAAATATAATTCTTGTAACACTTTTCATCTCCTCCTGGAATACATGAAAAACCTCTGGGGTACTTTTGAGAAAGATAATAGGTAGGCAGCTAATACAGAACCTCCTTTATGTGCAAAAATTACATTCAAGTATTGCCTTCAAATCATCCCTAAGGTTTTTTTTTAAGGATAATTAAAAGAAGCTGATTTCTTTTAATAACTGAAATTGATTTTTGTCCTATATTAATGCTAAGTGCTTTAAATACAATAATTTACCCATTACTATGTGTACTAGTATATTTTACTTTAATGTCACAGAATCTGAGGCTACATGAGAGCAAATGAAAATGAGAACTCAAAACTCAAAGGCAGGATATTAATCGTTAAGGTTGTTTTAGCCAGTGAGTCAGTTGTGCCAACTCATGATCTTTACAACAAAATAGCCCAAGGGGAAGAAAGGAAAGTAGTTAGAATTACAATTGTCAGGAGTTAGACAGAGAGAGAGATACAGAGAGAGAGAGAGAGAGAGAGAGAGAGAGAGAGAGAGAGAGAGAGAGAGAGAGAGACTCTAGGAATTTGAGATCTACTAAAATGGTAAATCTTACAGTAGGAAGCAAGGCCTTATTAACCCTGGCCTGGAAAGGCTTCCTGATGTCTGATGCATGAAGGGTCTTAGCTTTCTCTTTCAGGCTTTAGGTGGTTTGGGATATATGGTGGCTGTAGGGGAACTGGCCAGAGTCACATCTGAGAAAGATTGTTTATATGATAGAAGCCAGAGTCCCAGGATACCCCGCAATGTCCATTTAGCTTCACCCCCAACTTGATACTTGCCATCAGCTCAGAGCGGCTTCCTTGGAATTACCTGTCCCTAACACAGCAAAATAAACTATAGTAGCAATCTCAAGGCATAGATGGCATGTGGCCAACACAAAACCTACTGAAAACTCCAGAAAAAAAAACATATTTCTAAAGTAAACTAACAAGTTTTACTTTAATGATCTATAAATATTGGCAAAATGAAGTCAAATTCCTGGTCTTAACAGTCATATGTTATAGTGAGATTGCATCTAGGAATAGACTGATACTAGAGAAAGAGAGAGAGAGAGAGAGAGAGAGAGAGAGAGATAGAGAGATACAGATACAGATTTTTTTTCAGTAATGGAAACTTGTGAACTCTGGACAATTTGGTCACTTACGGTGTGCTACCCTTCTACCCTTCCCAGGTAGATGCTCATTCCTCAATCCATCACAGTCTAGACTGATTTCTACCACTCTATTTTATCATAATGCAGAGATTGATCTCAACGTTCTGTTTCAGCTACACAGGACAACTAGGTGGGGACCAGAACTTAGGTCATGCGGAATAACCAGCAGGCCATCTTCTTCTTTTATTTCTTTTTTAGGGTTAATAGAAATGACTTGCTGAAAATTTTGAGTCATCGAGCCTACATTATTTGATTCAGGGGGGAGTTATTCCTATTTAGCTTACAAATATGGAAAAACACTTATTTAATTGTCTTGAACTCACTTCAGAAATCTCAGCATTGCATTCTCTTAAACATTGAACTTTTTATCTTATATCGCATATTAAAATTAAATGTTATATCAAAAATGATTGCACTTCTGCCTGCTTTATAGAAATGTTCCTTTGAAAGAATTTATGTCTGCCAAAACTCAATTATGTCATAAAGAAATAAAAGTTAGATTTCAAGATTTAAATAAATGGACTCCTTAGGTATACATCTGGTTCAATATTAAGATCATTGTGTCAAAATTAAAAGAATATCTTCAATACATAATTATAACAATAATATTACTATATATTTTCTGCCTAATTATATATCTAATGCTAGAGGGAGTTAGATATCTGTTATATCTGACATGTCCATAATATATTCTTAGTATTAGTCAGGCAGTTTAGACACTAAAGGACTTGAGGGACAAAGAGAAAGCTCAAAATTTCATACTTTGCTAGTTAAAGAAAATCAAAGTTATTAAGGTGATATATATATATATATACATATATATATATATATATATATGATATATAATTACTGTTAAGATGATTTTTGACCTGTACATTCAGATATATATATATATATATATATATATATATATATATATATATGTATGTATGTATGTATATATAGTTAGTTAGTTAGTTAGTTCTTAGATTTTCAGAAACTGGGCTATTTCTAGAACAGAGAAAATAGCATTGCTAACTGCCATAACTTAAAAATATTAAAATATATAGAATGCTTTTAGTTTGTTTTTCATAGTCATAGACTATCATGAATACACATCAATGTTAAGTTGGGGTAAATTCATATATATTCTAAAATGACTCCAGTATATACAGGGACTGAATGTCTTGGCAATAGACTGAATATTTTGCATAAAAATATCTCACAGAACTTGAGATTATCCACGTAGACGTTCCTACCTGGGCTCCCAAGGGCATTTGGAGTTGTACACATTTTATAATTTGCATTCCAAAAGGGTTAAAGCCCAATAAAGTCAAACCAGTAAATCATGCTGAGCAAGTAACCTTGCGCAAGGCCTAAATAAAAACCCCACAGCATTTCTTGAAAGACTCAAGAAGCCTGTGCAAAAATATACTATGGCAGACCCTCGCGTCCATGAAAGCCAAGTCTCAGTATTCCCTAAAAAATAAAAATACTCAGACATTTCCAGATATTAGCAGGAAACTACCCACATAAATAATTTTTTTCATCAATTTCTTATTGATGACCTACTAAGCACTGCTAACTCAGCATTTTAAAATAACTGAGACATAGAGGAGAAACAAATGAGGAAAAAGGAAGCTACGATTACATAACCCAAAAATCACAAACCACATGTAAAGCTTCGCACTGCATTGTGGGGTGATTGAGTGTTACGTATGGGGTCTTTCCTCCATGACAGTCAGTTAGCTGAGCACTGTGTCTACCAGCAGTTGGGCCCCTAGATAGACGCCTGCTGTAGTGTGCATGCATATCTAACTCTCTTTGTCCTAAATGGGGAAAAAAAAAGAACATGAAAGTCTTACTCCTCTAAATACCTAAGGATCATTGAGATAGAGTTTTATTTATTTGTCCCTGGAATGAGGAGGCCCAAAGCTTCTCTTGGCCCCGGCCGGATCATCACAATCAATGGGACTCAGCCTCAAGCAACACTGTATATTGCAGGTAAAACCACGAGTTTCTTTGAGACAGTGAGACGCTTATTCAGTTCACACCCTTACTTTTCCTACTCCTGTTGAGTTAGAGCTGTAAACACTACTCCTCTAACCAAGCGTGCTTCTCCTTCTTTAGATTGTTTATGGAAAAAATTTTCTCCTTACTCAGGATTTTTGGAAACACCTGAATTTTTGTTACTTCCTTGGTCTAAGGTGCATAGAAAAGATGGCAGCTGAAATTATCCTTGGTTCACCTAACAGCTTTACAATTATGACAGTGGTTGCCTCTCCCAGCCAATCTGAGGATGACATTATCTTTCCTGATCTTCCCATGAGGCCTAGGTGTGCGCCATTGACATGCCCAGGATTGCTATTACTTGTATTCAACTAGTGATTAGGCTGAAGGACTCTCATGCCTTTCTGCATTGTAAACAATATTTCTTTTTGACCTGAGGCCTGAGTAAGGCTGTAGCCTCTCATAAATAAGTTACTTCACTGTGCACTTTTAGTGACTTGTCTGTCATCTGATGATGCTCTAGTTTTACCTGTTAAAAATTGCAGTGGTGAGTACCACAGAGCCAGATCTTCATGCTGTAAGTGATTTAGCCATTCCATCGTCCCCAAACCTTATAATTTGCAGGACCAAATGCCTTCAAATACTCAGTGATTTACAGTCCTACACCTTGAAGATGCTTCTTCTTCATCTAAGAAGCAACCAAAACCCAACATCTTTGTGCCTTTTAGTGGACCTGCAAGCCATGTCAGAACAAACAACTTACATGGGGCATCCTACCTGCAAGGACTCAGAGAAAGTTCTGATAATTTTGGGAAGGCTTTAGCCAAGGATGTAAGTGACCTAAGTGTAATAAAAGTGGTTGATAACCTTCTTTTTTGTTCTTTCTTTTTGAGTCACAAGATCATTTGGTTCAGACCTTTAATTTCCTGGCTGACAGGGGATTTGAGTCTCAAAGCCCAAAGCCCAATTATGAAAGTGAAAAAGTACAATAATTTGAGTTTACTTTAACCCCAGACCACTGAAATCTTTGAGGAAAGTGTATACAGACTCCTGAAACCCTTCAAAACCTCTGAGAAAATGTCATGCTTCCCTAACAGCCTACTGTTGGCTGTAGATTTCTATGTATAGCCAAAAGCCTAAGACCCTATATGCATTCCTAAAGAGAAATACCTTTTTACTTTTCTAGGAACAGGATCAACAGCTAGTCTGTAATAAATTAAAATCTCTCTTCAAAGTCCTTGCATTGGGGCTGCCACGGTATGATAAACAGGTTATATGTAAGTGAGTCGGTTTCAAGGTCTGGCTTTCAGGGCTCTTACCTAGGTCCTAAGTTCTAGTCAAAGGCTTGGGAAATACCACAACAACTGAGCACAGTAGCCCAGAGAAGACTAAAATATATCAAGACAATAGCCATCTCTGTTCATTAGGTAGAAAAAGTCCACGAGATTATTTTAATATCTCACTATCTGTGTATATTTCTCATCAAGTGACATCTTCGTTAAAATTTAAATGAGTTCATTTCAATCCTGCCAATTTACTGTCCAGTCCTGAGCTGATTTTTTTTTATCACAAGGGAGATAACAACAGGTTATTTATGCTTGTTTTTGGTGCTGTTAATCTAACTTGTACTACAGCCATACCAACAAGATGGGTCTCATGATATCTGAGAGATAATTTAGATTATAGCAAGTAGGTTTTAGTTGAGAAGTAGTAAAAAATAATAATAACAACAAGCTGGCCATGCTATTATTTCTCTTGCAAACATGACTAAGTTTTGCCTTTGCCTGCAGGGACACCAACACAACAGGTTTAGTGGATTGTTATGAAATATGTCTTGGAGCTTAGTAAGAGCAAGTGAACCACAAAATACACTGATTTCAAGTACACTTTTATAGTGCTACATGTTCGTGCGGTTATTTGGGAAGAAGAGCAAGGCAAAAAGAAAACAGTAACTAGAAAAAAAAATCTTAAATGCGTAAAAGGACACTTTTTAAGGAGGGTAAAAAGAAAGGAAGAAAGGGTGATATTTTGGAAAAAAAGAAATTTCATAAAAGGAGATATATTCCTACTAAAATGCAGAAAGAAATATGAAGAAAGTAAATGGAAGTTGTAAAAATTCTCTGTAACAAAAACTTTTGGGAGGGTTGAAATTCAGAAAAACATTTGTATGTGTTACTATTCTCTCTTCATCCTGCTTTTTTTCTTGTTGTCTCATGAGGTGCAAAGTTGGTCTTTTTACAATTTCTTTACCGCTCAAATGTAACTAATGGGCTTAACAGTGACTTTAATCCAAGGCCACTCCCCTCAGTGTGAGGCCCAATAAGCCCAGCAATCAGAAGATCCTTATCATAGTACAAAGCATCTAGGCTTTCAGAAGTACCTGTATGATCCGTACAGAATCTCATGCACAGGCTCCAAAGGGCTAAGACACCAATGAGCCAAATGAGTGATAATATAGTGTGAGCCCTATTGTGTGTGTGTGTGTTCTCCTAGTTCCAGTTGTCACCCGTCTTCATCATCTCTGAGTCAAGACTTGGAAAGAAGAAATTCTTGAACATCCCAGCATCCTGGGAAAGCCTACCATTAGAAGACTTGAAATAATTGTTAAAAAGTACTTCAGTTACGTGAAGTTCTCACCATTCCTAAAGGCCCCACAAACCTTGACTATTATTCTCTTAATCAGAAGCCTTGGGATGGAGGCTGGGGGCATAATGCAATGGCTAGAGCCCTTGTGGTGGAAACACTAGACTGGAGATCAGTCCTACTGCACCATGCATTAGCTGTGAGTGTGGGAACATGCCAGTCATCCCAGCCCTAGGCAGGATGAGGAAGGAGGATGGCCATGAATTTTACACCAGTTTAGGCTACATACTGAATTCAGAACCAACCTGAGCTACGAAGGGAGACCCTGTCTCAAAAACTTATATACATATATAAAACTTTACTAGAATAATACTTCTATTTATTTGTATTAGTGCTTCCATTGAGTACTGATTTAGTAAATAATACCTCCAAGAGACACTGTAAAACTGATTGTAGGGAATTCATTTGGTATCTTTTCTGTTTGTTGTCTACAATCTGCCTTACAGTACTTAAAACAACAAGCTCAGGCTACGGCAGATCCCAGGCCTAGCTGTGGGAATGTGACCTGGGCTGGTTATCTAGCTCAAACTGGTGGAATCAACTAGCAAAGCTTACAGTCCTTATTCTCACAATCTTCATGTTTGGAGTGTGCATCATAAATTATCCTCTGATCTTTATATTTTCTTGTTACATTTCATCTCTCTCCAGCTGATCCTGCACCTTTCTGTTCCAACCGCCTAAGTTTGACACCCTTTTTTGATCCCTGTCACCAGGCACCAAAATTAAATCAAAGTGGATCAAAGACCTAGATATGAAAACTGAAACACTGAACCTTCTGGAAGACAAATTAGGCAAATAACTAGAAGATATAGTAGGCAAGGACTTTCTTAGTAAGACATCAAAACCAAAAGAAATAGCCCCCATTTTTAACAGGATTTTGTAAAATTAAAAAGTTTTCACACATCAAAGGGAATCATCCACAGTGTAAAAAGAGAACTGACAGACCTGGAAAAAATATGCACCACCAATACCTCGGATAGGAGGCTCATAACCAAAATATAAATGGAGCTTAAAAATATAAGCCCCTCAAAATCAAAGGTCCTTGTCGAGGTTCTCAGGTCCCTGGCCACCGTTGGCCACCGGTGATCAGGAACCAGTGAAGTCTAAGGGAACAGGGTCTTGAGCGGCTGTGTGAATACAAAGGAATCATATCGGGAGGCTGAATTGGTGTTAACAGCTCAGTTATTGGAGCTGAGGGCCAGGCTTATGAACAGTTGAAGGAAAGAAAGTCAGCCAGGGTAATAGGGCAAGGGACATTTACTGATTGGAGGAACTTGGGGGTCTGAAAATTGCCTAATGTGCACAGTGGGTGTCTTGAAACCTGATCACGTGATTTCTGGTAAGGGTCTTGGGGTAGGGGAAAATTAGGAATTTGGGTAGGATAAAACCTGACCTGTGGGCCATCCTGGGCCTAGAATAAGAGGGAGGGGCTCCACTCCTGCCTCTATCAAAAGATGACATTATCTGGGTATGAGTCACCTTCTACCTTCAATTATCCCAGGTCTAGTCAGGGTCCCACAGATCCTGTTGAAAAATGGGCAAAAAATGAATAAGCAGTTCTCAAATGAAGAATTTCAAATAGCCAATTAATACATGAAAAGCTGTTCAACATGCTTAGCCATTCTCTTGTGGAACGCAAATAAAAACATGATTAAGATAGCACCTAACTCCAGAAAGATTGGCATATGTCAAGAACATAAACAGCAAACAGTGCTGGCAAGGCTGTGGGGAAGAAGGAATCCTCCTGCACTGCTGGTGGGAATGGAATATGGTACAACTACTGTGGAAAGCAGTATGGAAGTCTCTCAAAAGACTGGAAATAAGTATCTCCTTCGTTCCAGTAATACCTCTTCTGGGAATTTTCCCAAAAGAGTTAAAAACAACATATAACAGAGATTTGTGTATACCCATGTCCATAGCAACACAAGTAACAATAGTTAAAATATGGAAGACACCAAAATACCCATCAACAGACCAATGGATACATGAATTGTGGTATTTATACATAATGGAATACTACTCATCTATAAAAACAGATAGGTTAGAGGATTTTGTAGGTAAATAGAGGCAACTTTAGACCATCATGCTTAATGAAGTGAGTCAGAAGCAGAAGGTGAAATATTGAATGGTTTCTCTCATATGAGAAACCCAGATCGCAATCATTTCATAGAATTTAATGTGGGGAATAAAGAGAACTTAGGGGGAGGGGGGTTGAAAGGAGAGAAGGGAAGGATTTGTAACTTTGCTAAGACATGTCTATGTACAAAAGGCTCAAGATCAATGTGAACTTTATGTTTTGCACTTGTACATATCAATAAAATGGGGGAAAAAGAAAGATATTTGAAAAAAAGAGAGCAAGAATAGGGACCTAATCCTAATTTCTTTTTCATGACATTCATTTTCAGCATAAAGGAGTTGGAATAAGGTGGCAACTAAACATCATAAATGAGTTCCAGTTTTCAGCTTTTGAGAGGGAAATGTTCGGCAGCTAAGTAGACATCATCTGCTCTGAGAGACACAAGAGGAATTCAAAATAGTATTTTGTGGTAATAAAAAAAGAACTTAGCATTGAATACATTTATAATCACTTGTTAGGCCTCAGACCCAAACATTAGGGCCTCTATTTTTAAAGCAAGGAAACAGCGTTTCTAATTGCTGTAGCCTAAGGCGTAACGATATCAGGAAAACAAATCAAAACAAAAAACCTTTAAAATTCTCATTTGGCTTGGACCTTGTTTAAATTAAGAGCTTTTGTAATTTTTGCTTCCTAAGTTCCTTACATAAAGTTCCTAAGAAAACACTGGTCATCTGAAAAGTACAGAAAGACATTTTTGCAATTCCAGACAACTTCTATATAAAATGTGGATAAGCATCATTATTACTCCAGTTTTCTGAATCTCTTGTGTGCATACAAATATCCCAATCCTCTGGGTGCAAACACTTTTTTGTCACTTCTAGCCTTCTTGCTTGAAGGCACAACTCTAGCTTTTTACTTCATAGAAGTTATTGCTCTGTTTCTGTTTCGCCATTTATATGTTTTCTCTCCAAATTCTTTCATCATGTGCAGAAGAATTGAGAAGGGGGTGGGGGGTAGGTTCCTTGCAACACTGAGACTCTGCTTCCTGGTTGCACCACGTTCTAAAGAAAAGTACCACCATAAACCAATGTTTGCTCTCTCAAGAAATTTCTACTTCAGGTAGGACTATAAAAGACTTGAAGCATGGCATTAGTATCATAATATAATTAGACAAAAGCTGATGAGTCGAAAGCTTAGCATTATACAAAAGAATGAATTTTAAGTTACATATGTCTGGTTTCAAATCTCTGATCTATTACCAGCTGGACGAGTGGCTTCACGCATAAAACTTCTCCTTCTCACCTTCTTTCTTTTGAGCCTCAGAATTCTTATCTGTGAAATGAGAATAATAAAAACACGTAAGCATTTTTTCACTTCAAACACTACCATATAATATGAAGGCTAGTAAGAATCATGGAAAAGATTAAATAGAAGTAGATTATAGATAACATTTTAAGAATTATAGAATTTAGATAAAGGGAAAGGAAATGAGAATTTGCTTTATTCACAACAACAAAATCAGAATAGGGAAGAGAAAATGTTGCATGTGGAGAAAGTCAACATATGGTTACATGAGGAAAGACAAAGGTAGATTTAATTAAATGAACAGGTGTAGACTTCATTGCCTCCCACGTGCAGAAGCAAGTCCAGCTCCTACGTTCCTGATTAGAAAAACTAAACAACTCCAGAAAAGCATCATTGGTAAAGTAGTAGCTTAAGGTCTTTGTGTACAACTATTAATTTTTGCATGTGAATGTGGGATTATTGAGGACTAAGATGAATACGGTAAATTTATTGATCTGGAACTGCGGTTCTTAAATAAGAGAGCTAGCTGATGTTCAAGGGGAAGAATTTGAAAGCAAATGCACCAAGGAAAGGATATTCTCAAAGCCAAAATGACCAGAAAAGACTGGAGGCCAAAAAAGTAGACAGGATGAAACTAGGAAGATTATGGATACGGGCATGTAATTTTAACCAGAAACTTTTAGAAAGATTGGGTGTTTGTGTGTTTAGAAATCTTGAAGTGAATGATACAATGTGAAGCCTTAGGAGTATATTAAAGAAGTGATGGAGAAAGCATAGAAAAAGCATGGAAATTTGGCAGAAAGTGGTATTTATGGAGCAGGAGGATAAAAGGAGATGAAATAGAAAAGGAGATGAGTCAGAAGGAGCAACATCTAATAAGTAAAACTTGAAGAAATTGAAAGTAAAGTGTTGCAAAAATAGGGCTGGGGAATGTGTGAAGATACCCTAGAGGACCCTAAGACAAAGGCTGTGATCATTGTCCTGTCTGATCCCCAGGAGAGAAGCAAATCAGCTCATGAGGAATGTGGAAAGTAAATAAATCATCCTCAAGTATTCACTGCTTGTTCCGAAAAATTCAAACTATTGCTAAAATTCCAAACTATCGCTAATTATCGTGATTTTATGTAAAACATAAAATGTTGCCTCCATAGTCACTTTTAAATGGATAAAAATGCTTTGCAAAATTTACGGTAGTTGAGTACATTAACATTTCTGTGAATTTCACTAAGATTAGCATGTGTGTGTCCAGCTGTTGATTCTAGGACTAAGGAGATGTCAAGTGACTTGCTATATTTGTTTCAGTAAATCAGAGGAAAAATGGACACATCATTTAATATGAATACCACTTGGAACGCCTTGCAATTTACATAATATAAGATTTTCATTTTCTCTGCATTCTTGCATTTTATTTTTAGGAGAGTGTAGCAAAGAAAAATAGTGATTTGGTAAGTGTATCAAGTTAAAAGCCTGTGTAATAGATATCATAGACTGGGTGGCTTAAATTGTGCATTATGTTTCTTTTTTTTTTTTTTTGAGGCAGGAATTTGCTCTGTAGCCCAGCCTGGCCTCAAATTTATGGCAATCCTCCTGCCTCAGCTTCTGAAGTATTGGGATTACAGGTATATGCCACCACACGCAGTTTATGTAAGGCTGGGGAATCAAACTCAGGACCTTGCACTTGCTGAAAAAAAAATGCTTTAACCACTGAGCTACAACTGTGACCCCACTATGAGCTTTTATTTTCTAACATTCTGGAGGCTGGGGAATCCAAGGGCAAAATGCCAGAAGATTGAGAGTCTGGTGAGGGCTCTATTATCAATTTCTTTCTATATTCTCCTGTGAGAATCTCTGCCTGTGATAGATCAATCAGGATCTCGTTTATAAAGGTATTAATCCTACTAATGTATCCTCATGGCCTAATCATCTCTTAAGTGCCTCATCTACCAACGTTATTACATCACAGGTTAAGGTTTGAATATACACATTTTTGGAGTGACACAAACAGAATTCTTAACAAAGCTCAGGCACAATTTCTGCAGGACTCCTTAAAAGCTTTCTTCTCTGCATTAAATTAATACTGACACTAAAATTCAGTAAACAAAGTCAAAGTCTTCTTTTAGTATTCTGGTATTAGGTGATTTTACAATAAATGCATCTTCATTAAGCATTTCTTGTATGACTCTTATATATTCCAACTATAATTTATGGGAAATTCTTATATAATATATACATTTATAGCAGAGAAAAATAGTAATTTGTTAAATATATATCTTAGTTCAAAATAAAATGTCACAGACCAATTGGATAAAATACATATCTACATGAAGTTGATTAAAATATAATTTTAATATAAAATATATGCAATTGAAGATGGTAAGACACTTCTGAACTTATAAATATAGTTGTAGGGTCGGGTGTGACAGGGAAAAGTTTGTATTTCTTAACTAGACTATTGTGCCTTCTGGAGGAAAATAAAAGAAATCAAGATGATTTCAAATAAAATATAAAATCAGGCAACTTGTGCGAATCACTTTCTTTTTATGTGACATGAAAGAAAATATATCACATTAGTTGACCTAATTTCTTCATCTTGGTGCTTACTATCAGAATAAATTATCACGTAATACAAAAAAGGAAGAGAATCTCATTCCACTTGGTGAAGTTATACAATAGTTTAGAGAAGCAAAAGTGAATTTAGACAGAATTCCTTTTTGTTTGTTTGTTTGTTTGTTTGTTTGTTTGTTTGTTTGAGACAGGGTCTCAATCTGTAGTTGAGGCTGGTTCTGAACTCAATATGGAGCCAAGGCTGGCCTTTGTCTTAGGGAAATCCTCCTGCCTCAGCCTCCCGAGTGCTGGTATTACAGGTGTGCACCACCATGCTTGGCTTACATGGTGCTGAGTAATCAAACTCAGGTATTTAGTATTTGACTTAGCACTTGCTAGGCAAGCACTTTAATGGCTGAGCCATTATTCCAGCCCCAAGGCAGAATTCTTTGAACAAGGGTTCAAGGCACAGGCCTGTAATCCCAACTCTCTGGGAAACTGAAGCAGAAGTATCACAAGTTTCAGCTCGGTCAGTGCAATTAATGACTTAGAAAAACAGTGTCAAATCAATAAAATAAATAGAAAGTGGTCTAAGGATATAGCTCAGTGCACATGTCCTGAGCTCACTCCGTATCACGCTCAGCACCACCACCACAAAATAATAATAATAATAATAATAATTCTACTACTACTACTGCTACTCATAATAATAATAATAACAATTCTTTGAATTTAGGGGGTGCTTTCAATATTATAGATGGCCATTTTTCACATGCATTTGTAGGTAAATATTATACCTTAAAGTTTTTGACACCCTTTGGCTTGTGTTCACAATGTCACTGTGCATGCCACAGGGAACAGAAGACAAATGCTCTTGCTGGATAAATAACCTGACATAAGTGCCTACTACTTGCTGGAAGCCACCCACTGTGTGCCTTAGACCCGACTCTGGAAAGAGCACTCCACTTAGGTAGCCTAGTAACATGGGAAATTAATCAATATTATATTATGTTTGCTACAAAAATAAGAAATTCAATATTGCATTTTTCCCTCATATTTTCTTTTACTTTCTGCATATCTCTGAAACTTAGTGAAAATCTTTCATATTTCCCATCTTTGATATTCCTCATTATACATCTTTTCTTCCTTGGAAAACAATGGCTGCCTTGCACCACTCCACAGGTAATGCTTTTCAAAATTTAATTAGCAGTGCCCTGAACACCATTCTTTGAAAACTTTCATCATTGAACCTAGTATATACGAAGTAAAGGAATGGAGCATAGTAAAAGTATAGTTTTCAAAAGTCCCAATTTTTTTTTTCTTTTCGTAATGACTTCTAAGGCCTTGTCCCAAAGATAAATTTTCATCATCATTTCAATAGCTTTATTTCAATAGCGAGATCCACAGAACTTGGGAAGTCTCCGTCTGGTCATGACGTCCTCTTCTCTCTGTGACTGTGTTCTCGTCTCTTTCCAGTCCTCACCTCCTCCCTGTGCTCAGAAAGCCATGTGTAGATCATCAATCTATGATAACAAAAGTGAATGATTCAATATATGTCATCAAGTTACCATTAAAAAGAATGTCTACCTTGGGTCCCTGTGGTTCAAGAGTTGGGCCAGTGAATCTCTCCTGCTTTCTAATTTTCACTCCATCGGGATTTACTTTGTTCTTTCTAAAGTGTATGAAACATAAAATATATGAGAAACATAAAGGAATTGTATCTCACCCACACGGCAATGTGCTTAGATGTCATGATCCCCACTGGTGGCCCTAGCACAAAGGTGTCCCAGAAGTTCTGGGACATTTTCGTAAATGACAGCAGACAGAGGCCGAGAGTGTTGGGCACAGCTCCACGTTCACCTCCATTCACGCAAGCGTGCCCTCCGTGGTGTGAGGGCAGAGTCAGGGGCAGACAGCCGGCGAGACGGCCGCTTTGGCCACCCATTTGCACTGCGTTTGCTTGGTGAAACAGACCTGCCAAATCACTTCGGAGAGTCATTTAATTCCATCCCGATCCAATTCCACAGGCCCGTGATTCAAATTATTCCACGTTGTCTGCTGCAAGACTTCATCAGGAATGAATTCATTCTGCTTGGAATCCTTCCTTAGCATTCGAGAGAGACCTCTACGATTAACCAAATCAAAACCTTTCAGCAGCCTCCGCCACCACATTCAGACTGAACCTCAGCAGCTGACTTTTCTAACAAAGCATTACTCTCTCTTTAATCCAGGGCTAGCACCCAAGATTTTTGTTTCTCACTTTCAGTAAATAATCGAACAGTGAGCAAACTGCGGAAGTGTGGAGGAGCAGAAAAGAGCAGTGCCCTGCTCCCCACCACCAGGCCAGAGAGGCGTTTCTCAGTCCTCGAAGCCCAGCTGTGCTCTGTGGCGACAGAAAGATCTTCAGACTGTCCGCCAAGAGAGATGCGGAGTCCACGCAACTCGAACATGTGGGAAAAATCCAGGCAGAGGCGGAACCAGGAAGTCTCTGCCTCACCCACATCTACCACATCTGCCCACCGGACTCTGCTTCAGGAACCACCCTGCCTGTTGTGGGCGACTCACTTCCTTAGGCCTCCCACAGCCTTGCTTCCCTCTAGTGTCTGTGGCACTGGACACAACTCCCTAGGTGCCGACGGAGATTCCAAAAAGTCACGTTGCTGTTGTCACAGACTTTTTTTTTTTTTCCCCAGTGACTGGCACCTCTTCTGGCTTAAGCATACATACACGTAGGAAACTCTGATTTCTTGTTTCATGCATGGTTAGCTGGTTATTGTTATCATTTGCTGGTCGGCTAAGCTTTTTGATGAGTTTAGAAAGCAGGCAAGTACCTCCAGCTTACAGCTGAGTACCTCGCCTGGCCCGGAGCTCGTCTGGACGGGAGCTCGTTTGGATGCCCGGTGTTTGTTCACAGTGTTGTGATGCTTCAAAAACGGCAATTAATCACTTCTGACAAGTCCTGCACGATTGCTTTAGAACTTGTGGCTGCCAGTATCGCCTGCCCCTCCCTCTCAGCCCCGAAGAGTAATGACTCACTAATATTGAAGGCGATGTATGTTGATAATAATCCTGTGGCAATCCTACTCAGAGCTGGTATTTTTCTCTCTCAACACACAAATTTCCATGCCTGATTCACCTGATGACAAGCAACCATCTAGTGACTGGATGTCAAAGATGATGTCTGTGCTCATCGGAGTAAATAATAATAGTTAATATATGCCATTTGTTATTCTTATATTTCTACATATCTTTCCTTTTTGCATTGTTAAAAATTAAATTAGATTAGAGCTTACAATACAGCTAAGCGGAGTGCAGCATTATTAGCAGATTTTTTCCTCCTGTTATTTCTACCTCAATCCTCCAAACAAAGCAAGGTTTTAATTACTATAGGATTTTTTTTTAAAAGAAAGAAATACTCACTCTACTTTTTCATTCCCCTTTAGTACTTCTATCTTTGAGGCAAATATCACATTTGAAATTGTGACTTCTGGAAGAGACAAAAATCAAAATCAAGGAGGAGGATGTCATCCCATGTTTCACTCCCTCTTGGTCCCTCCAAACTCTTAGCAAAAAAGAAAAAGATAGGTGTTCCTCGTTCAGGTGTCCTGCACATGTGGTGGGTGGAAAGTGAAGGAGAAAAGGAAAAAGAGTGGGAAATGTTCGTAAGATGAAGCTCCTGCTTCCTGGGAAACAATTGGAGAATGCTCAGTGGTAGTGAGTCCGTGCTCCAATCCTTGGGACCATGGCGAACCCAGGAGGCCTTCTCATACCTAAAGAGAAAGGCAACAAGACACATTTGTTTTCAATTGAGTGACTATATGAATCATTTCGCAAGCATAGTATGTATCCTGGGAGCTTCTTTACATACATATTTATGGAACCAGTAATGCAGATTTAGAAGTAAGATAAATTAATTTAGAAATAATTGAGTTTGTAGTGACAGCAGGGCATCCAGGATGAGCAAATTAGAAATATGGCAATGGGAATTGTCAGACTGCAACATCCTCAAAAACCTACACGTGTACTATGTCATGGAAGTGGCCACGAGGTAGGCTCATTAAACTGGTCTCTAGTCTAAATACTCATCCTCCTGTCACCTTTGCTTTACTCTTTTCTTGAACAACACCTGGAGCCTAACTGCATGGACTAACGGTCAAAGGTGCACGAAGAACAGCTGGAAAGATAAGGGAAGGTGTCTCGTCCCTAGGGAGAAGAGCCGGCTGCACGATCGGCCCAGAAACCAAGACCTAGTACAGGGATCAAAGCCTCACTGACTATCAGGATTCTCTTCAAAGTAAACAATGTAGATTGTTTCAGAGGTTTGATTGTGGCTGCATTTTTCTGTCACTTGGAAAATATAAGCAGGTGTTAGATTTTAAAAATTAGATTGGTTTATGAATAGATAGATAAATACCTAAAACTTTTGCAGCAGATTGTAAACATTTGTGTTTTAAAACTATGGCTCCTCACCTGAGTCTACTATTCTGTCAGATAGAATGACAGAGTTTGATGAGCTTTATGACCCCTTAATTTGTGAATATTTTAAGTATCAGATATGGGCTCTATGTGAAGATAGATCAGTAAATACGTCCATAGGTACCTACATATATAGGTAAATACAAGGATTTTTTTTTTGTTGACTTTCCCAAATTTTCTCAGACTACACCCTGTTCAAATGCATCATTTTCCTTCTGATTCCCAAAGTCCTTAGCGACCCTTGTTTCTGCCTCACTCCCCAAGTCATCAGATCTCACTGATCGTTTCTCTTTCTCTACATTCTCTTTGCCACAATTTATTGGCTCAACTAGACTTACCAGGTTTGGTAGTGTTAATCGTTTGCTAAAGGATTTTTTTTAAACTAGAATTGATGGCTTTTCTCATTTACTTTTTTTTTTTTTTTTTTTTTTGCCTTTGAGGTTACTTTCCCACTTTTCAGGTCACGTTATGCCATTCCAAGTTTAAAAACTGTCAAACTGTTTGTAGAATCCTATTATAAGGAGATCACAATGAAAGCTTTTAAGGTTGCATCTAGGCCCTTCATGAAACACAGTTCCACATGCCAACTTGCTTTTGTTGTATCTTCCTCCTCTGTGAGTTTTCTGGACAATAGGATGTGCTGTTCTCATGTTCACCGGACATTTTAGTTCTCTCTCTCTCTCTCTCTCTCTCCCTCCCTCTCTCTCTCTCTCTCTCTCTCTCTCTCTCTCTCTCTCTCCCTTTCTACAGCACTATCCCAAGCTACAACCTCAGCCCATTCTGATTTTTATTTCATATTGAACCCCACTAAGTTGCCAAGTTGCTGCCCTAGCTAGGCTTAAGCTGGCTACCCTCCTGGCTCAGCCTTCTAGAGTGTAGGAATTACTCAGCTATCTTAACTATTTCACGTCTCCTAATGTTCTTCTTTGAATTCTACCAAAATGTGAATTTTAAGACACTGAACTTGCTCAAAAAACTTGTTCAGGAAACTTTTTTTCTTCCCTAATCAGAATTAATTCCTCCATTTGCTCTGCTCACCTGTCACATTGTATCTATATTCCAGCACTTAATACATTATATCTTAACTTCACGGTTAATTGCTTTGAAGTTCTTTCTCCCACACCGGCTTGTGATCCCTCAGAGACCAGCTGTCAGGTTTCACTGTCTTCATATCTCATATTTCATCTACCCCTACATTGCATGGAGTAAGTGCTTAATACAGGGCTTATAGCTCTGTCTTGAACTAAATCAATTAACACTATATGAAAAGCCTTTTAACATAAAATACTTAAAAAGGAAATAAATCTATATTCTTGGAATCTAATAATGAGCACTTTTTCATAAGAAGACGGTGTGTTGACCCAACGATTTTTTAACCAAAGATAATTTGGTTTCTGTTTTTAGCATTTATTTGTTGCCAATTAAAAATGTTTAATAAAGAAACTCATCCTTTTCTTTTTCTTTGATCCCAGCTATCCATTAAACCCAGAGAAGTAACAAGAAAAGAAAGAAAACCCTCACAGAAAGGAGCGTTCACCCAACAAAGTTGCCTTTGTTCTTGCAGGATTTAAGGTGTGCTGTGTTTGTGAAGTCATCCATTGGCTGTAGCACTTCTCTTTGTTAGAGCCAATGGGTTTCTTTATCTATTTAATAATTATGATAAAGACTGATTCTGTTACCATGTGCTTAAGAAAACTTTCAAAATGACGGCTCTTAACAAAATGGGGGATAAAAGGAAAAAAAAATCATGTTTCTTCACCTGCTGTGTGTGTGTGTGTGTGTGTGTGTGTGTGTGTGTGTGTGTGTGTGTGTGTGTATTATGGAATTCTAAACCAATCTCATTAGGCTCCTCCATGCCCTGAGAAACCGTTCGACCAGCATGAATAGCACAGTACGTGGCTTTCCTAGTCACGTGCCTCCTGCCTGAATAATGACCCATTCAGAAGATCTCACTCAGTTCCTGCTTCCCATATAGTCCAAGGGTGAAAGCTATTTTATAGCTTTTTTTTTTAGTTTTTCCAGTGATCTGCAGAAAATCACCTTTTAGCTTGCCTGTAAAAATACTTTGTTAATGAAGTTTTGTAACACCAACCCATAAAGCGTATTAAGAAAAATATCAAACTGTGACTATTATTTTCCCTTTTGTATTAGAAGGCTTCATTTTTCCTACTTTGTTAGTTTCTCTTTTATTTAGTCTAATGACAACCATGCTTTTCAGATATAATAACTGAAATGTGACTTAGTTACTGCCTATTAATGAATATATGGCTCATTGTGGCAATCAAGGATTGAAACATATGAAGACATATTTTAATTGAAATTATAACTGATCATAGAAAATCAGATGAAGTTCTTATTCATGGTAGTAGATGAGAGAATCCTGGAATCTAGTAATCTCTTGTCAGCCAGGGCATTTTTTATTTTTGTAGATATATAATGCATCAAGAGATTACTAAAAAATACTTAAATTATCAGTATAATTTCTCTATCTGATTATGTCATATTACTTTTCTCTTTTTCACTTATTAATTAAAACATTGTATACTTTTAATTTATTAGTCTATCATTTATTTTGGCTAAAGGTAAATTATATGAAAGCAGGATCTCTATCAGTTGTGTTCCCTGTAGCATCTCCAGTGTCTAGGAGAGCATATGGAACAGTTTAGGTGTTTTCAAAATTTGTTTGGAATTTTAAATGAATGAATACTATGTCTTACTTTAACTCCAAAAAAAACTTCTGGAATTCAACTTTGTTTTATGAATTCTAGAAAATTTGAACATTCAAAAAGAAAATCGGTATTTGTGGAAAAAAATCCTTACTAAGTAAATATTTTCAATGGTAAAGACATTAATAAGGATTATGTAACACATGTGCATAATTTAAGTAAACAGCATTATTTGACATTTTAAAAGTCATTTTCTGTGCTGGTTTGTGGGAAAAAATGTAAATAATGTATTTCTTCTTCCAAAGACTCAACCTCCTCAAGAAAATCTCATCATAATGAAGCAAGAGAGACAAACTATCTTGTGACTGATACAAAAGAAAACAAAACCAAGAGAATGACAGGAGAATGGCGGTATAGAGACGTCTGATTATCTCTCCGGGGAGGTCCTTCAGGGGACCATGGCAGAAAAGTTGAGCCTTAAGGTGCAACTTCACATATGGTTAAGTTGGTTGAGTCAACCTGATTGGTTGGAAATACCAGTGAAACACACTGCTGATGCATTTGGAAGGGTCACAGAGTGTGACCCTTAGTACCACGTACAGCCCTGGACTCTTCCTTTCTTGTGCCGTTCCTTTGCTGTGCTTGCCAGCCACCATGAACTGGGCAGCTCTACTGTTCCCTTCACTGTGGTATGTCTGTCTTCAAGCCTTCCAGACATGGACGGAGCCCTGTGACACTGTGAGACAAATTAAACCTGTCCTTCTTTACATAGATAGTATTGAACACTGTGGCCCAGACGCATGACAGCTAACCAATTTCATTATACTTCCATGTCTTCTGGAACTATGTGTGATGAAAACCAGAAGATCATAACTTTGCAGGTTACCATGAATGACACTGCAGGTGCTGGACATCTTATTTACCCTGACAAGACTTTGTCAAGAAATTTACATTCTCTACTTTAATGATGCTGCAAAGATAAATACTATTATGTTGGTCAATATTTTTGGGCAGACTTCTGCATTCTGTATGATTAACAATTGAAAGTTCTAAATGTTGTCATCAGCTGTAACTGAGTCTGCTGATCTACAAAAGTTATCTTATTATGTAACAAATAAAAGTCAAAGGTGCCATTTGGTCAATAAATATGTGATCAAGTGATTATTTGTCACGTGTCTGTCTATTTCCAGGTAACACCTCCTGTAGAGAACTCTTGCTCATACTCTTTCAAGTCACTCAAACACATTAGTTCACCAAATTGAACTTCGGTGTAACCGTTGCTTTGATCTTCTGTGGCCTATCTGGAGAGAATAGATGTCAGTGTTCTTGTTTCCCCAGGGAAAGTTTTTCTTCCAACAAGTGATGATTGTATCAAATTCCAGCTTAGTGAGCCAATGAGATTCTTGTGGTTACCGTAACTATCATTGCAGGCATATAAATAACATAAACTGCAGAGATTCAGTTTCCCCCTCTATTGGTCCACTGTGAGTCCTTAGAGAATCCAGTAATACCTGTGCATTCTTTTTATCTATGTAATGAAGGTAGTGAGATTTCACTCCTCTGTAGGCTAACTATTCAGGGCAGCTAGGCCTTGTTGTTCCTCTCACTATCATGAAAGGTAAATTTTTGCACAGTACCATGTTTGGATCCATTGTGCATCCTCATTAAACACCATCTTGTTTAATGATATTTAATTTTAATATTAAAAATTTACACAAAAAGAAATATCTGAATTTTTATGTTATAAAGGTAACTAGCTTCTTTAAATCATTCTGTCTTCAAACTACTATTGGTGTCCGATAGACAGTCTAAACTTTAATTATATATAAAACAGAAGAATGAGACAGTCACTTAATGGTTATATTCAATAAAATAAAATTCAGAATAAGTCAGAGACTGTCAAACCAATGGAAGTCGAGCCATGCTTAGGGTTTATAGAAATCTCCTTGCCAGGGACAGTGAGAGTGATTTGGACTGGAGCATTGGTAGTAAGAATTGAGAGGTACAGTGGATTTAAGAAATAAATTAGAGATGGATTCAAGGGGCTTTGAAATTGATTGAACAGGGAAAAGAGAAAAAGAGGTTAAGAAATCAAAGAGAATAACCTAGTAGCTGACTTGATAGCTGACATGTCTGGCAAAGGGAAACTTAAAGGAAAGCTGGTTTGAAGAAATAAACAAGGACTTAAAAGTTTAAGCTGTTGAACATTTGTTTTCTAAGAGCTACTCACATGGGAGAAGTTAGTAGATAGTCATATTTATGGGTTAGAGCTCAGAAGGTCTGTGTAAAAGACACAAATTAGAAAATCAGTACATCTGACGGCATATGAAACCACAGGATAGGAGTGGTCTAAAATGAAAGCATCTTAATGAGAGAGAATCGTATTCAATATTCACCCAAGAATCAGTTTTATATAACTATGCAAATAGAAAGAAGTATTGCTCAGGCTTATTGAAGAGTAAAGGGCAAGCAAATAAAATAAAATAGTCTTTTAAAGAGCAGATAAACATGGACCAAAAATACACATCACTTTCACAACAGAATACTATAAGCATGTAATAACAACATCAGTGTGGACGAAAGTAGTAGATAGAAAAGGGGAACAAGACAAAAGAGAAACTACAAGGACTTCAGCCTTTGATTGGAATTCAAATGTAAGTTTAAAGAAAGCCTGCTGGAGAGAGAAGAGTTTGGTTTTTGGACTAAGAAGTTTAAAGCACATTGTCACAAAGAAGGCAGTAGGGAAGGTCAAGCTGAAAGAGCAGAGATGGTGAGGTAATATTCTTTCAAGAATGCTCATTGATTCAAAGTCTAAGTCTAAATAATGATGTACAATTTATTTCCCTTTAGGACATTGATAATTTATGATGCCATTCTGGCAAGGACTATGCAAATTCCATAATAAGCCTGATTTCATGCACACTAATCTTTCCCAAAACTAGCATAATCAAATAAATTCATTTGTTATATGATACTCATAAACTACTTTCAAAAATAGCAATAAGATCTGGGATCCAATGGAGGGTTTCTCTTAACAGCGGGATAAACTCTCTCAGTGTGACAGGATAAAAGAAGGATGGATGCTGCCAAGTTTAGAAGGTTGGCTGTAATGAATTAACAGCCTCAATTTTTCTGAAAGTGTGAAGTAATGTCATAGCAACACACGACAAAATAACTTCACAAATACACTAACTGAGTTGCTGTAGAGATACACACCCAAATATGCACATGAACATAAATATATACATATGAACTCACAAATACCAGTACTCAAAACACATATAACCTACACAGCAAAGCATGGAGGCTCGATCTTTGGTTTGCTGGGCTACACTGAGCAAAGAGAAATTATCTTAAGACACATATAAAATATTGTAATTATAAAGCTACTTTCATAATATCAGGACATAATACAATTACAGTTTATATAGCAAAGCGAATGTTAAATAATTGCTGAAAAGGATGTCAGAAAAGGTTTAGTTGAATTTATCAGTATTATTGGTTCTCAATACTATAATGGTATTCTTTTTTAATAAGCATCTATCTGCCAGCACAATTTCTTCAGCAGTTTTAAACAACTATTTGTAGAGGAAAAGAATGTGTAGGTGGAATAAATTTATTAAGATTTTTCAGGTTGTATAACAGAGAAAATATAGAAAAGTACTGGGAAAAGAAAGGCTGAAATATTGAATAATAATTATAATAGCAGAAACATGATATGGATCAGATTAATCCTTATAGAGGATCACCAGATGATCCAAGACACAATCTCAGGTTATCGGGTTTCCGATTTCGTGTTGTATAGAGAGGTAGAAAGAACTGAGAGATAAAAAGGATGGGTCTCTCAATGAAGTTAAAGATTAAGTGTAACAAGAAATAATGAATTCAGAAAAATTAAAAAGGAATAGATTGTATTAAGGGATTCAATATTTGAGTTTGTGATTTTGGAGATGAAGTTGAGGTAAGAAGATACAGTAGCTGGTCCTAGAAACCAGCAAGGATGAAAGGAAGATGAATTTTTACTAGAGAAGAGATTTAGGACTGCTTAGTCTAGACCAGCAGCCCTTAACATTTTTGCTGCCACAGATCACTTTTGCAAAAGCTAAATTTTCCCTGGATGGGAGTTTGGGGACGGAGAGTGCTAACATCACCCCTTCACTTCCACCTCAGGATATCACACATTGGATTCTCATAGGGAATGCAGAACCTCAAGGTACGCAGAGCCTAGATCCCTTGCAGGCAGAGTTCCCACTAGAGTTCATGCTCCCATGAGAATCTCATGTTGCTGATCTGACAAAAGGAGGAACACAGGAAGTAACAGGAATGATGAGCACGAATGCGGATGAGTCTGAGGACACTGGTCCGCTGTTTGTTCCACCTATGTAAGCCCTTTCCTAGTCGGTCATGATCCAACCTATATCTGGGACCCCAACTCCCTGTCTAACCACATGTGCCCACCAGTGAGAGGCTTCAGAAGGACCCGCCTCTGGGATAGAGGAGCACCCAGCAGGAGATGAGCATGAACAGCAGCTCTGCCTCCTGCCATAGCCCTCTTTATCTCCGGTTCTAGGAGATTGTTGATCTGGCCTGAGGCAGAGCTTTGCTTCCTGCTTCCCTCCTGCTGCTGTTTATCATTACAAAGCCATCATCCAACAACCTACCACAAAACAAGTACCACCCTCCCCATCCTTGGGAGAATGGTCTTCATCTAAATGGTTTCCTGGCAACAAAATATTGAGGACCACTGATGTAGGTCATGGCTCAGGGTTGGGGGCTTCGTTTTACATTATTGGTTGGGTCATTAATCTATCAACTGAACTTCCTATTATAATGATAGAAGTAGCAAGAAAAATGGCAGATCAAATTCTCCAGAGGGTATGTCCATCCTGCTGTAGCCTGACTTTTTTCTTTTCCAGTGAATAGGAACTGTCTTGGGCCACATATAAAATACATAACAAACGCAAGGGTATAGAAAAGTGAGTTACAACTTCACACCTCTTCTTCTCTTCAATGAGGTGCAGGTATCCTGGGGAAAAAGCAAAGGGAGAAAATTATGTAATCAGTAAGCTGGAATAGCACAGTGTTATCCTTTGAATCTGTAACATTAGCGAAAACCTCATGTTTGGAAGAGGATCTAGTCATAGGGGAAAATCCATCCTGTGATGCTAAAAGTTGGGGCCTTTTCTGTAGGGGTGGATCTCTAGGGGCGGGTCCTAGGGATGGATCTCTAGATACAATTTCAGTACCACCCCCATCCTTTACTCTTGGCGTCTTGTTCTGTAGGCTGTGAACAGCTCCTCTCCAGCTAGGGCTTCTGCCCAGCCTTTCCACCATTGAGGGTTATGCATGAACTGCTGAGATCTCCTGAAACTGGGCTAAAATAAACCTTTTTCCCCTTAAATTATTGGCACTAAGTATTGAATTCCAGCAACAAGAAAAAAGGTAAGTGAAAGAGAAACTAGGACATAGAAATGGGGTTGTTGCTGTGAATTTACTTGAAGATATGGTTTATAAGCCTTGGGAAGTGGTTTGCTGGCAGAGTTTGAAAAGATTTGAAGATGCTGTCCAAGGAAGCCTTAGAATGTTGTCAGCCAAGTGTGGCAGGAGGTTCTGATCAAAGCTCAGAAAAGCAGAAAGCTGAGAGAAGTGAGAATGGTAAAAGCCAACCTCAGGAGATTCCAGATAGGAAGGAGTGCTCTGTTGGTAACTGGCCTGGAAACCTAGCATGCTGCGGTCTGGTCAGTGCCTTGCCCCTGTCCTAAGATTTTTCCTGAATTGAGATTCAGGGTGCTAAACGAATTTGGTGGAGGAAATTTTAAGGCAGCCCCATATTTAGGGTACTGCTTGTGGCTTGTAGCCAGATCTATCCTAAGAAACAAAAAGATGATAGAAGAAAATGATGTAACATATTTTTAGTACTGCCAGAATGAAAGTTACTGAAAGATGGGGCAAAGGAGAATATGACTGTTGAAAGGATTCGCGTAAGAATGAAATCAAGTATTTGGAATCAGGAGGATATAAAAGATAACTTGAGGGCATTCCAGGAATCATCAAGACCTCACCCTTTACCCACTCAAGAGTGCAATGACAAAGAGTTTGCTTGCGAAAGAGAGTCTCCGGGCATCCTGCAGGGCAACATAGAAAACTGAACAGTCCCAGGAGTTCAGCCATCTAATGACTCAGAGATTTCCGCAGCTACTGTTCTATAGGACCAGAATACTGCTCAAGCCAGTGGCAGAACTTTCTGTGACCCGCTTGCTGCTGGTTTTACATACATGCAGAATGGAGGTTACTTCTTAGATTTCAGAAGAAGGCCCTGGAGGCTAGGCAGTGTGCTCTGAGTGGACATTGTCCAAAACTGTGCCCAAAGGTGCAACGGTATTTGCTTTGTTAATTTGCAGTTCTACTTTGGTTCAATTACTTTCTATTTCTTCCTTTTGGAATAGCAATGCCAACCCTGTGCCATTGTATGTTGGAAGTGTTTAACTTTGATTTTCACAGGATCTCATAGCTAAGAGTGGCCTTGACTCTTGCAGAAGACTTTAGATTTCGAATTTTTAATGTTAAAACTATTAAGACTTTGGTGACTCTTAGTGATAGACTAAGGAGGTGAACATGAATGAGTGTTTGGGGGCAAAGATTGGAATGTTATGGTTTAGATCTAGAATATTTCCTCAAAAGCCTCATATTTGGAAGTTGATTCATCACGTGGGTTAACTCATTGATTTCTTGTGCTGCTAAGAGGTGGGGAAGATCACAGGAGTATATGCCCTAGAAGGATACACAGCCATTGCTAGCTCTGCCCTTTGCTCTTCAATTCCTGTTTTGCCTTGCCATGAATAGTTTTATCTGGAGCACAGGTCGAATGTGGAGAGTATACTTGAAGGCATTGGTAAAGTAAACCCATATTAAGTACAATTAAGTAAATTGCTGTAAACTGCCTAAAGCTCTGTATGATACTGATAAGTTGTGAGCCACCTGCCTGTGGACCCAATGTGACGAAATTGCTATCAATAGCCTGCAGACAAGGCCCTGGTATGATCGATAACCAGAACCCCATAATCTACAACCAGAACCCCTGTGCACCTGCGTGTGGACCCCGTGTGATGAAATTGCTGTCTGTAGCTTGCAGACATAAAATAGTATATAAACTGTCCTGGTCCTAAGCTCAGGGTCGGGATAGGAGTCACAGACTCTGAATGCAAGCCACGTGTCTTGCTCCTCGTCCCCAGCCTCCTCGCCTCTGAGTGAGAGACTACACCTCCTCACATCCCGAGAGCTGGAGAAGGAGTGATTGTCCAGCTAGGCTGCCACTGGCAGGTCCTGATCCAGTCATCTACTGGCGAGCCCCCAACAAGTTCGTACCAAGTCGGCTGTGTTGCCAGTAGTCAAGAACACGTAGCACTGGTGAGCATAAGGGACCCAGGACAGGAATAGTTTTAAGAGGCAGAACAGCACTTACTTTCCTGCTTAATTAATTAATTGATCCATTTGTTATGGTTTGATTTATGAATTGGGTTGATGGATTGCTGTGTAAATAAAGAATATTCCCAGGTAAGTTCATTTGCCTCTGTCCCCTCTGTCTCCTCTTATGGAGTACTCACAAGAAGTTTCTCTCTGGCTGGGCCTTCTGCTGAGTCATTCTACCATTGCTGGTCACCCAGAAACCTCCTGGGACTTCATGAAACTCTGAACTAAAGTAAAGCTTTCCTTCTTTAAATAATGGATGTAAGTATTGTGTCCAGACAATGGAAAAGTAAGTAAGACACAAAAGTTAGGTATGATATGGAAGCTGTTTTATCCAAAATCAGGATTTTTTGATACAAAAATATATATACATTAAAAATTCAAATAATGAAGATTATAATTTATACATATAAATTGTTTGCAGATTGCTATTATTAATAAGCTTCTGTAGTGTTTTATAGTACATGTAAAATGAGAGAAACAGCTATTTATTTATTTAATTGTTTTTTACTTACTTAGTGGGAGAATTTAGGACATGAGAAAATGTTAAACCCATTTCCCAACACGGACAAGATGAAGTAAGGAGGAAAAATGCAACTTCTCTGCCTAGCAGGAGAAATGATGGCTGAAAGAGAGAACCGCTGCTTGTCAGAGGGAACAAGTGGAGGGTACTTTCTTTGATTGGACAATCATTATGATGCTGTGGCACAGGGAGATTTCAAAAGTCACAGTGTGCTTGTGGGCTGGGGTGATGATAGGGGATGTATCATTCTAATAGGAAGACAAAACTGCGTCATCTAATAATGTGGGAAAAGCGAAGTGATAAAAGGATGCCAGCTTGGATGGTCACTAAAGATCATGGCGTGAGACGTGAGGATGATGCAGTTCCTGCAAGAAATTCACAGCAACGTTCCCCTACTACACTGGGAAAAACACAGGCCTGCTGCAGACACTTAGTTATTCTTCCATTCACTCAAAATTAGGCTTTGAGTAAATCTGTAAATCTTTAGGGTATAGACTGATCAGGAAGAGGAACATGGTTCCTGCCCCAGAGTAAACAAAATGGCCAAGTAAGATGTGTTCAAAATGTCAACTAAATGCCTCAATGAAAGTAAGCTACAAAGAAATCAGCAGCCTACAAGAACAACATGTGGGTTTGCCAAAGAAAAGAGAAATTACTTCCAATTATATTTTTCTGATAAAAGAACTAAAAATCCCAACATCCCAAACTGATGTACAATCATGTGGACTTCTCACACACACATTAGAGTTTTACACAATGTTTGACATATCATAGCTTTAGAGGGACAGCATAACCACCTAGGGTTATACATGTTTAAAAAAAATTGAACCTGAAGATACCAAGATACATATACCACATACTTAGGTCTCTCATTTATAGCTACTAAATATCATTTGATAAGCAAGATTTCATAGCATAGCATTATCATGGCCCTGGGCTCTGCCAGAGGCCTTGATTGGGTGCATTGTTCACCTGTCCACCTTTAAAATAAAGAAAATTCCATAAATATAAAAAAATAAAATTATTTATCATTTGGAAAAATTAGGAAGGCAGTTAATTCATTCTTCTGGGTCTCAGAGAAGCACTCCAATAGATAGAAAGAGTAAAATAAAACCAAAAAGTGGGGTAGGTTAAAGCTTTTGCCTAGTAAGTGCAAGGCCATGAGTTTGATTCCCAGCACCACATAAAGCCAGGGATGGTGGCATATGTCTATAATCCCAACACTTACAAAGCCGATGCAAGAGAATTGCCATGAGTTCAGTACTAGCCTGGGGTACAGAGCAAAACCCTGTCTGAGGAAAAAAGAAAAAAAAAGCCAAAAGTCAGACATAGGTAGAATTAGCCAAGGGTTAGCCCATTAAAGGTCCAGAAAACGTTGAATTTTCTTTGGTGCCTGGGGTGGAGGTGGGAGGCAGGACATCTTCCTCTTTCAGTATGAGGAAACTGGAGAAACGTCTTATCTCTTAAAAAAAAATAAATACCCTAATGTTTAAAGGCCTATTTTAACCTTTTGGTTTCAACATGACATTGCATACTTTCACGCACATGTGCCAAAAAAAAAAGAGTCATTGGCATTTTGAATTGTCATTATTTCACGAAGACACAAAGCAAAGGAACAATAATCTATCATTTGCAATATCTACAGCAATGTCACCATATGTATGCACAGAGATGTCCCCAAAGTGTTTTCATGTGTATGTTGTGCATCAGAAATGTCTTAAACTGACCCCAGTAAGTGACTCATCCTCTGGCATTCACTCATTTCTCAATGAGGGCTTTCTATCTTTCAAAGATAAAATTTATAATAGTGTCTCAAAAAGAACATTAAATAATTTTGTACATTCTTAGTCTTCTTAGCAATTTATACCAGAGATCCTGAAGTCTTTCCTCTTGAAGACAGATCTTACGAAGTTAGCACATGATTCATAACAAGCTAAGTCCATAAGTAGCATGCTTGTTCTGGAGCAGATGATCTGAGGTTGAAAGATAGTTATCCCCAGACTACAGAAGTGAGCTAGGCTCTCCACTGAGGAGGATAGAACGGTTTTCATTTCATTCTATGACAGCTCTATTACAAGCAGCTAAGCACCAAGCTTTAGTAGCATTTCTCTAAGAATAGGCACCACAGAGAGACAGGATTTTCAGGTGAAGAATAGCAGTTGAACTGCAGCATCACAGAGCGAGGGCAGTTGTAGCCTTAGTAGATGCCCACACACTTGGCATAAATTTGCCTGTGGTATCCATTGGTGGATATGTATTACTTCACTCACTGTAGATAGAATAAATTACCTGAATGGTAGATGAAGATTAGGGATCAAATAATAGATTTTTTTTCCTTTTCAAGATAATCTCTAATTACTCCTAACTTGTCAGTTTGTTTTTAGGTAACTTTATTAGGAACAAGCAGGAAATTTCTCTTTAACTAAGTTGGTGCCTGATTTGTTGTTGTTGTTGTTGTTGTTGTTTCTTTTTCTTATCTTGAATTTTTCTTTAAATTTTTAATTTTTTATTATTTATTTATTTATTTATTGCCTAAAGCCAGTATACACTCTAGGAATGTGCCAGTTTTAGCAGGCCTGGCTAGATGCAGAAAGCTTTTCTCTCATCTACTTGCATATGCACAAATAAATCCCAGAAAATCAAAATGTGATTTGGAATATAATAATTCCCATAGAAGATAAAATTCTAGATGTGTCACTGGTCAAAAGGAAGAGGGAAATCCTCCTACCTTAAACAGCGTATTTTTCATTCCTTGTGGTAAATGTTTAATTGTTTAACTGTTAAGTAATCTCTTTAAAAAATATCATTTATATTAAGATGCCAGTAACTCTCCAGAATATTTTCTGATCATCATGGAAAAAGAAAGATGTCGTAAAGTAACATGTGTGTAGGATTACCTAAATGAATAATTTAGGCCCTCGTTAAAGGTTTTCCATGCGAGAGAATATCCTGAGTACAGGAAAATGCTCTTTCCCAGAAATTCTGTTGAAAATCTACTCTCTCCGGCCTCCAACAGGGAAGTGAACACCCAAGACCCACTTCACATTTCAAATTAATTAAAATTTTAAAAGCTGGCTAATTTCTGGAGTGCATGCTCACTGTTTAGAGAGCAAAAGATGCAAAGTCCGCTTTGCTGAAGTGATTTAGTTTGCATTATGCATCTGCATGGCTCATTAACCCCATTTTTCATGTCAGCGTCCAACTTCCTTCCTTGTTCACATGCGCCCACCATTGAATGGACTGAGTGAAGAGACTGCAGGGCCACGGGCCAAGCCTTCAAAAATGACTTCATTTTCCACTTACTCCATTCTTCTAAAGCAGGAAGGATTCCAGAGTGTCTTCGCCGTCCGTGACTGAAGCAGCCAGGCACTACCTCCCTTAATTGAGCCTCTCCTGTGGGAAATGTATGTAACTCTTAATGGTAGATTTTTCTTAGAACTTACCAGTTACCGCTTTTTTAAAATAGAGATCTTCTGTCTGGCTGATCACGGAACTCTGAAGTTATAAAAATGTAACAATACCTAATATTTAAAAAAAAATGTTGACTGTGTAAGAAAATCTCTGTTTAAAATGTTGCTCTTTGCACACAATGGAGAGAACACAGAGAATTTAAATGATTAGTTCAAGGTCACACAGGTAATAACAAGTAGAGATATGACTCAAACCCAGAGAAATCGAATGTCTGAGTGCAGTCAACCCACATACCCGTAACTCTGCTTACTGTCTCATATGATAAATCCCTTTTAATGACACAAAACTATGAAATTAAGAGAAATGCAAGAAGAATAAAAGAAAGACGAAAATTAAGTTTAAACTCAAGTCCTCTTTACCACTTCTACATCTAGCACAGCTGATAATTCTTTTGCTTTTCTCTTTCATAATTTTGTTTTTTTTAATATAAGAAAATAGTTTGTGTTGGAAAAAGATGGTTTACCTGAAAGATTCACTTGCCCAGGCCAGTTAAAAAGCACAAAATACATTGAAGAGAAATTTTTGCTGTGGTTTTTAGAAACAAATATTTTGAAGAAAAAGAAAAACAAGTGTACATCATTGAGGCCCATTTTCAGTTGTGCAGCGGTTCATTGTTCTGAATTAATGAAATCTGACTACAATCCTTGGCAGTTATTCCTCTAGGGGAAAGCTCAACTTCAGAATGAGGGACGCCGCGTGTTAATTATGTGGACTTAGGAGGTATATGCATGAAGAGGAATCCCACAGTGTCTGATCTAATCTTGGCATGGACAGTATCTACAAAAACTATTGTCATTTCCAGCTCAAAGCCACTGCCTAGGGAAGAAGAAGCTCTTTGATAACTCACCGTGTCAAAGAAAAGATTTCTCTATGTAAAATATTGATTTAAAACTTAACATAAATTCTTACTTTCTGTAAGAAATTTGCAAAGGTGACAGAGAGAGCAAGAGAATTCAAAGATTGCTTCTTGTGATTGTTTTGCAAAGAGGTTAATCTTTGAAGAAAGCGTTGTGGGGGAAATATGCATTATATTTTAATATCATATTGCCATCAATATTTTATAAGGTCAAAGTGTGCTCAATTTTTTTGTTACTGTTAATGAATGGAAAACATGTGAGGTCTTGCCTTAGACTATGACAAGGGAAAAGTCAATGGTGAAAAGAGATGTTTTACAATCTGAGAAGAGTCTATGGAGAATTTTACATTCTGAACATATTTTTTAAATATTGTAATATTTAACAATTTTGAAATAATTTTGGGGAGTTCCTATTCTAGTATGGGGTGTGCAAAATTATACAATATTAAGAGAATAAAGAAGTAATTGCTTATAAGTAGGACTATAGCAACTATCTAGTGATTATACCATAAAGGCAATTTTGAATGATGTTTTCAAATGAAAAACGTATTATCCCAGACACATTTTATTGTTTTGGAGAAACTTGGGTGCAGTGGTGAGAAGATACAAAAGGAATTGGGACAGGAAGATGAATTTCAGCCTCAGTGGAGCTACTGTAAGCAACTTAGAGACACGTTAGAGCAAAGGTGTCCATGCAGGCAGGCAGCACGGCCACCACTTATAAGTGGCTCTTCTCTAAGCCCACCTATGTTTTCCCTGTCTCCACTCTGATGACTCTCTTAAAAAATGACAGGTGTGGCTTTCTGACTAAGAGATCTCTATGAAATACTGTATAACATGCAGTTGGCCTGAAGATCCACGTGGCGTTTTGAGAGGACATGACGAAACGGAGCAAACAGTGATAACATTATACCTGAAAACTACAAGTATCTTTTCCTGTATTGAGGGAGTCACTGGAGTTCTGGAGACATTTTGGATTCAGGCGACTTCTCTCACATATCTGAATGTGACCATTGATTTGGGGATTTTTGTCTTCATTGGTTTCAAAAAATAAAATTAAAAAACAAATAAATAAAAGGGAAAATCCTTCTGAGTACTGGTTCTAGCTCTAGCAATAGTATATGAATTTTAAAGCAAAATGTATTTCAGGTATTGTAGACACAACACAGGGAGAATAATGGAGACACTAGGAACAACTAGATAATAATTAAGCAGTTAAGGAAGGCTGGATCGGAGCTCTGAATTCTGTGCTCACATCAGCAATGACATCTTAACATGATATTTAGACTCTGTATCTGTTTCTCCAGGGAAAATGGGAAGATAATTTTAACACCTTTATTGGGCTATGAGTTGATTAAAGAACAACATGTCAGGTGCTTAGAATTGTGATCAGAGCAGAACATACGCTCAAGGCATTTTAGACACTGGTAAAAACAGCTGATGTTTAAAGTATTTTGGAAATTCAAGTGTTTTTTTTTTTTTTTTTTTTTTTGTTCTTCACCTAATTAATTAGTAACCACAGGCTCCTATTCCAATGAAGACCCATACTCTAGATTCAGCTTTATTCTGACAAGAAAAGTCTTGATCTTATACTTTTGACAGAGCCTTGAACCTAAATGCAGTGCTAACTGCTTGCAAAATAAAATAAAGATATGATATATTTAATCTATTTTTAAAGTATAGTCATGCCTTCTTACTACCTTTGCTGAAATAAGTTTGTTTGAAACATCCAAAATGTAAGACAACTTATGAAGCTTTTCTTTCATGTAGTTCAAGGTCACTGGTGAAACATTTGAAGGAACCTTTTATAGAAGGATGGTCTATAGAGAAAAAAAAATGACGACACTCTACACACTTACTTTTATTTTATAAGTAGGTATGGGCCCAAGCAACTCTCTATATACTGTGCTACTGCTTCAGCCCATTTTTTTTTAGTGTTTATTTTGAGGTAAAATGAGTTGCTAAATTGCACAGTCTGGACTGAAACTTGAAATCCTCCTGCCTCAGCCTCTCAGAGTGCTGGAATTTCAGGCCTTGGCTACACCCTGTGTTTTTTCTTTTTTTCCCTTGACCTGGCCTTTCAAACTGTTAGTCCTCTTTGTCCTTCAAATAATTTTATATTGGATAGCTGGACAAATCTAATTATTTTCCTAATGCAGAGATTTGTGACTCGCATTCATTCCTTTGGGATATAGCCAGAAACATTAGGCCTGTTTGATGTATAATATTTACTAGCCATGACCTTTATCTTACCTGGCATCAATAAGCAACTTAAACACAGAAGCTCAAGGAGAAGGTCAGGTTAGAGATAAAGAGGCCAGTCTCAAAAGAAAAGCCTGTAAGTGATATTTAATTGAATTCACTACTTTATCTTAGAAATTATAGATACTTTTCCCTTTTCTCACAGTCCAATGCATATCTGCCTCTTCCCCCTCTGAGGCCAGCTAAAGTAGAGCTTCCTTGACTTGTACTTACACAATCTGTTTTTTTTTTTTTTTGAAACAAGGTCTCACTTTTTGCAATCATCTTGTCAACTCCATACATGATAGTGATATTTTCTGGTGTATTAAGAAGATGTCTTTTTGGCTAAGCTAATGTTAGAATGGCTAGTATATATAAATATATGATAAACTTACTAGTTCAACCTTTAATCCTATTTAATTTTTAGTATTTCTTAGAGTGTCTCACTAAAATATCTAGACAACTAAAATATCTAGAGATTTATAGGAAACACCTATAAATTTAACGGCCCTCTTCCTCTTATCCACTTAACCCGCAGCTATCCTCAAATGATGGAGAAGTAAGAATTTAGTTGCCAAGTCCCTCACTTGTCCCTCGTGTCGGTTGGACTCTTACCGGTTGACACTGTTCTCCCCCAGTTTCTACACACACAGATGATGCTTACAGAAGCCAGAAGAAATAAAGCTAGTGGCTAACGCAAGTATGAAATTAATACTGGTATGTGTTCAAATATGTTTTCAGGGATTCATATAATGCTACATAAAATGAATCCTATTCAGCAAATCAGAGCCTATAATCGCTGAGAGCTTATCTGCCCTTCTTCTATGAGCAGCTGGTCAGCCACGCTTTAGGTGAGAAAAGCAACTGGCCGAATTTTCATCACATCACTGTGCTCACGTGGAGTGGTGGCCTGGACCAGGACAAAGCTCACCCCTTGCCCGGACTGGTGTTTGCAGCCTAACTTTGATCTTGTCTGTTTCTTGTGATTCTGCCTAACCTGAGTGGGTTCTGCATACTGTGCAGCTAAAAGCATTTGGTCTTGGTTGTTCTGTGTCAATGGCTCAACTTTTCTTTTATCTAATGCAGTCTCACTCTACACATGGAAGCATTTGTGTTACGGCTGCCTATGAAAGTGGATAGTCTGGAACCCCTAAAAATTTCCCAGATGCTTTGACTGAGGGGTCATTTTGGGCCAAACACCATCTTGGAGCATGACTCTGAAAGGGTTGAAGACGCTTGTTGTCCACAACACACTTGCCTTGGCCGATTTTTTTTCTTTACCTATTTTTAAGACCAAAGGTTTTCATTGTTCCCAGAACAGAAAATTGTCATACTATTCTAAATCTTACTATCATTTAATTCGGACTGGGCACTGGTAACAATGACATAAACGAAGTATTTGAATGTGAATCAGGACTGATCATCGTGACCTTGAAACACTTCATGGTTTCAACAAATGTGTTTTACTCAATTCAAGTTTTAATTAAAACTTTATGTTTAGAACTGTTTCTTTGTGTGTGTGTGTGTGTGTGTGTGTGTGTGTGTGTGTGTGTGTGTGAGGAACCTTTGAGATAATTTAGTAGGTTAACTTATTTTAGTACTAATAAGCTTACTTCCAGCCCTGGAACAAAGTACTTAAGGTCCATCACCAGCATAGAAACATGTGTCCTGACTTGAGGGTGCTGCAATCATGCTCACCACATCGGCATGGTGCTGTGCTCTCCAGCAAAGGCTTTCCTAGGTGCATGCCCTTGCAGCATCCAGGGCCTTACCAGTAAATTGAGTTTGAAATGTATTAAAAATTAACTGACCATCTCGAAGTGTTATGATTCATTGTTGCAGAATTTGTACTTGTTTTTTCTCAATTATTGAACATTGATCCACGTCCTTTGTGTGATGTGATTGCAAATCACCCCAAATCAATGTGTCAAGCATTATTCTTGTATCATTCTTGGAGCTCAAGCAATTTATTCAAATTAAACAGAAAAGACATGATAGAGAGGCAGAATGGTCTGTTTTTCAGCGCCACTATAGGAACCCTTAACTGAACAATGAGAAAACAGATCTCATATACACAAATAAATCCTAGCACTCTTGGCAAGCATTTGGCTGTGCAGGATTCATGGGGAGAATATGAAAAATACAATAATATAACCTAAAACATCACATCACATCACATCACATAGGGAGAAAAAGATGTGGGTGTAGGGCAGTGTGCCTAAACAACAAGTAGCTGACCCAGATACCTTCTTTAAGTCTGGGCAAGTGATGTGGACACAACAGCACATTGTACAGCTCTCACGGAATTAACTGTCATGGACCACCTGGCAATACCAAGAGGAAGAGTAATGAATAACTTGTAATAAGTGAAAAAAATTTTGTTATTCATTTTGCCACTCATAAAAGTGCAGGTGAAAAATTTGCATGAACTTTCTACAACTAACGATCTATTTGAGGACCAACACTCGGGCAAGAACAGACAAATTGGCCAGCAAGAGATCCCCCTTAATTTTTTTTACATTCATCCACCTATATTTTAATGACTTAAAAATAAAAACAGCTCTGCTATGATTAGGAGAGATATCTAATTGAAGATAAGCTACTTAGTATCTACAATTAGAATAGAATCAGCATTTTGCACAAAACACACATAGATCTTTTTTTTTTTTTGAATATTCACCACATTTCAGTTCCCTCCCCAGATGCTACTAAGCAGAAGGACATCTCAGTGGAGGGGGTCAGTACATATGGGACACTACTTACAGGAGAGTGCTTCTGCCTTCGATACACCAGTCAAGTGTCTTCCTTTTAAAGGGTTCACTTTCTCCACAACCAGAGCTTTGAGTTTCTTTAAAACAAATGCATCCTCTTTTAATTGTTCAATTGTGCATTTTCCTACCTAAGTCAGAGTTTGCTTTGTAATGGGCACTCGAGTGTTTACTGAATGAATGAATGAATGAATGTTTGTTGTAATCATGTTACTTGTCTTTGAAGAGGGCATAAAACGCTGAAGCATTAACTCCAGCAAAGCGGAAGGAACCACCAAAAAGCCAGCCTTCAACGTGGAGTGTGAAGGACGAAACCAGCTATGCCAGCACACCATCTGACAACACTCAGAAGATTTCTAAGCTGATTCTAAATCCATTCAGCTAAATTGCTCAGAGTGCCCAAGCACAACCTAATGGCAGCTTGTCAAAATAGAGTCAAAATTGCACCAGAAACACATTAAAGCTCAAAGCTGAAAAATCTTTATTTTTCAAACAGTGTAAACAAGAACTTATGAAGAAAAAAGGTAAGAAAATTCGTAACAGTAACCTTCAACAAATACCAGCTACCATGGTGTTTCTAGATCTTTTCTCTGAATTTTAGTGTGCACAGCTGGAATTTGCATGAGGAGGTGATGCATTTAATCCTTTAATAGTGCGCTGAGGACGAGGTGACAGCCCCACAGCAGCGTGTCACATGGCTGACAGGATTTGTCACTCTTTGGGGCCTCTTCACATGGGGCAGTCACTGTTTCTTAGGCTTCTATCCATTCTTTCCTGGAGGAAGAAAATCATCCTAATATTTCTCCAAATATTTCTATGCGGGAACCCGAGTGATGTGTGAAACGATTTTGCCTAAAAATAAGAAACCGATGTGACAGGGCATTATTACGGCCGATTTGATGTGGAGTGGTCCACAAAAAAAAAAAGCCTAGATCTCCTATGAAATAAGCTACACTATCAGATTTAGTGTACTTAATGACAATTTTTGATGCATAACTCTAGGAATGATAAATGTTAGTGTATATATTTGAAACTAGCAAGCCGATGCTCTGAGGTAGCTCATGTAAAGAAAATTGTAACATCATACATATAATTCAAAAATACTTAAAAATATTGATGACTTTTTTCTCTGTTTAAAGAGATTCAGAGTCATTCCAATGGCGAGAATCCAAGGACTCAGGCACATTTTTACCCACTTTTAATGTGCTAAATTTTAAGGAACTGTGAGAAGCCATAGAAAGAACACCAATAATATTTCAGGGTCTGTGCAGACTAACTACCGTTTCTTTATACACTATATTTACCAGATTGTATCTAAATTCTTTTCACTTGGACATCCTATATTTTAAGGGAATCAAAGAGTGAAGGGATGTTGCAAAGAAGACAAGAGCTCACGTGGAAACTTGTATGAAGATCATGGAATAAAGAATTGTTCGGTATAAAATGAAGCCTTTTTTTTTGGTCTGCTGCAGACAGACTTGGTATTAGCAAAAAGTAGATATGACAGAGATTTCCCTTCAAAGTGTTGAGACCAAATGTGAAGAGGATGAGTCACCAGAGTTACCTGGAATGAAATCGCTTAAGCAGAAGTGGGGATCATCTCTCGGAGCTGGGAAAGAGAGTTGGGCATGAGGTGCAAATTTAGACCAAATGACCTTCAATCCTTTATGCCTATCACTTTGGCCAGCAAGGTGATTGCATGGACTACACAGCACCAGCGCTGAGTACTGCACAGTAGCAGATGAGAGGCGGTCGTTCATTGGAATAGAAGACAGAACAGAAACAGGCATCTAGAGAATGTCAATGGACAATAATGAGACACGACAGATCGATGAACAAAAAATAAATTAATTTCAGTACAAAGTCTTAGAAAAATGAAATTATGATCTGGAAACAATGATTGAGTCACTACCTAGCAACTCATAAAAAGAAAAGATACCAGCAAAATTAAATATTAAATGTTAAAATGCACAACAAAAAGAGTTCAAATGTATTTTCATAATAAAAAATGATTTCTTAGAACTTCCAAAAAACAAGCTATAAAAGACAAACAGTTGTTTAATTATATTATAGCACATTTACATAACTAAGAGTTTTAATTGCATTTACCATAAAGATATATACTTAACATTATTAAGCATTGTGTCTTAAACAAAAAGATATAATGACATATGTTTAACACTGCTTAATCACCATGACACATACACATTCATCAAAACAACACAAGGTTCCTTATTAATATGTATGAATTTCTGTATCAGTTAAAATTGGTATTATCTTTAAAAAATGAATGGGCATTCATAATGAATTCTGCACAAAATTAGTACACATATCACAGAAGGAGACTAGACATTTATCCTATAAGTAGCAATGTAAAGATTAAATTACACAAACCAGCAGGCTATTACTAATATGAATACAATTTTTGTAGGGGGGAGGACTTACAAACCTAAGACAAATAAGAATTTCCTCAAGTTCTGTAGCAGGTGGAGAATTTCAAATTTGTAGACAATGAAATATCAATTTATGACTACTAAATGACAAAATATTAGACAGCTGGATAATAAAAAGTGTCGACAAGTGCTAGATACCCAAAAGTCTATGCATGGCTGCCAACAGTGTGTATAATCATGCCAATTCTGAAGAGCTCCTGCCATTTCCCAATGCAATAAAATCATGTGTGATTTATGGCATAGGGATTCCATAGGGTTGCAAGAATTTTTTACGCAAGTCACCAGAAAGGTATTTGTAGATGATAATAACAGAGATGCAATAACAGGGAGTTTGAATCTGTGAATGCATCGCTATAAAGATAGAAAAAGGTGAATAGATACACACAAGGAAGTACTGTGCAGAATGAGGAACGGTGGGTGAAAGGCCCACAAAGAAAAATGGATGCTCTCAGATAAAAGAGATAAATTATGAATGGGTGGATACATGGAAGGACAGATAAGTGCGTGACTATTTGTGAACATGAACCACACACATGTACACCTAGATCTTCCAAACAATGCACATGCACAATGAACATTAAAATATTAGTGTCGTGACTACTTGATAAGCAGGGTAAATAGAGAATGAGAGAAGAAATGTCTAATGACGAGAGGGGATTTGCACGGTTACTGATCATATTGTGCCATGAACTGACTTAAGATAGTTAATTCAACTTGTTGCATCTAAGGTCCAGAGAAGGGAGCCCTGGAGACCGATGCCGTGGCATTTTGCGTGGGGCTGCACGGGTTAGCTCTTGTGGACTCATGACTTCGCCCAAATCTCCAAGAAAGTTATGAGACTTCACTTTATCTTGTGAAAAGCTCAAGCTTTTGCCTATAAAGAATGCTTCATAAGAAAAATTACTTCTCACATGTGTGCACATGTATGAAAGAATAGAAGGGAATTATATCTGAACTTTTCACAATGAAACAGTTTTCAATTAGGTATTAAATATTTTAATCACTTTTACAGGCTTTTTAAGAGGAAGAAACATTTAACTTGAGAATAATACAAAACTACTATAATAGTTTATCAAACATATAGGATAAAATAACTGATGAGGCTTTAAAATGGTAATTTAAAAAGCTGATGTGTGTCTAATGTATTTATTCAGTGTCTTCTAGTAGTAAATTGTGATAATATTAAAAATTTTGGATACAGATTGAAGCTTTAATTATTACTGAAATGTCTGTCTCTGTCTACTGTCAGGATGTTGTGCCGTCACCACTTGAGCTGCCACAGTAGAAGGCGGTATACTTAGAACACCAGAAACGGCACGGATGCCCCCGCATTCCCACCTGCCTCCTTACAGGGAAGGGCAGAAAGGTTGTGCTCCCGCCACAGAACCAGGGATGGAGAAGGTGGAGAGGTGGCTTCTGGAGTCAAGGGAAACTAGAAGTGACAAAAATAACTTACTAGTTCTTTATGCATACAGGATCTACGCCAGGGTGCATTGAAGCTAAGGAAATTTCACAATAGCCAATCACTGCTTTATGAATGTTTGTGAGAACAGTGCAGTGGTATGATCATGATTCTACAAAGGAGAAAATAAACCCTAAAAAGACATTGTTGTCAATATGGTAAGGACCACATATTTGCTATACAAGAGAATAACTTTGCACAAGTGGAGCTTCCTAATTTCAAGTCAGAATCATTTTTTTTTAATATAACACCATTTAAAACTTCCATTAGACCACAAACGGCTTCCTCACATAAATTCCAGTTTGAAGCAGAAGTTACATTTCCCTAAGATCTGTCATTAGAGAAATACATCACATCAGAAAGAACTTGGGTGGGGTTGGGTGGAGAAGAAATCTTATTAAATTACAGAATTTTGCAATAATGTACAGTCTGAGGCAATAGTTATACACTGAATTGATGTTGTTTCTTTTTTATTTTATGACTATACTCAGTAATACACGAAGACAGATAAGATTGCATTCTTTAAACAACTACAAAATAACACAACGACTCAGTCGATTGAGTAATCTTTAATTTTATAGTGATGTTGGACAACAGCATAGAAATAAGAAAAAAGAGTAATAAATAAAGAATAAAAATCACAAGCTTGGACATTCTTAAGCTTTAATTTAGCATTTCTATACCAACTTCAGTTTTTTGTGAATACTCTCAGATGCACAGATAGTGTTACTAACTTCGTCTTGAAGGAATCTCTCTGCAAGAAAGAAACAATCACTTTCCACTGTACGTATCAATGAGTAAGATGTACAGTCATGAAAATGAAAAACACAAGTTTATTCACGGGGAAAAACCAAGAAGTCAACAAGGCCATGTGAAGTTGGAAGAGTAAAAGAGTAATTATTGGAAACTCAAAATGATGCTTAACTTGAATAAAATAAATAATTGCATTAATAGCCTGTTATTTATACGTACACAAGTCGACTAACAATGTCCTACAGAGCTAAAGAGGTCACTGGTGGGAAATGGGGTGAAGTAGGAGGAAGGGGAATTCATATGGCTCTGAGGCTTCCCTCAGTTAACACAAAAATGCTTCAGTAATTTTCCAATTGCTCATTTTGATGTACTTTGATTCACGTGTTTGATTCGTTCGGATTATCTCTTCATAATAAACATACCCATCATACTTAATGTGTTTTTCATGTCATAGTTGTGTTGGCAAGGTGTCATTTTAATATGAGTCCATAAGACACTGATTTGTTTGTAGAGAGGTAATGCTAGGCTGCTGATGGAGAAAGACGAGAATCTCACAATTCCTTGAGTAAGAAGATAGTCTCAGAAATTCTTGCTCTGGAAAAACTCTTACATACTTTTCATAATTTGTGATTAATCTGGCTAATGGCTCTTTCCAGCTACTGCAAATAGCACAGGATGAGAAAATATGATAGACCATTCACAGCATGACATCAATCATTTTAATTAAATTAGGTTTTTTTCCAATTATTAATGGAGATATATTTGCTAACCCCTTGTCTAGGTTACTTCGTGGATTGCAGTGTTCTGGCTGATGATGTCATACTGACTCACATTGTAGATTAAGAATCTCTGCTCAGCTCTATTTTTAATGACATCACTTTGGTTGACATTAGTGTGGTAGGAATATTTATACCGCTGTAATCAACAGGCACAAATTAAGGCCTTCTTTTCTTTTCACGTAAGAGCTAGTTGGTACATATTTACCCATATGCCACTAATTTAAACTCATGCTGGACAAATTTAAAAGACATGTGAACTTAGATAACTAGCAACCTATGTCTACCAGTTGTTCATTGATTATTCTTCTTCACAGTCCGTACAGCATTAGATTGTTTTAAAGAGAAAATGTGAGTACACAGTGGCCCACTATTTTTTAAAGCACTAAAAAGCCTTCTACTGTGGGTTATTACTATTATTATTACATTATCTTCACTGAGAGATTCATAACCATTCCAAAATAGCGTGGCCTGAAAATCTGATGTCTGACATAGCCAGGTTTATCTCATCCTCTTTGAAAGTTTTCACAAATTATAATTTCTTTTAATTGAGTGAACACTATATCTACTCATTTTTAACATAGGAAAGGTCTACTACAAATCAATAAAAATCTCTCTCTCGCTCACTCTGTATCTCTCCCCTTTCCCCCACTTCAGTACTGGAGATTGAACTCAGGGTCTTCACATTGAGCTATATATATTCCTGTATTTTGTTTTGTTTTATTTTGTTTTGTTTCTGAGACAGGATCCCATTAAGTTGCTAAATTGTCCAGGCCGGGCTCAAATTCACTCCTTTCCCCCTTCAGATATTCCCCACCATATCTTGGGAGGCACTATCCTTAAATAAAAAGAAACACAGTAAGAGGGATGTAGTAAAATGTGTTATCCTTTTGAATTTCTTCCTAAGTTTCAGATTTATATATCTTTTACATGTGTGTCACTTCTTTCTTAACATTTCAGGTATCTGTAGAAATGTCTATTATTAGTTGCATGGATAATTTATGCTTTTCATATTTCCAGAGAAAACATATTTTTTCTACAGCCAAAGGTAAGACATTATCATTTTCTCTGAAAGTTTTAAATACAGAAATAATTCAGATTCATAGTGATTGTGATTCTCTTCTCTTGCTTTTAATTGTTGGAGAGTTGGCTAACTTTAAATAATTTTTTCACTTTCTGAGCTTCCTTTACTACATGAGTAAGTGAGGAAAATGCTACAAGCCTTCAAGTATTCCTACCAAAACTATATAAAATAAAGAGTAAAATTAAAATAGTATAGGCAATTCATAAGCTATTCAGAAAATGTGAAGTACTGCAATTTTCCATTTTGGTCCAGATCGTGTGTCACATCCCTGCCACCTGCAATGTGCTTGGTTCCTCTGCATATTGATGTTCATGAGATGGCAGTTTTTCTTTTAAAGAAATTTAAATTTTGTCTTTATTTACCTTTAAAAATAAGACATTAAATCATAAATTATCCATTATTTCATAAAATTAAGAGTTTCCTCTTTTTAAGATGTATTGATTTCTCTGTTATCTTCGTCTCTGTCCAGCTGATGAGCAGTTAAGGCAGGTTAAAGGAGAAGCCGTTTTTTTTAATCAGTGTATTCAGTGGAAAGTGTGTGTTGGGCACTATAGGTTTTATCTCAGAGTGATAATTTACTCCTCTCTCTGCACGAGGTTGTATTAGACAATTACATTGAATACTTAAGATCGAAGAGAATGAGAAAATTAGCTATGGATCAGCCAGCATCAAAGATTTACTAAAGCAGATTGAATCATTTTTCTAGTCCATAGCTTCTTTCTAAATTCGGAAGTTGGTTCCACCTGTAGAATAATTAAAAACAATCGCCTTTTAGTCTGTATATATGTGCGAATGATATTGTATTATTTCAGGCAGTGTAAATAATCAAAAGGAAAGTAAAAACAAAAAATTTCTTGTTTGTTAGGAAAATTACAGTATCCAATGCATCAGCTTTCTTCCTAGGTGGGCTTCCCAAATTAAGTCAATGGCTTGGATAAGTGGCCCTAGTAGATATTTATGTTAAAAGGCACGTTAAAACTAGGAAACATGGATTCCCTTAATTTTCTTATTTCTTTATCAAAATAATATAGACAGTATAAATATGGGCATGCATATATATATATATATATATATATATATATATATATATGGAGAGAAATGGGAAGAAAGAAAGAAAGGAAGAAAGAAAAAAGAACGACAGAGAGAATTTCCTTTGAACAAACATTTAATTTTAAAAGCGGTACCACAGAGACAAAGATGAATGAAACATTGAGCCCTTCATGACTTAAGAAGAACACTGGTTGGGTGGTGAAATGATAAAGACAGTTTCCAAACACCATGTTAAGAACTAGAATTGAGTACTGCACCCGAAGGAACAGTGACTTAATGTTCCCTGAAACACGCTGTTCCCTAAGCACGAGAACTGGCCTAACAAGGGTTCAAGCCTATTTCATAAGAAGAGTTCCATACTAAGCATGTCAAATATATACATTAAGGAGAGTAAATTAGTGGAGCAAGCAAAATTTTGGGTTCAGTAATAACACAGAAGTCGTTAGAGTGTACAAGTTCAAGTTTTAAAGTTGCTTCTTGAGTACTGAAACTGGTAGTTGTATAGTCTCATGTATTCTGAAATCGTTATTTGATGTAGCTTTTAATTTTGTCTAGCCAATTGGTCCCTCTAATTTCACTTGTCTAACCAAAGCTCAGTAGACTAGAAGACATAATTTCTTTTAAAGGAAAATTCCATTAAATTTTTGTGTCATTTGACATAAATATAATTCTAGAACTGGAGAATGTATGAGTTGAATTATTTTATATATATAATCCAACTAATGTATTTCAATGAAAAGTATCCAGTGCCTCATCAATATTAATAACCTGAAAATGACCAATTGAATTTTGTTTGAAATTGTACCTCACCATGTTCACTACTACATGTAAAAGAACATACTTTTACCAAGTATATTTCAGTGTATAGTCACTAAATTAATATATTCATATTTTTAGAAAAACAGGATGACCTTTAATAATGGATATTAACTGCAAAGTAAAGATGAGTGTGACAACTATCAACTAACACCAGAAATATATTACAATATGTTACTCATTTCATAAATATTTGCTTGAAAATAAAAGTAAAACTAACTTTCAGGGTCACATCAAGGATTTGTTTATTACCTACCACAAAATGCGTGTAAGAAAAAGTGTCATAATCAGGATTGTCTAAGTATATGTCTGAAGTAGTTCTGGTTCCTGTCTGCTACCCCAGTTGCATTTGTTTACTTTCCGATTTGTCATGAATTAAAAGATAAATTACATTGTCATCCTAATCATAATTTGAACAGAATCCAGTAGTTGTATTTCACTTGTGTATATATTGTACACCACAAACGATGGTAATGGTTAAGTTCATAAAAGCTAAGTACAATAAAATTTAAATTTCAATAATTTGCATGAAGATTGTCTGATTAGCTATATTCAAATGTATGCCTATTTTTTATTTTATTAGCTGAAAGACTTTCATCAACTTTAGATAAAATCTACTATTTTTAAGCAAACTAAGAATTCAGGTTCGAATTTGGTTGATCACAATGAGGTTCAGAATTATCTTTTCTTAAATTGTAAAGATGTCAAACTTTTAGCTGAATGTGTTCCCAGCCACATTGTACATGATACCCTTTTTTATGCAGGAACGTCAGCTTGTTCTTGCTGAATCTCCTTTAATTCAAGGTTATCTTTGTAATTTGATTTCTCCATTACACCAAAATTACTCTTACCAGGAACATCAGCCCCTTCCCTTGATACCAAAAGGATAGAGTTGATATATATCGATGACTGGAGCTTTGCTTCTAAGAATTATAAATTGCTATGGCTGACAAATTAAAGTCTTAAAATCTAATTACTTCAATTTGTTTTAAGTGCATTAAATTATTATGAAAAGAGCTACACTGAGGTCTCCAAGTAGCACTCTTGTCTTTATATCTAAGGAACAAGTTGCTGCTCTTCCTACAGTGCCTTAGGGATATATTTTATTGCCTCGAAATCTATAAAAAGAAATTAGAAAATGAAAGCTCACTTTCTAATTTCCAGTCTTTAACCTTTAGCCAGTGTTTGGCCACAATGTTGCCAGCTGCCATGGAGGTAGAGCAAGCAAATTTTTAAATAATTTCCTTGGTAGAATCTGTTTATAATCATCTTCATTTGCTCTTGTTCTAGATTTGAAGTGAAAAAATATGTGTAAAGAAGTATTTTAATCCTCAGTCAAGTAGAAGTGGGGCAAGAATTTACACAAAAACATTCAGATAAAGGTTCAGAAATTTAAAAATAATCCCAACACTATATTCAAAATATGAAACAATGAAAAATAAAATAAATTGATATTTGTTTTTTGCTACCTTATAATTTACTATTGTGTTTGTATGCTAAATACAAATGGGTATTACCGTCCAATTATAGTTATTTTATTAACTCTCAAATGTAAAATTATAACTCAGTGAGAATATCATTTTAATAACAAATTTTAAAAGGAGTACATATTAATCTTTTTATATTTGAGAAATGTGGAATACTTTGTCAACAGAGGGCAAAAACATTGGAAAGTTACATGCATATCAAATTTTTTTCTTCTTTTTTTATTTTATGATGCTGACTCTGTGCTGCTAAAAACAATAATCAAGAGAAAAAATGTCCTTTATGTAGTTTGAGACTTGCACAATTTTGATAGTCTGGGAAAGATTACAGATTTCTTCTCAGAACAATAGTTTTAAAACCACAAAATAAAAGACACGGTGGTATAAAATATATCAAATATTGACTTAACTTAAATCCCAACTTAGCATTCTTTTATGTGAAATATGGGAGTAAGTTGATTGATCTTCAAAAAGGTTCATGGCAAAAATATTAGAGTGATTCACGTCACCTTAATTGACAAAAGACAACAAAGTTGAATTTAACACCTCACGAATAAAGATGGAGAGTGCAGTTATTCTGAAATGATAGAATAATTTTCTTGTCATAACTGGATACAGAGCTTTTAATATCTGCGGCATGCTAGATGGATTGCTCATTTTATATAATCTGTCTAATTTACCCAGCGTTACAACTGCATTTCAACTTTAACGCCCCATTTCCTGTTTTCTCTTTTGAACTCGCCTTGACCCGCCTGGAGTAAGATTGACAACCTCCTCAATGTTCTCAATATACTTTTCCATACCGTAGCCGTGCTATCCCCTAGAAGCAGTCCTAACAGGACAGCTTTCCTGGAGTCTTGTGCTCTTGAAAAAAGAATTCAGTTGAGACACAAAAGCGGCCCTACAGAAGTCATCCTACAGCGGACATGTGGAGAGTTACCACTCCCAGGTCAAAGCCAGCAGAGCCTCAAAGGCAACTGCTTCAAAGGATAGCAAGGTACAGTATTATGAACACAAGAGTCACTTCTGGGAACTAAGATAATTGTGATCCTGACCTATATTTTTACTTAAAAGTTTCTTTGGAATTATAAAATGCTTTTCTATACTTCCCAGATGGTCAGTATTTCCTAGGGAGCTTTAAATATATTTTAAAAAACCTCCAGAAACAGAAGAGATAAACTCTTAATTTGCACCAGATCCTGGCCCAAGAAAGGGAGAGTTTTTAGGGAACATTTCTCTTCTTGGTATCATTGAGCTGTGGGCCACAGCCACCATGGATGGTGTGTAGCTAGCTGGTTCTGACAATAAAGGCACTATCTCTGGGAATGGCAGTCGGAGTGCTAAACACTATGCATGAAATGTGCAACCAGATGACTGCTTATCTGAAATAAGGTGCACAATGTGTAGCATTAGTGCCCTGGGAGGTAACTTTCAGTCTGAGATCTAACAAAGGGTTCTAAGTGTTGATACAAACAGTGAGGTCTTTGCTTTCTAAGTTTTATTTGGAACTCTTCCTCTTGTCCTTCAGACTCAATACTATCTGACTACCTGCCTACTAATACTACTTTCTAATTTTAGTTAACACCTTCATTTCTTTTACAGTTGTGAATTCCAGAATCTAGGGACAAAACCAAATGAATCTTTGTACCAGGATTTAAACTTTAAAATGTAATATTTTAGTTTTTATAGGCACCTTACAGAATATGAATTTAATATATGAAATTCAATTGCATTTTTCCATACTCTCCAATAACAATTTCAAATTAAAATAAAACCTATATCATTTATATTAGCATAAATATTGCAATATTAGAATATAAATCTAACAACAAATACATGAGAAAACCAGCAAACTCTGATGAAAGATACGAAAGTGCTCTAAATAGACAGGAAGATCATCTATATGTTCTTTAAAGAAAGACTGAATATCTATGTAAGTTCTTTCCAATTTGATTTAAAGTTTGAATGCAAACCCAACAAAAATCCCAAAGCGTTAACTGTTACATATGACTAAAAAGTTGGCGTCTCGAGTCATACAATTTTATGTGGAAGGCAAAAAGATTCAGGGGAACCAAGATAATATCACAGAAGGAGAAAATCTACACGAACGACTGAATATATTGAACTCCAAAACTTACTCTGCAGGTAAAATAATGAAGACAGAAGAATAGTGGTGAGAAATAAGCAGATCGATGTGTGGAAAAAAACTGAGCTCAGAAATAGATTCACAGGCACATTCAATTCATATATGAAAATGCAGCCAAGGAAACCCAATGGGGACATGCTATCCTTTCCAATATTCTTCTTAACAAATAATGGTAGCACAATTGCAGGTTAACACACAAAAAAAGTAAAAAAGTGAATGTAGGCCCAGAACTTAAAAGTATCATAAAAATTACCTCAGTACATATTGCAGAGCTAAACACAAAGTGTAATTTTAAAGAGGATAAAAATGTATTTAAAGCCTTTAAAAATATCACACTAAGTAAATAATCAAATTAGAAAGTAAGGAGAATATCTGAACAGACATCTCACCAAGAATATGTTATGCACAGGCACATATGCAATAAACAAACATATAAAAATGTGTAGCATCATCATCTGTCATTGGGAAATTACAAACAGTAAGAGGCCACTGCAGACTATCATAATACTAAAATCCAGAGCACTGCAAAGCCCTTGTTGGAGAGTAAATATTTTGACAGGAATTTTATTCATTTCTGATAGGACTGCAAATGAGTGCAAGTCACTGAAAAGACAATTTAGGTTTCTTACACACCTAAACTTGATCTTACTATCAGTCTTACAAGCAATGTCACTCCTTGTTATTTATCCAAGTGAGTGCAGAATTTAACCCACAAAAACCTTGCCTAGGCATGGTTACTTCAGCTTCACTCATAATTGTCCCAAAGTGAAAGTAACAAAAGCTTTCTTTAATATTTAACTGGTCAAGAAAAACCATGGTACATCCACAAAGCAGAGCAAGATGCATAAATGAAAAATAAATTATAGGACGATGTGAAAAGACAGAAGAACCTCAAGTGAAGCCCATTAAGTGAAAAAAATCCAGTTTGAAAGGTCTGCGTATTGTGTGATTCTAACTATATGACATTCTAGACAAGCTAAAACTACGGAGTTAGTGGAACATCAGTGATTACAAAGAACTTGAAGAACAAAGACAAGGAGAAATGGAGGGAACTCTAGGGATTTCTGGTACAGTGAAACTACTGTATACAATATTCGATAAAATAGTGAAAGCATGATATTATTTTTTGGAAAAACTCATGATTCATATAAGGAAAAGTGTGAACCCTAATGCAAATAATGTATTGACTTTAGTTAATGTTCATCATTCATTTATTTATTTGTTGAGTACTGGAGATTGAACTCAGAGCCCTTATACTGAGCTACATCATCAGTGTGGTTTTTACCTTTTTTAAAAATTTTGAGACAGTGTCTAACTAAGTTGTTGAGTCATCCAGACTTGCTTTGAACTATGCTCCTCCTGCCTCAGCCTTGAAGTGCTGGGATTGCAGGTCTGAACCACTGGACTTGGCAATTATAACACGCATACTATAATAACACAAGAAGTGAGTAACAGTGAAAACTGCAGCAAGAGAAAGTATGTGGGATCTCTCTGATGGTTATGCTCTCTCTCTCTCTCTCTCTCTCTCTCTCTCTCTCTCTCTCTCTACCTCTCCCCCTAAACCCCCATCTTTCCTGTAATCCTAACACTGCCATGAAAATAGTCTACCATGGGAAAAAAGTATTATGTATCATGGCCACTAGGTATTTTTCAAGAAAACAAGGTTTACTTTACAATTGAAAATCAATTAATGTAGTAATGTAATACATCATAACAACAGAACTTTGACAAAAAAAAAACCACTATCATCTCAAGTGACACAAGAAAGTTTCTTTTTTTATTCTTATTCACTGCTGGGACAGAATATCTGACATCTACAACTCAATAGAGAAAAAAAAATTATTTTAGCTCAGTTTCAGAATGCCTGTCACAGTCAGATTATGGGCAGCCAGGAACAGTGGTAGTACGTGAAAGGGGGTTTAGTTGGAGGCGGCTGTTCAGGGCATAGCACACAGAAAGCTAAGTAAGGTAGGAGCCAGTAGAGAGGAAAGCGTTGTTTGTTTCACAATCGAATATCAACTAAACTAACGTACCTCATAAACAGAATATTGAATACATATCACACGACCATCTCAATTAACACAGAAAAATTATTTCAACCAGATTCCAAACTTCTTCTCATACTTAAAATAACACCAGACTTGAAAACAGAAAGGCAATTAATCCAGCAGATGAAGAAGATGAATGGAAAATTCCAAGGCTAGCTTCATCTGTAACTCTCAGAGATTATAAATTCTCAAGTGTAAAGAGAAAAATGCAAAGATACCTGCTCTCATTTCTTTTTATGTTTACATGGAAAACATTAAAAATAACAGTCAAGGAGATGAAGATCAAAAGAGAATAAGCCCAGGCAATGGAAAATAAGAAATCAAAGTCATTATTTTCACGTGACATTAAGTTACAGATGTTGTATAGAGATCATCCTTTATAACTCTCTAAAAACAATTACAAGCTGTAAATAAATCAGAAAATTTGCTGGATATAATAGTTGTTTTCCAAAATTGATTGTGTTTTGTATACTGTAAATAAAAAAAATGAAAAAATAAATTGAACAATTCCACTGGGGAAGTATCAAACATAACAAAATACTTAGGAACGATTCTTCCAAAAGTACCAAATCTGCATTGCAAAATCAATAAACCATGATTAAAATTATTAAGTAAAGCTACAAAAAGTAGAAAGATACCTAATGTTTATGCACTTGAAAAATTATTATAAAATAACACTATTCAAATTATTCAACAGATTCAGTACCATTTTTCTCAAAATCTTAATTCTCTTTACTTTCTTATTAAAAAGTATGAACTCATTCTAAAATTCATGTGGAAATGTGAGAAATTAAAAATAATGACAACATTCTGAATAGAAATTAGTAAAATTCAGTTTCTCATTAAGTTAACATAAAGCTGAAGTAATTAGAATAGTATGGTACCTGGAGTAATATGTATAGGTAGACAGACAGATCAATGCATTATAACTATGACTCCAAAATAAATCATAAACGGCTACACTCAGCTGACTTTCAATAGGGATATGTATATAATTCATTTTCAAAGTATTTTCATCAACTATTGCAAAGAAAATTAGATATCTGAATACAAAACATTACAGTTGGATCTCCTTTTTATAGAAAAATAAAAAGCTCCAACTGCATCACAGACTAAATGAATCTACAAAAATTATTAAATTCTTAAAAGAAAACAGTAAACTTTCTGATTTGGGTTAGACAGAACATTCTTGTATATTATAGAAAGAGAACAAGTCACAAAAGAAAATTCAATTCAACAAAGTTAACACATGGGACAAAAATAGATTTTTATTGAATGGGATAAAAGAAGGAGTGAAATTGATGAGAGTTAAAATATGAAAATTTGTTCTTGCTATTGCTGAAAAATGGTTTGGATAGATGAGTAGTAACTGCTAATTGATGCAAGATTTCTTTGCAGATGATGAAACAATTTGAATAATGACTATGATAATAGTGTCACAATTTCATATGAACCATAAACATTTATATTAAATATGATTTAAATGGGTGAATTCCTTATTGTGTAAACTACTCATTGATATATATATAATACATTTGTGAAATAATCATGTATGAATATTGAAAACAACACTATTATACATAGTACTCCCAAAGTGGAATCAATCCAAAAGTTCACTGCTCTGGCTTAGAAACACCCTGTATTGAGCACCTAGTCATGGGCCTGTAGCGCTGTAAGGTGGTGAAATGCTTAGATTGGAGCCTCCTGGAAGGAAGACCCCAGGAGCATGCTCGTGAAGAGGACACTGGGCGCCTGGTCCCTGTTGGACTCTTCCTTTCCCTCCCAGCGGCCATTACATGAGTATTTCTTCCACCACGATTCCAACCAGATGTATGGCTATCTCACCACAGGCCCAGTGGGCTTAGTGAACCACAGATAGAAAATTCTGAAACTGTAACCCAAATGTTTTGTGTCAAGTTCATGATCTCAAGTACGCTTTTTAATAACAAAAATCTGAGTAGTGTATCCATGATCGGTGTAATAAATAAATTTTGAATTCACAACTACACAAACTATTAAAACCAAACAACTATGAAAAATTATTAATACATGTAAAATATGGGAAATTTTCATAAATAAGTTGCAACAATGAAAGCAAACACAAAAAAGCACTTATTCAGTGATTTTCAGTATCAGATTGAAAAACATAGGGAAGTGGTTTCTCTTATTGGGCAGTTTCTTGATCAGATTGTAGTAATTCAGAAATTTATTTAGCTTCTTTTTTTCTCTGTTAAACTTAATTTAAAGTTTGACGTTTTCTATTAAGAAGCAGTAACATTTATATACTCTTTTTAAAAGTAAAATAATTGGCAATACAAATTTATTTTACATACATTTTCATTAAAATTATTGAAATAAAATATGTAGCATAGAAGAGATTGAACTGTGTAAAAAAACACTTAATTCCTAACAATGCTGCCTTCATAATTGTCATAGGACTGAGTTTACACAAAATGGTTAGATACGTTTAGCACAGAAGGCACATCAGGTCTTGTAGTAAACTCTACATAATTGGATATAGTGATGCAGAGTAGCCACATGGCTTTGGGTCAGCAGCCACTGCACTCTCAAACTCTCCAAACCAAATAAATCCTGGAATATAGAATGATTGTACTCCCATTCCTAGCATTTAATTACTATAAAATATAAATTCATATAATATAAGCTGAGACTACATATAATTTAATCTGAAGCATTAATCCCATTTTGAGATTTAGGAACATAAATCATGGGTTGAGATCTTTCAGGAAAGAGTTCATGAGTCAAAGTTTGACTTGATTCTTGTTTGTGTGGCTTGGCTTGAGTAAAACTTCAAGAGGCAAAATTTACCTAGACAATAATGATGCTATCATCCTATCATGAAGATGATAGTATAACATGTAGGGCAAAAATAGATTTTAATGAAGAATGAAATATAAGAGGGAATGAATGTGAGGAGAGCTCAAAAAAGATAAGGGAACAAATAGTACTGGATGTGTGAGAAAGTGAAAAAATTATTAATATTTGTCCTATATAATAAGTATAGTATAGAAACTTCCTTAATTTAAGAACTGTAGAGGCTGGAGGGACAGCACAATGATTAGCATGCCTGTCTAGCAAGCACAAAGCCCTGAATTCAATTCCCCAATATTGCATAAACTGGGAGTAGAGGTACATCCCCATGATCTCATCACCCAGGAGACTGAGACGGGAGAATTGCTTTGAGATCAAGACCAGCTAGGGCTACGTAGTGAGTTCATCGGGGACTCTAGAGTGAGACTCTGTCTCAAAAAAAAAAAAAAAACCTGTTAAGCAACATCTGCTCATAATATTAAATAATTTTCAGAGATATTAAGAAAAGATAAATTTTGTAGGTCATAATTGCAACATTTATGCCATAATACACAAAATCAATTAGGAACAATAAGCCTTACTAAATTATGAAGAATAGATTGTGGGAGTTTCGATTAATCACTCTGGGGTCATTACAAAGGAGGAGAAGTGGAGTGAAAAGGAATAAAGTCAAAGTCGTCATCCTTCTAATTTTGTGTTAACTTTTAAATTAGCCTACAAGGAGTAATAAAGAAAGCAGGCCACACTTTTTTTCTCACTTTAAATCTTATTTAAGTAACAGGAAGACCAATCTGTTTAACACTGAGTCTAAAGTATGATGAATAAATTAGGCAATTCTCTACTTCATCTAATTAACGCAGCTAAGGTTCTCTATTCTGGCTGCAATTTGAATCAATTTTAGAGATTATTTTAAAAATTCTGAAACTCAAGTCCAAAGACAGACAATTAGACTAACTCCCTAGGGACAGTGAGTATGGTTTTTATTTTATTTTATTTTACTTAATACTCAGAGGAAATGAAAACCCATTCAAGGGCCGTCAGTGTTCTCCCACTTTACAGGGAAGGGGAGGATGGCCTGGTATATAGTGGAGCATCACGGGGAAACTAGGAAATAACAATGTGACTCGAGTTCAAATTCTCCAATTCCTTTGAAATTGCTCTTTTCTGTTGGTTGTAAAAATCCCCATTACTGAAGAAGTTTGAAATAAGACTTCAGGGACTGGCAACTCTTTAGAGATCATAGAGTCTGAGTATGGAAAAGATCCTAACATCCACAAATGGCCAACTGTAGTCTAATGGAGACAGCCAACTCAGACACAGAGTATTGTTGTGTCCTCTACAATCATTTTTTATTTTGTTTTGTTTTTGGTTTTTGGTTTTTTCCTTCTCTGGGCCTAGCGATTGAAGCCATGGCTTTTGCAGTGAGTTATATCACCACCCCAAGGTCTCCGCACTTCTAAGGCTCCCAGGCATGGCCAAAACTTGTGGGCCTCTGGTCTTTGCTTCCCAGAATGATGCTGGGAATACAGGCACGAGGCAACATCTCCCGCTACACACTGATGTTACATTATTGGAGAAATGTATAAGAGATCTACTGAAACATAGAGAAAAGACACAGGAAGAGAAAAATGTCATCCTTTCAATAAATTCACCTTTCGAAAAACTGGTTTTAGTCATAAGGTCTTATGTCGGGATTCTGTGAAATTTCAAGAAATTCAGTTAAGGAAGATAAAACTTCAGACGCCCTGGCAACTGATGGGATCATTAGTTCTTTTCCGGGTTTCCAACGTGTACCATCCTTTGCCTTGCTCTGCGCGTTGGGTCCGACAGGCGGGAGATGGCATTTCTGCTTGCACTCGCATCTTCTCTGCCCTGGTGAAGATGCCGGTGCCTACCCATCCTCTTCTTTTCCCGCTATACTTCTCAATTTGCATTTATATATCTTTTCTGCCCCTTTGCATTTGTATTAAAATTGCCACATACACAAAAAATTGCCAATTGGTACAAAAGAGATGAGAGTGTTAAGAATGTTTTTTCCTTTGAGGAGATTTCTGCATTGTATATAATGCACCATTTTCTGTTCAGTTTATGACATTCTTTAATTGAGCTAATCTTGTCAATATCCCATTTGAGCTACAAGAGCACAAAAGTAGAACTGATATATTGCAAAAATTCAAAGAAAATCTCTTCCTAAAAAAAATTGAACCTGGATCAAGAAGTTTATTAAGAAAGGAATGCAGTGTAGTACATATTTTAATTCTCTGAAAAGTGATGTGCCACCCCGCATGTGTCTCTGTATGTGGATTATATGTTCTATTTCTTGATAAAGAGTTTTTTGTATTGCTAAATAAGCTGCATTGTTAGAAGAAACTGTTAATGAAATAGATTTCTACTCATCCAAATTTGATGTAAACTATAGATTTCTACCTCTAACATCCCCCAAAACTGATTGAACTTTGAATATTTTGCTTAAAAGTTATGAAATTGTGGCCCATGGCCAACTTTGCCACACGGTACTCTTCCTTCTCCTATAGTTAAATTCTTAGGCAATCGAAAATGTAATGAGAAAGAAATGAAATATTAGATTAATTTTAACTAATAAAAACAAATATTCAATACTGATATCACACATAAAAATATTTAGGAGATCCTGCTGGGCTCAATGCCTTATGAGTTTCTAGAGTTAATTTTCTTAACTATATCCCAATAACTTTGAGTGGCATTCTATTTTAGTTGTTGCCATGGTTTGGTATGTTATTCAGTATTACTGCTCTACAGAGTGATTTTTTTTTTTACTTTCAAATTTGCCTAGTGATTTCATATATATTATATGTTTTTATTGCCAAATGGTTTTTACGTATGTTTTAAGTTTTTCTTTTTTGTAGTGGTCTCTATTAAAAGAAGCATGCATGTTTGTGTATTCTACATGCATGTTGAAATGAATCGGGAGATTTTTCTTAAGCAATACCCAAGAAAATTAATTACTACTCCAACTATTTTTCAAGTCCTTTGTATTTTTATTTAATTTTACTGAATTAATTTCCCTATGGTCAAATGTAAATGCATATGTTCACTCAAAGGATTTTATTAACTTAAATCATTTTGTAAAATTGTGCCTGCAAAAGTCATTAAGATTAGAGAAAGCTTCGAGACTTTAAGGAATTACGTAAAATCAGAAAGTTGTAATCCGTTGTGTACTAACAAGTCCAATAATAAGAACAAAATATTTAAAATTGATATACTGAATCCTAAAAACAGAGACTGTAGGAGTAGAAATGGGAATATTCTGCCCTCATATTTATATGAAATCTATTTTTTGTTTTCATTGTGTCATAAACAAATGGTTGAAATTTGGCTAAGTCACTCCATTTTATATTCCTTTGAACTAATTCATCAAATATTTATTGAATATTTTGTGTATCACATCCTAGATATTGTTGTGGGTATGCATTGAAAATGGGGGCAGTTTAATTTAATATCTTAGATATTACATGGACAGCTCACTCCATTCATACGTGGAAACTCTACCTGCAGACTTTTAATGATTCCTTCTGTATTAAGAGTGACTGAAAGTAATTTCTTTACAACGACATTCTTGCCTCATTGGAATGATTATTCATTCCATTTTAGTATGAATAGTTCCTTACAATGTCAAAAACCATAAAGTAAATTTTGAGATGACAAGCATAAAATTATCTTGCTAACATGTGTACCTCCTTTGTCTAGCAAAGTGCTTGGCATCTGGTATAGGTTTAATGCGTACAGAGAAAGGGGAAGTTACTGAGAGAAACATGGATGGGGAGGAAGAAAGAGAGGGAACAGAAAAGAAAGAACATAGGAGGTGAAGAGGGCTGATTCTCACCGAAAGCTCTGCAAAGGTCATTGCTCCTCGCTATGCTCCATTTATCTTCAGATATGTCTAATTTGTGCCTACAATGGCTTGGATACAGAAGAAATTATATTTGTGAAGACGTTACTCCTCACCCTCGGCATTCGGTCCTTCAGAGTACGAGGACGAGAGGCACTGCGTGCATCAGGGCTAAGTCTGTTTTCAATCTATTACCAAACTGGTTTGAAGAATTTGAAAAACTTCTACTAAATCATAGTTAAAACTGTCCATATACATCAGCCAAATATCTACCTGAACAAAAAGGCAAGAAAATTTCAAATTGTTACCTGCTAAACAAAGAGATGCCCCTGAGGAATCTGCAAGTGTTATTTTGATGTAACAAATTTCATATTAGAACTTAATATAAAACATTCACACAACAATGTGCATACTCACACACACATATTAGTAATTTGATAGTGCAACAGTCACTTAATGAAAGCAGTAAATTTTATCCTTTCTTAGAGACTGAGATTTTTTTCTTTGAGATTGTGTTTTCAATATTTTCTAAAGATACCATACATACTAAATACATAAAGTTAGAAAAAAAGATGAATGTTAATAAAAAAGAAAATGGAATTGAAATCAGCACAAAAATCAGATAGCAAACTATTATCAAAAAGGTTTATATTTAAATACACGATTATTTATTACTCACTCACTACCAGTTTTTAAAATGATGTAGGATTTATTGAATTATTTTTCAACCTAAAACAAAGGTATCATCTTGAAAACAAATTTTTTTTTCTAATTGGATTTTATAAAGAATTTTCTTGCAAGTATCTATTTCATTTATATGGTTTTATAATTCTGTGCCTTGCACTCTGAAAATAACAATCAAAAATAAAATATATGGTTCAAAAATTCATGTATTTTGTAAGATTTTGGGGTGCTTGATACAAACTTTCCAGACAGGCTTCCTGTTTTATCATATTCTTGACAAAATTTATTTTTCTTTAAAAATATCCACTAATTTGATAGTAAGTAAATGATAATTTTCAATAATAACCTGCGTTTTGCCACTTTTTAAAAACACAAGGAAACCTTCTTTCATGCATTGGTTAAGGAACTTGTGTGCTATTAGTTTGTTTACACCATTGTAACTCATATTACTTATTTATGTCTCAATACCTCATGAAGTGCCTGTGTAAAAGTAGTTTGCGAATCAAAACTGGCCTATGTTTTTATTCACTAATACCTTATTTCTACATAAAATACATAGAAATCCTAACTTGGTTAAAATAGAAAAAGTAAACTCAACTTGATAAATTAATGTCTGAGTTATAAATAAACTATGGGAACTACATTTCCATGCTGAAATTTTAATCATTAGTTTATGCTTAAACTACATCATTCTGTATTCAGTTACTAAAGTTTGGAAAATTAAAATATAAAATTAACCTTTGCCAATAAATCTGTTATTTACTGCAAGACGGGAAGCCATTTATGGCTTTGAGGAGAGTTGGTGTACCATTCTAAGACACTTCTTTTGAAATAGTGCCATTGTAATTGTGGCAGGAAATGTTTCAAAGGGCACCTGGTACGTTCAGAGTTCACCAAGTCATTTGCTTTTCCAATTTGATCCACATCATATTTATTGAAGCTATAATGGCTGTGGATCACAACAAACTCAGGATGTTTCTGGAAAGGCAAGCCTCCCCCATTAATAATGCAGAAGTTACGCATTAAAGTACTGTCAGGATACTAGTTTATGATGTGATAAAAATATCAAAAGTACATTGCTATTCCACTGCAGGCATACATTTGGTCATAAGTGTCTTTTAAGTGCTAAAGAGAGGCAAAATAAACTGAGAGGTAAGAGAGCTTTCTTAAGGATAAAACAAGGAACAACACAAGCCAGACAACAGTAGGCAAATGCACATGTATGAACACGTGTGTGGGTGCATGGTACATGTGTTCTGAGCCCTTGTGTACTTGTATATTTTGAGTCAGGAGTATGCTCTTTAAAGTATTTTTATGCTTGCGTTTGTGTGTGTGTATGTGCACATGTGTGTATATATGTATAGATAGATAGATATGTAATGATATATCCTTTCTAGATGTCCCAGTTTGCAGCTGCATGTGCTTTGAAATATAGTTAGTAGATGGAAGCAATTTGGAGCAGATGTGTAGTGTAGTCAGCATATGAATATTTCTAAGAATAGTATAAGAAATAGCAAAACCTACATGTACAGTATCATTAAGAAACCCTCCAAGAACTATCCCAGTTTGCAACACAATGCTGATTTCTCCCAAAGATATGATACATTTAAACAAAAATTGACTTGGGAGAAGCAACTGTATTAATTTTTTAATGCTCCACCACAATATGTCACGCTCAGTGCTAACTTGCTACCCCATTGTTTCGGTGTATCAGAAGTCTTTGTACGCTCCGCTGGGTCTTCCCCCCCCACCCCTTGGGTCTCAGAAGGTTGTATCCAAGGTCGTATCCAGGCTGCTGTAGCATCAGGGAACCTCACAGGGAAGATTTTACTCTCTGATTTTACTCACTCAGTTTGTTGGCAAAAAACCTATCTCCTTATTAATGCAGGATTGAGAAAAACATTTTCTAGCTGGCTTTTGGCTAGAGTGACAGTCAGGTCATAGACTTCTCTCACAACCCAGTGTCACATGACCTTTCAAAGGCAAGTCAAAACATCAGTGCTTCTTCAAGGCCAGGAGAAGAATCTGTCTAATCTTGGAAAGATCCCAGTTGCTTGTTTAAGGAGCTTTGATTAACTGGGACAACCAAAGATAATCATTCTTTTCCTTACCTAAAAAACTGTCCTGATTTAACTAAAAGCCAGACTGTATTACATGTGAAAATTTTATTTATCTTTTTCATATACTATCATCTTATCATAGAAATGATACCTATTATATTTTCATATTTTTTCTATGCACAGTACCCCCTGTAATTCAGGTAGCACTAACCAGAGCAAAGGCACATGCAATACCTCGTTGTCTTAGTTACTTTTTTGTTGATGTGACTCAACACCCAACATCCACAACTTAGGGAGGAGAGATTTATTGTAGCTTTCAGTTTCAGAAGGTTAGAGTCCATTCATGGGTGGGTGGCTAGAAAATGGTAGAGTCACATGGTGGGGCTGCAGCTAGACCTGGAACTGGAGTTCCTGGGGCAGAGATCCTTACAGTATGGTGGAAGAGAGACTGGGAGGATGGGTGGAACCAGCACGGGACCCTCCAGGTCAACTCCAAGCACCTACCCCCTTCCAGTCAGGTCCCACCTCCCAACCCTAGACATATACATAGGACCATGAGGCTTCTGGGAGACACTCCAGATCCAAACCAAGACACAGCATGAATCTGAATTCTGCCTCTCTCGCAATCTGAGCCAATTTCCTTTCCCGCTATTATTTACTCTAACCAGTTCATTCCTCCCATTACAAACACCATGATTTGTTTCCAATTTTATTCCAAATGGCACACTTTATTATCTCTTCCTTTCGCTCTCTTTCTGTCTCTCACTTTTATTTACACCTTTGCTTCATTTCCTGTACCCCCATCCTCAAGGGTCTTAAGATTGGCAATCTGTTACACTGGACTGCTGAGTGTGGCTTAGTTTCTTTCACTCACCATCCTTCCCCTTTTCTAACTGTATCCTGAAGAAGCAACATGAAGAAGAAAGACATTTTGTATTTTCTCACAGGCTGACTTGATTCTTTAAGTAATTGCAATGTTTGAAGAATTTCTTTTCACATTTTTGAGTTTCAGCCTCATTATTTGCCAAGAGAAATATTTTTTAAAAAATTTATTATAACTAGAAGGAGAAACCAAGCAATGTATACATACAGAATAGAATATTTGGTCACAGAAAGTGAACAATAAATGGAAATCTCTTCTCCAAGTAAATAAATTCTTTAACATTAGTATTAGGCTCATATTTCTCAGGCTTTGTGTAATAATAACTCCTATTTACTGGTTATGTTTTATATATTTTTCACAACTCACTATATATGTGTTTAATGCTATGTAACTTTGCAATATAAAAAAGTCATCATGAAATCACTGGGTTAAATCACATTCTTGTCGAATTTTGGAAGAGAGAATTCTAACACCCCGGTATCCGCAAGGCCACACCCACTGTGAGGGATTTATGGGAGGCTCCATGAATCATCCCTTCCTGCTCATGGTGGTTGGAGGAGTCCCTTTCCATCCAGGCACATCACTCCCACCTTTATCTCCATGGCCACACAACCTGCTACTCTTTCGTGTGCTTTCTCTCTGATTCTTATAAGGATACATGTGGCAGATTTAAAATTCACCGAAGTAATCCAGGGACATCATATCTCAACTTTCTTAAATTAATTTCATATACAAAAAATGTTTTAAATAAATTCATCCACAACTTCCTGGGACAAGGACAAGTACTATATTTTGGATCCACTCTCAACAACAGTGCAAATCAAAAGTCCTACTATGATTTCAATTTCATGGAGAAAGGAACTAGGTTTCAGAGACGTTAAAGTAAATTTATCAAGATTATTCACCTGTAAGGAGGGAGAGCTGTGCACACGTGTCTTCCTCAAAGCCTGTGCCCTGAACTCCTTGCTACACATTACACTTGACATGACCGAGTGAGTCCAAGAACTCTAAGAAAAAATTTAAAGACAAATCTATCAGTCAAAGAAGAAAATTTTGCTCTTTTTTTCCTTATATGATCTTCACCTGACTTGCTGAAAATGTCAGAATCACTTCTTCAAGTGAAAATTAGCTTGAGAGTGGGAGTGAGAGTTGAAATGCTTTAAATTTAAAGATGTCAAAGTGAGGGTCGAGTAGATGCCGATCTTTTCTGTAATTAGAAAATCTCAGAATTCTGTGATAAAAATAAAAAAGGAGGACAAATCCTCTTACCTTTGTGCTCCGATCATCTGATGTCTCAGTGTTGACCTTCTGTGCCACAGATTACACTGATCAGAGACAATCCTGGAAGGAAAGTCAGTTTAGATTTTGTGTGAGGTGGGCAGGGAGGGAGTAGAGACCAAGACCTGGGCCTTCACACTGAGCTACATCCCCAGCCCACTTTTATCTTTAATTTTGGGCCAAGTTCTCAGTAATGTGCTAAATTGCCCAGGTTGGGCTCAAACTTACAATCCTCCTACCTATCTCAGCCTCCCTGATTGTTGGGATTACAGGCCAGTGCCATCCGTGCTCGACTAAGTGTGGATGTTGGGAAGTAGCACAGTATTTCCCACACTTCCCTACCGTTCCACATTGGATTCATTTTCCCAAACATCCTACCTGACTTCTTCTGTGCATATACTATGTGTATTGTTTATTACGATAAATGTTGAACATGTCTTAATTTATAGATTGAGCATCCTGAAACTAATAATCCAAAATCCATAATGATCCAAAAATCTTAAGCTTTTTGAATACATAAATGATGATATAAGTGGAAACTTTCATATCTGCTGTCATATAATGGGTTGTAATCAAACCATAGATTTGCTAAGTATACTTTATAAGAATAATTTCAGATGGGGCAGTAAGGTGTATATGAAATATAAACGAATTTCATCTTCAGACCTGGATCAAGTATATTCATTTCATTGCATACATACAGTTATTTCAAAATTTCTAACCAAAAATACAAAATCCTAATATAGAAACTGGTTCCAAACACTTTGGATAAAGGGTTGTCAAGTTAAATTATTTACAATCAAAATAAATCACCTACAGAGTGAGACCCTGTCTTAAAAATATAAATAAGCTACCTTAAGCGTAAGATTCTCACTAGACGGCCTAGTAGAAAATTTTCCTCCTCAACCCCAACAATTAAAAGTCACTTTTACATATTTTTAAGATGAATATAAAATAAATGCATATGTAGCCATATAATCTAATGAAAAAGATTTTAGGCTACAAAAACAACCTCTGTTCTAGTTTCAGTTCTGCACTATTGAAATAAAAACCATCTGACTTTTAGGCAAAACTTAGATAATTATTATTTTCTGACTCAAAGTATTGTTATGAATATTAAAAAAACTTTAAAAACAGAGTAGAGATGTTTGGCAAAAGCAAAACAAAACAAAAAGCCATGTTGTTTTTCATTAAATAAAAGAAAAATATTAGAAACAATTGATTTACATAAATTAAAAATTTATTTTCTCCATCTGGATCTGGGCTATCATTATGCTGGTCTCTTAAGAGTCTTGGGGCTTCTGCTAATGATGACTACTAGATAGATAATCAAGATTTCAGAAGGATTTTAAGATTGTTAGTGAAATATAAGATGATCACACTGAAAGCATTTCATCCTACTTCGGCGATTCTGCAAATCCCAAGCTGTGCTTTTCAAATTTATTCATTTTCTAGCCTCCTTTCCCCCTAGCCCTTCATTTCCAGATGTGTTACCACACTTCCTCAGTGTGAGAACTCATCAACTGGCTCCAGGGAGCTTTAATTCTCAGTCATTTACTTCAACAGATAAGTTGTTAAACAGTAACCAAGTGTGCAGTCCATTCCCAGAGAAAGTGAAGACGCTTATGGTGAAAATGCAAGGTGTTTGAAAAGTATTTAAACTCAAATGATTAGTGGAGTTGTCCAGGGACCAAAGGGACTTCTGTTGAGTGCATAGGAAAAAAGACCAGCCTGCTGTTTTCCACAGATAGCTTGCATCTTAAACACAAAGTAATTAAGTGTTTTAATTTTGATCCCTGTGGTGCCACTCCTTTTCAGAACACAGCAGGGAAGGTGAACGTAATTGGCACCACTTGGAAGGTTGAGTGCCTAAGGTTGTAGCAAGCCTTTGTTTGCAGTTGAAAAATGACATTTTTAGTTTAATATCTTGCTATACTTAGCTATACTCCCTTCCTATCCTAATTACCAAGGAGAGTCTGCCTACCTTTAATTTTTTTTAAAAAAAAGCCTGAAATCTTCAAAGGTGAAGCTAAAATACGTCTATCATCTCAGAGACTAACGTTTTATTCACCTGTGCAGAAAACAAGTCCGAAAATGCTATTTTGTGTGTGTGTGAGTCTGCTTTTTCTGATAACATTTTTACTCAGACAAGACTTTTGATGGTTTTATTTTACTCTAAAGTATACTAATGCATATTTTCAAAATTTCTATGATCTCTGTGATTTTCTAACTAACTAAGACCTGATTTAGGCTCATATACCAGAAAAAATTGAGTAACAGAATAGATGCATTTTTCAGTAATAGTAGAAAAATATAAAAGAAAATCATCCACCAAAACACAGTCAATTTGTTTAACACTGTACTTTAAAGCAATACATAGCATGTTTTAAAATGCTGCCTATGAATATTTGATGATATCCAATGGTACATAAAGGCTAGAACAGATTTAATGTTTATGTAAGGATGCTTCTGTTTGATGAATCGATCCAGACTGATCTTATGTTTGAGGAATTTAGAGTAGTGTTGAACTAAGAAATTAAGACCCGATTCCTCATCTCATTTGAATATTTCACTAATTTGCCATATGTACAAAATAGAGATCTTAATGTCTTTCTTACATCAATAGAGGTTATTAATAAAAGAATATCCACAGAAAGTACAGCCATAGCCAAGACAGGCAAGTAGAGGTGATTTCTGGATGGCTTTTCCACAGAGCAGAATCAGAGAAACAAAGGGAAAAAATGGTATTTATACTAAAATGATTGAGGGAAAACTCTAGAAATTAACAAGAAACCAAAAAGTACAAGCAAGTGGAGAGGTAATCTAGAGAAGAGAACAAGGCAAATTGCCACTTCAACCCTTGGTCCCTGGCTAGCGGCACAGGACTGAGATCCTTGCACTACCAGAGAAAGGTCAACAGCAAAGTGTCAGAAGCTGTACCTGTAGCAGAAAACTAGCAATCCTAACTTCAGGAGAATCCTGCAGGCCTTAGCGACTTAAATCCAGTATAGAGAGTGAGATGATCTACAAGTAACTGTTCTACACTAAAGAAGGAACTTGCCCAAGCACCCAAGCTACACCACTGCTAGATGACCAGCTCGCCCTGCAGTTGGCAGGGATCTCCAGTGCTGCCAGTAGTCTTCTATCAAGACATGTCTCTCTGGATAGAAGACGCCTTCTCCATATTCTGCAGCTTCTGCATCAGTGGCTGCCAAGCACTTGCTCCGTGTCAACACAGAAAGTTCTCCTCCCCAGCTCATATCCTTGAGAGAGTAACAACTGGTGCAAAGAGCAACGTTCACTTGTGTCTGCCCATCAAGAGCTTAGAAAGATCCCAGGTACAAGGAAAAGTCTGCTTACCTGTTGTTGGACGGCGACCACGAATGCTAGAGCCAAAACCTTTGTGTTTCCTTTAAAGTGTATGCGGACAGTCCTTTCCACATTCTCACACTACAGAGACTAGGACAGCTGCCACATGAGCCTCATAGCCACTAGTGCTTGTCTCTGTGGACCCTGAGGATCCACACCACTGGAAGCATATATCTTCTGCAAGGTATACAACCACTTTGGAGAACTGTTGTAGTCTAGACTACTGAAGTACTCAGAGACACTGCTGCTGTTAATCAAAGAAAAAAATTGACCTCAAAGCTACACTTTTGAGCTCCTCTTTAACCAAAACAAAAGCACCTATAGAACTGACATCTTATGGCCTATCTAAAAGACATACTCCTACAAAAACTAACTTATAAAATTGAAGAGGCAAATATTACATTGGATGTATGAGCATCTCTATAAAGACATAGGAAATGTAAAGAGAAACACTAGAACAAAAGAATATAATAATTCCTCAAAAATGGTACCAATTTGAAGGAAATATACAAATTATCTAAAAATAATTAAAACAATGAACCTAAAGAAACCCAGTGAGATGTAAGAAGATATATATATATATATATATATATATATATATATATATATATATATATATATATACTGCAATAAATGGGAAGAATTATTAAGGATATGAATGAGAAATTTAGCAAGAGATGACAATCATGAAAAAGAATTAATCAAAAGTTTTAGAGATAAAATTCAATCAATAGAATTAAAATAAAATAGATTCACAACAAACTAAACAACAACAAAAATTTTCCAATTTAAAGACTGGCCTACTGAACTTATCTGCCATATGAAAACAATTAATGAAGAAATTCCATGAGATATGAAAAACATTAAATTTACAAATATTCTCATTACAGAAACTTCCAAAGAAAAAATTAAGTTAGAAGATGATTATATGCTTACTTACTATATCGAAGTTTGTATATTAATGTAATAATGAATCTCATTGCTGATCATTTTTATTTCAAGGAAATGAGAGTGATTTATTTTAAGGAGTAGTGTGTTTAGCCTTTGGCAATAGTTCCATGATACCATTTTAATGTGACTATGTAGATTAAAATGATAAAACAGCTTATCACACCAAGTATCAATATATCAACTCACAGGTGTACTTCATTAGTTTCATAATTTATAATTTAAAAAAACTCCAATGTGTCTAAAAATTAATTTAATCAATTTATGTCATAATGATTTGGTGAAATGTCATGAGAAAAATGTAAAAGTTGGAATACTGTAGGCACTATAGGAGTTGCAGACCTATTCTGTACACATTTAAAAACATGTTAGAAATGATGACTTCTGAAACCCTCAATTCAACTTCTTTGTCCAAAATCATAATATGCTTGAGCGCAAGCATTGGAGAAATTGACCTCATGGTCAGAAACAGAAGCCAAATACCCCAAGACTGGTCAAGGAGAAGCGGATTTAGGGAACAGATTTGACTATCAGGATGAAGACTTAGAGAAGTCGGTCAAACTCTGGGCTTGTCAGGATTTGAACAGCCTGCTTACGAGGCCCAAGGAGGAGTCAAACCAAAGTGTCAAACAAAATGTTGAAGATGAGTGTCAAGATGTTAGAGAGAAGAAAACCTGAGAATCCATCATCTCTTTTTCCCCTTAAAAATAATGACTGACCCATTATTCCCAAAAGGTTCTACAACACTTGAGGCTGAAGGGTAAGTCGATCTAAGTGCAAGGAATATGGAGTTTCTGCTACCGTGGTTCAGAGGGCTCATTCCCTTACAGTAGCTGTTTCAAGTTTTTATTAGATAAACAGGTAATTAGATTTCAATATACCCCTTCCTGTCTCTTGCCTTATCTCATATGTGTGATTCCCATGGCCCTCATCCTGCCACCAGAAGTCATGTTTCTGTATTTATTCACCTATTTATCTATTAATAAATTAAATAAATATTTGAATAGTGTAGATAAAAATGTGATCACAGATTCATTGGTAGCCAAGGTCCATTGTCTTTCCTTGTGGTGATCCCAGTTGAAAATACCCACCTCAGTTCTCTTTCCAAGGTGTTTCTTCAAGGTCTTCCCACTTCCTCTTGGTCCTTTTCATCGCATGTGACTGTCCTAATATTGATGGCCACTTGATATCTTAACTTCTCCTGGAGATAATATAATTTTCTACTAAAATCTCCTGAAGAGAATTATTTTAACACAATATTAGAGACATACAAATCTCTAGGTACAAGTTACTCAAGATTAGTCATAAGTTAGGATTTTTGAATGAATGTTGCCCTAACTTACTTGACTTTTGACTCTCATAAGGTCAAAATTTCAACTTTTTTTCACTACCACATTTTAGAACAAAGACTGGCAGCATTCATGAAAACAAACTGAATGGAATGGAAACATTAAAACATCCGTCTTTTTCTGAATCTGGCCAATCAAAAACCTTTTTAAAATATTCTAAGAATAAGCCGCCCTGAATTTCTTTCTGTGGTTTCAGTTTCTTGGAAGTAGTCCAGCAAATCCTCCCTCATTTGTACAGAAACTCTTCCAACAAAAATCTCTTGTTTAAATATAGACAACAATAGACTTTTTGGTTTGGTTTCCTGAATTATTTTAAGTGTTTCTAATGATAGATATTTTCAGCTTCAGTATGTTAGACATTTTCCCCAGTATTTTCTCAAACCTAATGAAGAGAAACAATAAAAATATAATTTTAGAAATGATTTAATTGCAATAAATTATGATTTTCTTTCATCTCCAGTCTTCTGTCTACATCGGGTAAATGTACTCAAAAGGCAGTTCTACTCATATTATAATTATTTTACATTGTCAGAACAGCCATCATTATTTAAAAGCAGCTTGCAGAAAAATCAAAAATAAATAAATAAACAAAAAAGATAAATAAATTAATATAAAATATAATTTTAAAAATAAAATAAATAAAAATTCACTTTTGAGATCTTCAACTGTCATCAGTTCTTTCTTTTTCTTCTCCATGTTACCTGAAGTCTGTGAGGAAAGGCACACCATGAACACAGAGGGTAAGTGGCCTGAGAAACTAGGGTTCCGACAGAGACAAGATTTGTGAGAGAGGAATGAGTCCAAATCTACTTCATCTTTTAACTTGTTTAATGTTTTCAAAATTAATTTTCATCAAGCAACTTGACGACTTGTAGAATCTGGCAGTTGGGGGGAGGGACAAAGGAGATCTACGTACTCAGATTTGTTCAAAATCCAGTTCCTGTTTTCTGTCAGAGGTGAAGAAAGGTGAAGGATATATAATCATGAATGAACAGACAAAATACGAAAATAAAAATAAACAGAGTATGTCCCTGACTTCTATTTGTGTGTGGTGTGTGTACATGTGTGTGAATAATGGTGAAATATGAAGCTGCGATTTCTGTCAAGAAGTGCCTATAATTTTTGGGAAGAAGTGCCTGTAACGGGGAAGTGTGAACTGTGGTGATCAGCTTAAAACCCAGAAGTGAGTGAATTCGGCCAAAAGAGAACATTTCAGTTTGCTATTTTAAGAGCACAATCATCACAGATGTTCACAAATATTTTTACCGACACTCCTTTATGCGGAAGACGATGAACTGATGACACTCCAGTGACCACAGAACATAGTCAAAAGCTTTGCCTCAGAAGTAAGACTGCAGCTCCCAGCCTACTTAGAATCTAGGTGACCTCTCCCATCAGTTTGCTCTGGATTGTTAACAGTTTGCCAGTTTGCTTTCACAATTAGGTGGCACAATCATAAATTATACCATCACAACATTCTTAAACTTATAGCTACTGTAAATATTGACAGAAATGTTTTACTGTGTGCCATCCTCCTATTTCATATAAAGGTGGCAGAGACAGGTACTGTCCAGTGAAAGTTTTAGTACTGTAATTGGAGTAAAACCAATTTTAACAAGTTATGCAACTTAAAACTAATCTAAATAATCACTAATAAACTGATTGTGGTCTCTAAGAGGGAGAAGGTTGAGACAAAAGATGGACCACAATTACAAGAATTTGAGAAACAGAAAGAGGTAAACAAGGGAACTTGTCATCCTGAGTAAGACAATGTTTATGATTGCTATTTATTTCCCCCATTGTTGTTAGTATATACGTACATAAACAATACACAGTGATTACAATGAACGTGGGAACTGTGTGCGCGTATATTTTGTGTCAACTACAATTCCCTTTGCTTCCCCTTTGACACCTTCTCACGCCCTGCCTCATCCCCCAGCTCCCATCATCTTGCCCTTGGACTATATTTATTTATATTTAAAAGAGGCAGTGTTATATATGTTTTAACTTTTCACCTCATTTCACAGACATTCTTTTCTTAACGATTTAATAAATACATTTCTAGTTCATGCAACATAGATTAAATTCCACAATAAGGATAACAGCAACAATGAAACTGTCTTCACAAAGATTATTTGCCAGTATTGCAGTCCCTCCAGATTCTACAATAAGTTAAAAAAAAGGTAGTTAAAACTAGGTGTTAGTGTGCTCTGTAGGTGAAGGTACTACTTTTATCATAGATATTTGTTATTTTAACAGTATATATAGATGTGTGTACATATAAGTTATCAGAGAGTGAATTTTAAAACCATTTGAAAAATTTTACAGTGCCAATAGATGGACGATACTAACACTGATTTCTCAACAGATAAAAAAGGCACCAAGGATTTGATGGTCCTACATCTTAATTTTTCTTTCAGAGAAAACACGACATTAATAGCTACAATTAAAACTTCATTACTAAATTCATAACTTCATAACAATAAGATATACTTTCTCCCCCTGTCTCTACAACTTGGTTTATTTTGGAAAAAAAAAAAGAAACATCATCCATATCCAAAGAAAAGGGATAACCACTGTGTGTGTCCACGTGAACAAGCCCACACCTCCCAGAATTTAGGATCTCCATGAAGCACTTGTGTTGCTTTCTCAGCTGTGGGCAGCATGTGTTTTATTAAAGGGCCGCATGAAGTGTCAGGTCACTTGAGAGCAGGCCTTCACAATGCTTTCCAGAGCTAAACTTTTAAAAACCTGTTGAAGGAGGAAGGAAATCGAGTAACAGTGTGTGTTCTTAAAAGCCATCAGCTCTGAATACATATTATCCTCAAGAAAAGGAAATTGCATCTATGTATCTCAAACGGAACACAATTCTGTTGATACTCTGCTGTCGGCTTCCCTTATACAAAGAGCAGAGAAATCTCAGTGCCTTTCTTGGCTTTTTCGTAAGACAGACTTTTGTTGAATTCTGTAAGAGATAAACTGACCCAGAATTAATTTTCTGTGTGGTAAATCTGCATTTTCTCTTTGTTTTACATGTAGACAACAGGTTATGTGAAAGCACATCCCAAGTGTGTGTTAGAAGACCATCAATACAGGAGAAAGCACATTTCTTTGTGGGGAAAGATGTACTTTTTGCCAAACCACCAGAGGAGGCCCATGGGAGATGAAGAATAAACAAGAGGCATGGGGCCCACCTTCCTAATGACTATGAGTCATCTGAGACGATGTTAATTGACTGACAGCTTTTTCCTTCTAGAGAAGACTTAACTTCTAGGTAAAAAGTAAGCTGTCTTAATTCTTACAAATGTCTTAGAATACGTGTTATGATACATATTTCATAAATGATGATACCAACTCAAAAGATTACATAATTTATCTTAGAAGACACATCTCATATGAGACAAAACTGGGATTTAGAACTGTCACATTCCAAGAAATAGTAATTTCAACACCATGCTAAATCACAGTTCCTGTACAATTTGGGCAAGATTCCAGCATGAGCGACCTACACAATGCTTGTCTCTATCAATCATGCTGTCTTGTTAAAAGAGGACATATGCGTAAGCAGCCTGGTGCAGTGGCAGTGCCTATAGACCCAGCTAAAGCAGGAGGATTAATAAGGAGGCTGAGGAAGAAACACTATAAATGTTTGAGCCTTATTTGGTCAATGTAGAAAGACATTATCTCAAAATTTAAAAAGAGAAAAAGGGTTAGAGATGTAACTCCATGTTAGAGCACCTTTAGGTACACTCTTCAATACTGAAAGACAAAAAAAAAAAAGCACTGTATTTTATTAAATCCAACTTTTGTCATGGTACTCTACTGGGTATTGAAACCAGGTCTTCTGCACTGAACTATGTATCTTCCATCCATTTATTTGTTCTCTACTATACACCTTTTATATTAGGTGAGCAATATTTTTCAGACTTCTTAGCAAAGACATTTCACTATTATGTTATCAGAAGCTATTTTCTAAAGTAATGCATATGGAAGAAGTTTTAATTATAAAAATATAGAAAGTGCAAAAGTTTCAGGAGATTACACTAGGAATTTTTATTGCAACTGAACTTTCCCAATATCCCAGTGGTACTGCTGTATGCCTTGTCCACAATAAGCATTTATCTACCAAAGATAATACTCAGCTATTTAAATTGTATAGTCCATTAGGCAAACCTATTTCTTTGTGATAAAATACCAAACATTTGCAAAGTCTTTTCAAATTCAATACGTTGAGTCCAAATTAAAAGGACTATACTGGTTCTAGACCACTGGTGTTCACATTATCCATTCTTCCCGGATGAAAAATTTAAATATTTCTCAGCTATGCACAAAAGGAAAGACGTAGGTTCTGACAATCGTTTATGTATAACCAAGAACCAAATGGGATAACAGAGAAAGAAAAGTAACTTCCTCTCACAAAGATGTGACTTGGCTGACTCAAATGATAATAAACTTCAGAGTGGCCTGAAGTTTAGAAGTTTCTCAGTATAGCTGTTTGGGGGAGGGGGGGATAGAGTTCATCGTTATCAGTCTTTGTACACTAATTTTCCAGTCAAACATTTGATGAATTCAGCAAATGTGCCATAAAGATACAGCCACACCTCTTTTTAAAGAAGAAAAACGCATTCAGTGCAAGATAATAGAGACATTTCTTCATGTACTTAAATAGACTTTGGAAAAATTTTATTTCAAATTCTTATATGTGGCAGGCATTGTAATTTCCAGTCAGCATACACAGTTGTTCAATAAATACAGGCACTATATAAATCTGCTCAACAACATGAACACATTGCCTCAGAGCGATCTCAGGAATTAAATAGCTTGTTTCCCGGAGAGAAAGAAACGTATAGCACAAAATTAATAGTACAGCTACTGTATCTCAATGGGGAGCTACCCTCCAGCCTGAATCATCGCAGAGGCGAAGTTGAGAGAGCTGACGGCAGCGAGCAGGAATGTGAAAATGCCTGGAAACTCAAGAGACAGAAGAAGGAGGGTTGATTCGGTACCATGTTGTTAATTAGCCAACTTAAGAGAAATGAAAATCATGTAAAAAGCTAATTAAGCGAAATTGATGTGCATGATCTCTGTCTTCATTTGAATGCAGCCAGAGCAATGTCGGAGCCAGGGAAACCAGCTCCATCTCTGGAGAGCATGCCTTCACGGGAGGCTGTCGATCAAAGGAGGTGACTTCAGCTTCTCTTACAGGAGTGCTTCCCGTGCCCCGGGGGCTTGTTGAGCCCAGCCAGCCACCACGAGGCACATGCTTTTCTTAAGATGGTCAAGTGCATTACGTGTGCGAAAAGTCTGGCAGTGGCCTCAATTCATTACCTGTCTAATGATAACTCCCCATGGCATTTGCTGGGTTGCCAACTCAGAACACGTGGTAGGCTATGTCTTACGCAGTGAGGGAAAAATAAAATACAGTAATCTAAAGTATGGGAGTACTGTGCTACATTTTAAGTCTGTGACACCCCAAGCCCTCTGCTTACTGAATTAAGATTGCGTTGTATCTGCTTCATCTTACATGCACGAAATGTACATCTGAGTAGGTGCAATCCACAGAATCCAACTGAGAAAATTTGGAAATATTCTAAATTTTATAGTGCTTGCATTAACCTTCAGCAATTTGAATTGGAAGAAATTCAGAGAACCGAAGAGAAGATTGGGCAAAAGCAGTCCAAGGACTTTAGCGTTTCGTGTACCTTATTCAGGTAATAGAAAAACCCAAGACATGTTCTGAGAAAGGTGGGACTAACCATTTGAATACATTTAAAAAACCATAACAATGATCACTGAACATTTGCTATATGTTCATGACTTATTATTTTATCAGATCTTGATTCAAAAGTATTCTTTAAATCACGAATTCCATTTTAAAGGAAATTAAGCTGCAAGTGAGATCATTTAAGTAGGTACTTATGATCACAGACTTAGTGAATGATGTGAAAATATTTCAAGCCCATGTCTTTTTCTAAAGCCCATGCCTTGCACTCTAAAAATACATAGTGCAAAATATAAAATTTTCTTTTCAAGATAATTTTTTCTTTAAAAAAATTATTTGAGGAATCATGGGCCCACAAAGACCAATCTATCAACACTGACCTACATTACAGAGTATTTGAAATTTCAGACTTTGCTACTTCTTTTTTAAAAATGTTAGCTACCGGACACTATTAATATTTGATATTTCATGCTGAAATAGGAGCCTATATGAAGTACCAAAAAAAGCCCTTTCAGTTTTAAGGATTTGAAAATTTAATCCCCGTTCTATTAGTTGTAAATGACTGATATCTTAAGTGTCAGGTTGAAAAGTGACAAAAAAGCTTCTCATTAGATCAGAATGTAAGCGATTTCGCAGTTGAGTCTAAGCTATGTGTAACTGTGGTATATCCGGTATGTATAATTGGTATAAATTGGCAGGTTAATTGGGAGGGATAGGTGAGTAACCATTTTTGCTTTTTTGTGTTATTTTTTTATTTGGGTTGGTTTGTTTGTTTTGGGCATGAAATGCAAAGACATTTTCAGGAAGAGAATTTACCCCAGGGAGATGACACGCACATGCAATTCCACACTACGAGGAATCATCACCAGACCTGTAAGAAGCATGAACAATTCAAAGTAGAGTGATATAAGTCTCTCAGATAAGTCCTCAGACACATCCTTATGTGGCTAAATTGAATCCTTAAAATAAGTTAGCTAATGCATGGAGCCTAAAAAGAAAAGGCTGCTCTAAATACTGCAGAGCAAGGAATATAGGATATCATGCACCATCAGAGGCATACATGCGCTCAGAATCATAGCTGCTGCAAGGTACCAGCTGCCCCAAGTTACCCCAGGTGTACACTGTTGCCCTGACCACCACGGAGAGTCCTTGTGGTGTCAACACTGGATTCCAGTGCCCCGGTATAGAGACGGGTCCTAACTGAGGGTAGGTAACCTCAGGGGTGGCAATGTCTGTTACTTAGTATCAGGAGGAATTCCTGTGTACAACAGAGGTATTAGCTACAATCCCATGAGATCCTTGGCATGACAAATGGAGATGTCATAGGGGATGCTCTCACCTGGGGCACAGATGAGGCTGTTTCTTCAGTATGTGTACACTGAGTTTCATTAACTAAAGTTGATGTAGAAGAGTGGAGAGAGAAAAAGAGTAGACACTATTGTGAGTGACTTTAAAAGTCACTTGTTCAAGTGGGAACAGATCTCCAACTAAGAACTTCCCTTAAAAGAAGGAGAGAAATGAGCATTTGGGAAAACAAGAAATACTTTTTAAAAATTCAGATCACAAAAGTATAAAATCCATGCAAGAAAAATGCCAGAGGTAAATATTGCTTTCTTTTTTACAAATAGTGCATGTCAAAATCTAATATAAAGCATATTTGGTATGTATGAAATATTACAAAGTAAATAAAAAGTGCTGCCTCTTTTTCTATACATATGCATAATCGATCATCCTTTGATTATTTGGCTTTAATTTTGTTGTCCAGAATATCTTACATCAGTTCAGTGAGGTTACGCTGCCAATTTGAGGGTCGCATTCACGGTCATGCAATTCTGACCTAGTCTTCCCTCACTGAAAGACACCCTTGTCATTTTCTTGATTTAAATGGAATGTGTTTGAAATTTCATCAGACAATGTGGTGTTTCCTGGAGGCTACTGAAAGGTACTCATTATTTAATTTAAAAGAATCCTTTGCATTTTCAGGTTGCTGTGTTTTTTGATTAATACCGAATTTCAACAATTGCTTTTCTGCATGTATTGAAGTGCTCAAGTTTTTAAAGTCCATTATTTGGTCTGTGCAATATGTTACTTTAATGCCTAAGACACTGTTCATTGCTCCATTCCAGGGCTAACTTCACAGTCTGGAAAGCACAATTCAAATATCATTTTTGATCTATCAACCAAAAGCAATCTTTCTCATCCTCCAAATTGCTACAGCATTATGTTTGCACTCTCTATATCCCATAGCATCCTTTGGCTTGTATCATATCTAGATACATACATAAATGTTTTACTCCATTTTTCTTCAAACTATGATGAACAGTAAAAATTCAAATGAATTTCAAATTTGTCACGTTAGTCTAAATCTGCTATCTTTTACATAAGATAGGCGATCATGTGTGTCTCGCATGCCTTACACAAGTCTTCTATTTAAAGTGTTAATCATAGTATTTTTTTGAAAAAAAAATACAGAAAGCCCGTGCATACCCTTTTTAATTTTGATCGGTAAGCCTCAAAACGTGCAAATGTTTACTCAGTATTTGCTATGCTTAGAAGTAAAAGTGGCTACAAGCACTCAGCTAAAGTGTCAGCTGGAGAGCCATCCATGAGATTAAACAGGCGTACTTCTCTAGAGTACCGTGTCTGGCTCCGGGTCTCTTCCTCGATGGCGGTGCTCCTCTGCTCTGCTCTCCAGCCTCCAGAAACAGGCGTCTTGGTTTGCCACTCCTTCCAGTTAGAATATTTCTGCCCTGGAGTAAACTGTCCACAGACCAAATCATCTGAAACCATAAACTGAATGAAACCTCTCCTCGGCATTATGGATGTTGAGGATTTTACACCAGCAATGGAAACACTGACTGAAATAACCTTGGAGATTCAGTTTCCTCATATAATGACATATATCCCTCCTAGCATATGTGTGTAACAATCATAACCATATTGAAAGATTATCAGGTATCTGCAATATGCAACCAGCGAATGGCACTTATGAGACAGATGCTGAATCCACAGCAAAGGGATCAGTGGTCTAATCTGAAAGACATTAGGGGCAATCCGAGGCCAGTAATGGCTTTTGAGAGGAAGAGTTGTGAAAAAGTTAAAAGAGATTTCCAAATTTTACAAATTTCCTTCCATATGTATAGGAAACTGTCCATCAGCATATTTAGTTTGATAAGCAATGGGTGTAGGAAACCACCCAATATTCGCATCATAAACTAAAGGAAGCCATTTTAGTTTGTTACTGAAAGGGAATTCAAGGTCTTCTATTCATTTTTACTTCCTTCTGAAGAGCAAACAGTCACCAGACTTAGCTCAGGAAGCATTATTTCCTACAAGTTTGCAGGCTGCATATGATGTCCTGCAGAGTCTCTTCTGACTGGGCTCCTGTGTCCACCATTAGCTGAGAGGTGCTCAGTGACGGGTGATGATCACCCGGGCTCTCTGAGGTTTCTCACCCTTCAGTACTTTATCTCAGGGTTGCATTTGTGGTCAAAGCTGAAAACTAAACCGACAGAACTAAATGTTTCTTAAGATCCTGGCTTGAACATTTTTTCTAACCTCACCTCCTGCTAGTCAAAGCAAATCATTTAGGCCAACTCAAATCCGAGTAATGGGACAATAGAGCCACCTTGAGAAGCTTGTGAGTGGAGGAAGAGATGGTATTTTTGCAGCCTGCCACAGTTATCAGCTATTCAGAGTTATCAGTTATCAGAATCGAGGAGCTAGATATGAAAAATAATGTTCAGAAATCAAAAGCAGCTTGCCTCACTACCATTTTATAACTTGGAAGGAAATAGTTACAAGGTTTGAAGTTCCGGTAGTAAGTTGTAAGTGGAGCCTTGATTCAAATATGTGGCTCAAACCTCACTTCCATGTACAGTGAAGTGGATCTGATTATGAGTTTCCTGGAGCTGGGAGAGAGACAAGGAAGTGATCATCTTGATTTCTTGAGAATCAAGGTCAGTTTGAAATCACATAGTCAGGGACAAGCCCCGGAACTGAGGGCTAAAAATAAACTCAAATAGGGATTGCAGAAAGAATGTTGCTAACACAAACAGAAGCTAGCAGCATTTGTAAGGAAATGAAGGCAGTACTATCAGATCTTGAGTAGATTAAAAAAATAGAGCAAAATCATATATAATTTCTACCTCTAACAGTAAAGCATGTAGAACACTAATGTGGGAATTAGCAAAGACCAGAAACACCTGTTAGCTATCAAAACATGTATAGTAAGTCACTCCAAAGAAAATGCACTCCTGTAGAAAAAGAAGGCTATGCATTTTGTTCCTTTATAAATTTGAACAAAAAACAATTTTAAGTAGGACTCAACTAATTTTTTTAAAAAATATGTCTATAAATCTTTGAAAATGGCAATATGTTCCAGCAACAAAACCATTGTGGGGGGTGGGGGATGGACAGAGAGTAAAGGCCTTGAAAAATAGAGAGGTCTGAGCCTCATAGGGGTCACAGGAGTTGTACAGAGGAAATCTTACCCCCAAGTCTCCACAGTCATTCTCTCCGAACTCCTCAGAATTTAAAAAATGGGTCAGCTCCTTGAGGGGAATCTTTGACATGCTTCTAGGATCGCTGTAAGCCCATCCAGACCACCTTCCTGTGACTGTCAAGATCTACTAGAATGGTAGTTTAGTGAGCCTGAGGCTCAATCTGTCTTCCTTGACTTCTACTCAATTTTTCCTACTCCTAGTGGCCAATTTGTGTTCACAACAATCTTTATGAACAGAAGTGCGCTGAATATTTTATCCAGGTTTACTCTTTGGCTAGGATTGTAGGAATAGGTTTTTCTGCTCTCAGACCACCTGCCTCAATTTTGTAGAAGAATTACACTGTCTCGATCAACTAAAATAGCCACTTTTTATGATTCTTGTCTATTTTGAACTCATAATTAAAAACCTTTATCTCATCTTAATGTAAATCACTTGATTTTTTATTTATAAAGAATACAACACAATGTATGTGCTTGAACTTCATTCTGTATTTTTAAATACTTTAGAACCATTAAAATTTTAATATAGCTTGGTATTATTATTTATTTTCAAGTGTTACATGGAACACTCCTTTTTAAAAGTTAGGATTATCATTGTCCTTATTTAATTTCCATTTCATTGGAAAATTTATAATCACAGTTTTTAATTATGCAACTTATTGAAAAATAAGTTTTCAGCGTTCTCTGTTGACTGACTAGATGACCCGTCCTCTGTATTCTTTTTTGCCCCCTTCTTCAGTTAACTATGAAAACTCTTTCAATTCTTTGAAATGGCTTTGCAATACTTCCCAGACATCATCTGAGATTCCAATCTGCCAGCACACCATGGGCTCATTTTTAACCTTCCTTATATATAAGGAGAGAGCTACATGTGCAGGATGCATGGGGCTTTCCATGCTACTCCCTTAAAAGCTGCAATATAAAGCAACATGTTTGAACAAGTGTAACATTCTTCCTGTGTAGCTAAAGCTATATTGGAAACACTTTTAAAAGTTGAATTAATGACTACTTACTGAGACAACATGAGTGGAAGAAAGTATTTCTCAGAGGAAACGAGAGCAGATGTGAGTGGTTTGAAAAGAAAACTAACATAGACTAGAGGCATTCAGCATGAGAACATACACGTATGCCTTAATTGTGCCATTAAGTCACACATGCTGTGACCTGGTTGAGCCACATTATCTCTCTTACCCTCCTTCTCGCTTTCCTTTTCTCATTCTGTGGAATTATGTGATAAAACTTAACATTCTCCTAAATGCATTCCATGATCTGCACAGCCACAACATGACCTAGATAAGAAAAATAGATAAAGAGGGAAAAGAAAGTGAAATAAAAGAATAGAAAAAAATAAAAGGAAAGAAAAAAAGGACAGGTGTCTAAGGAATGCAAAAACTTGGTAGATTCACAATGCATATTTAATGAGACTGCGTATCTTGTTTTGAAAATTCTTTCTGAATCAATTTAACCAGAAAATCTCCTCTCGCCCTCTTTTATGTAATATCTATTAGTATACTGAAGAACATTCTTCCAGGAGAAACATTTGGAGACAGTGACCTTGAGGTTTTCTTCAGCTTTAAAATACGATACGTTTCTCTGAAAAGACTACTTTCTGCTCAAGTTTGTGCATTGATCTTAAAGTTTCAGGGTTGCTTCACCATCTGTAGTGCTCCCCTGCCCAGTTTTGCCAATACGGATTGAATCACTGCCTTGGACTACTTTCAGTCCATGAGCCACCCTCTAGACAAGTCATTCGCTTCAACTCTGCTTCGATTGCCTCCCTGGAGGGAACCCCATGTCATCTGCTCAAAGGGCACAGCTGTGTTGTGTTTCGTCGCGTTTTCCCACAGTACACAGCACTCTACAACACTCTGCAAACTCTGGTAAAGAGCACAGAGTCTGGGAAACACCCTTCCTCCTACCACAAACTTGTCTAGCAATGATGAATCTTAGCTCTAAAAGAGAAAGTAAATTCTACTCTCCAAGGACATAGAAAGCCAACTCTTTGGTTGACCTTTCATAAGTTTATAGATGGTTAAGCTGCAAACAAGCAGTGCAGGTTTAAGAAGAACAAATGTAACCACAGTTGTAACCCACAATCAATTCCTATATTCCTATATTCATGCTCTAGCCACTAAAAGACCTATTATCATAGATAGAAAAAAAAAAGTCCTTTTTCCTTTGGAGCTTATATTTGGCTCAAGCTGCATGAAACTTTTGGTACCTGGATGTATGCTGTCCTTCCATCCCAACGTTGACACCACCAGACTGGCATCTGCTTCCTTTCACATTCACTTATCAAATCGATACACATTCACTGTGTATTAATTACATTCAGCATAGTATTTGCTATACAGTTCTAAACATTTAAACTTCTTACTCAAGAAAATTTAATCCCGAAATACCTGTTAGTTGGAAATTGTTCAGCATATGCAGTATCACAGTCAAATTAGATTAAAAATTAAGGAAATGTATCAGCTCAAGTAGCTCAAATTCTTAAAGATAAACACTCAAACTGAAGCTTATCTTAAAAGTTCAAAAATGTTATAAAGCTTAATTTTATTTATATGACTCTCTGTTTACTCGAGGTAATTGTGTTCCATCATTAGACTAACTCCCCGTGGCATCGATGATCCGATTTTAGGGCCACAGTGCTTCCTCAATTGTGTGAAGAAAGGTGACTGAGAATCTCACTTTTCATACAGTCACAGTAGTCTTAGCTTTTATTTTGAATGATCAATTGCACCATGGCCAATATAAAAATAAGAAAATAAATATTTTGGATGAATGCTGTCACTTGTTCTTAACAAGGGGTGGCACACGTGGCTTGCCCAAGTCTTCTGCAAGAAAGAATGGAGATGTATATCATTCAAGTCTGTAGAAAGCTCCCATAGCACAGATGGTTATAAGTAGAGGCTTCAGAACTAGTCACAACATCAATACACAGACACTTCACATCCATGTTTTTTGATATTACAAAAAAATCTGAGAAAACTGTATGCAGCATTTCAAAGGACAAGAAGGATTTTCGAATATCAATCACACGGTTTCCTTCTGGTCACTTGACACACACTCAGATTGTGAGGACAGATCAGCCCACAGTTAGTTCAATTTACACCGGACAACAAGCCCTCTGGGGTAGACTGGTATTAGGTAGGCCTCCTAATGCAAGCAGCAAACCTGTCGGCTCTATGGTGAAGAAACCATCACATTCTCTTCTTTCCCATTGGGGTACACAGTCTAACTGTCAGTGCCAACAGAATTGGACCCCAGTGATCTCTAAGGAAGTGCAAAGCAAGTTAAGATGGTCAAGATGTGTGCGCTATGCGAATCTACCAAGGTTTCAAGCTGATTGTTACTACTGTGCATCAAAATATACACTAATAGAGACATTTTTAAAAATAAGAACAAAACAAAATAAACTAAAAATAGAGAACTCATACCTATAGGAATGAGAAGGAGTACGGTCTGTACAGAAGGAGACCAAAGGTAGAAAAGGAAAGATGGAAGCAGGGGAAGGGCATATGGCGTCACCAGGTTTAGGGTCTTTCCACTCCTGATGTCTTTCTATCCCTGCTTCTGTGAGCAATTCCTCCTTCCATTCTGAATCCTCACCACCAGTACTATTTTCTCTACATTACCCCACAACCCCCTGTGCCTTGCGCTGTCAGATTTCATTGCATAAAATGTTATAACTAAATTGAAGAGTATGTTACAAAAAGATCATTTACTTGATAAGTATGGTGGTTTGGATCTGGAATGTCCCCCAAAAGTCTCATGTGTTTAAATGTTATAGATTGTCTATGGAACCATGTGCTGTTGAGAGATTGGGTCCTAGTCTGGAGGGGTGGAGTACAGGTATGTAAATTGGATTAATGGTGTGTAAATTAGGATTAACAGCATGCAGTGTGGGCTTACCACACCTTCCACACCTGGATCCAGGAGGGGCTGATCTCTGGGATGAGACCGGGAAGGATATATAAGCTGCTTCCTACCTTCCTTTAAAGACTAATCTCAACTTGCCTTGACTTGGCTTCCTGTTTGTGATGTTGTGATGAGCTGCCTCCACCTCGGCCTCTGCCATGTACTTTGATTGCTGCCAGCCGCCCCTGAATGGACTGTGACCTTCTGAAACTGTGAGCTAAAATAAACCTTTTCTCCCCTAAATTTGTGGATGTTGGGTAATGAGTCACAGCAATGAAAAAGTACCTAAGACAATAAGTAAGTCACGATAGAGTCCTTTTGAAAGCATCTGCCCTCCTGGTATGTTAAGATTTTATTTGAATAATTTACTTGAGGTATCCAGATGCAATTGCTTCAAAATGGGATGTGCCACAATTAAACATTTTCTTAAAAATATGTGTTTCTCTACATAGTATACTAGAATTTTGAAGAAAAAAATCCTTCAAAATATACTCTTCTATCTTTTATATAATCTAGACAGCAGAAGCCCTAGGCTCATGGCATCTTCGGGATACGGCTTTCTCATTTGTATTTGCACTTGCATATGCTGCATTTCTCATTTTTAATTCAGTAGCAAATTTCTACATGTTAAAAAGTAACATTATTAGGTTCATTGACATATTATTAAGCAATCATGCACTTTTTATAGATTGCAAAATATTAGAAAGGGTTTTTCAAATAAAAATTATTAAAACACTTCTTTAAAAAATCCTGGTAAATCTGAGAATGTAATCCAGGATTATTTTTTTTTTTTTGCTAAATTGGCACTATTTTGATATATGAAACCCTTATTATATTCTGAATGTCAGGTTTTAAGCTTTTCAGACCTTTTGTTTTTGCTTTTTTTTTGAAATAAAATTTAAATCTGGGAAGGTCACAGACCTCCACCAGCAGAGTAGAGCCACTCACATACAGCTCTGAGTCTGTATGGAAATGTGCCCAGAAGCAGGACTTCTGTTTTCTTAATTGGCCTGCAAAAATGAAATCTTTTCCAAGCAACTGGGACTTCCTACAGAGGCGAGAATTCTGTCTATCTTGAGCTCAGATCACATATTTAACTTGAGACAATACAATGTTCAAAATAATATTACTTTATGAGAGAGGAAAATATGGATTTTTAAAGACAAAAAAGAAATACCTTGGATTTAAAATTTGGATTCAAAATATATTCTTATATCTCTGCACTGGGATAAAAATTATATTAATTATTGAGGATAAATTTTTGTTCCAGTAGAAATCATCACTGTTTGATCAACTAGAATGAAAAATTCACTTGCAAAATTTTTGATGTAGAAAATGAGTAATAAGGAACTGGCAAAAAACAAAATAGGCTTGCTATTTTGCTTCTTAATGCTCTCTTCAGGCTGACTCAGAAACTGTGAGAGGTTTCAAAGTAATCTTCATAATATGTCCAGCTGCCACCCTCTTCACGGGTACGGTGGATGCAATCGGCCGATGACTGGTTGTTTCAGACCTCTTTGTTACTTTGAAACCGCATCTATGTGTTAGCTAAACAGGAATGCATGACTTCTTCAGGAGGAATTTTTGTGCCCTGCATATCCTTTCATCATTAAAAAATCGTGTTCATATAGCATTGTAGTTTCATATTACATCATCATCATGTTCCATCATCAAGCATTTCTGTGAGAATAAGATCTGTAAAGGTACATAATTTTTATTTGCCAATTCAGACTCAGGATTACATGCCTTTTCCCAGTCACCTTTTGTCTTCCTTTGACTTATGGATATCCACAGTTACAATGCTATATCCCACGGGTTTCTACCATCCCCTTTACTGTAGGTATGGGTAGAGTTTGTGTCAAAGACTCAGCCTGTACACTGGTCCCGGACCCCTAGGGACTAGAAGTTATCTCAGAGAATAGTGTCACAGAAACGGACTTAAGATTGTCGATCACCAGGTAAATGAAAATCAAGATCACTGTGGAGGTTGAAGGATGTAGGACAGTGGTAAATGTTTGCCTAGTGTGGGAGAGCCATAGGTTTGAACACCCATACAGCAAAACCTAAACCACACCAAAACAAGAAGAGATATGACCTCACTGATATAATATCAGCTATCAGCTCTTGCCAAATGGGTAGAAGACAAGTGCAAAAGGACACAACTGAAAGTGTGCCAGTCATGATATGGAGGAATGGGTACATTTGCAAACTGTTAGCAAGAAATCTGCAGAGGCATTTTGGAAAATAATGTGGAGGATCCTCAAAAAACTGAAGACAGACCGACATAGAATTCAGTACTACATATCCATCTGTAAAGAATAAAATCAGTGTGTCCACAAAGCCTTATTCCAGCATTATTCACAGTAACAATGGCATGGGAACAACCTAACTGTCTATCAACTGATGAAGAAAAGAAAAAATGGTACCTACACACAATGGAATACTGTTCAACTATGAAAAATGCAACAGTGTTATTAGTGACAGATTGGAGCTGGACAATAGTATACAAAATAAAACAAAACAGACAGCAAAGACATGTACTGCAGGATCTCACTCCAATGTAGGATTAAAAAAAATCTTATAGAGGCTGAGAGTAGAACGGTGATTACCAGAGACTGAACATGCATGTTCACTTTTTCCCTTCCACCCCCCTCCCCTCCTCTTTCTTCTCTTCTCCTCCCTTCTGCTCCCCTTTCTTTCCTCACTTTTTCTTGCCTTTCTTCCCCCACTCATTCTTCCATGTGGATTTCAAACCGTTAAGTCATAAGTCCAAATTTCCAGCAGCTATACGTCTACCCAAGCGGGAGCTCTGTTGGTAATAGAGCTAAGGTAGAAAGGAAGGCAGGACCGAGAGCCAAAGGAAAATCACGTGCAGCTAACACTGCTTGAGCCTCGGGATCTGGAAATGGAAAAAGCCAGATCTACTTTTGGATATTTTGTTTTGTTTTGTTTTTTTGAGATGGAGTCTCATTCTGCATCTCAGGCTGGTCCTGAACTCACTATGTTGTCCCTCTGGCCTCAAACTCAAGACAATCCTCCCGCCTCAACCTCCTGAGTCCAGGAATTACAGGAGTGCGCCACCACACCAGCATTATGTGGTGCCAGGGCCTGGCACTGGCCAGGGTAATGCTCTAAGTGCTCTGCTATTCCTCCAGCCCTGGCATTTTTATGTCATTTAAAGTAACACATTATGTTTGTACTTAAAACAGCTTAAATATGTATTTTTGAACTTACAGACTAGAAACAAGTCAGGGTAACTCCTAGTAGTTATGATTCATTTTTTGGCTGAAAGATAAGTTATGTTAGGCTTCCGTAATACTGCAGCTTCTAATTTTTGACCTCAGGATAGCATACATAGAAAAAAAATAAATTCATAGCCTATTAAGCAGGACGATTCCACTGTGAAAAAATACACCAGTAGTTTGCCAGCATCTCTAGATGAGCCCTGAGATTTTAGTTGGCTCAAGAGGCTGAATATCACCAACAATTAGGTGTCTATGAAAAGTCATACCAGTTAGCCCTGGTAGCGGCAAGACAACTGATTACCTCCCATCACCACCTTCATTAGCTGCTGCACTCAGTGCCAAGCCAACAGGGAGGGAGCTGGTGCCTGAATTTTCCATCATTGCTAGTCTGCCAATTACCACATGCACACATGCAAAATAATACAACTGGTTTTTGGCAAATGACTAAATACTTTCAACATCATGCCTGAAGATGCAGGAAACACAAGTATTTGGCAGGAACAATCTTTGGACTTCTTTGCCTTGAAACCAGCTGTGTTTGTGTGAGATCTGGAAATCTCATTCAAAAGAGCACTTGATTGAATATACTTTTCACTGAAATGAACCATTAGGATTAATGAAAACCTATAAATCTGTGCACATTTCAAGAGAAATGAACACAAATGCTGAATTTCTGGGCTTTACAGGATATGCTTTGTAAGAATCTATATTGGGAACTTAAATTCAGGCAAAAGTAGAATGACAATGTTAGTCATCATGTTGATTGGAGTTAATGTTAGTGTAGTGTACTTACAGGGATGGGGGCATAGTCAAATGCTATTTATACGGGCAAATGCTGGCAAGAAAATCTTGATTCTATTTAATATGTTCCAAGCCTCACTGGAGACTAAACTAAGCTACAGTTGCCACAGGAACCTCAGGGGGGGAATCTGGGGTGGTTCTCGGCCAACATCTGAGCAATACCGGGGTTTGAACGAATGGAGAGGATTTGCATTTTTTTTTTCCTAAGAGAAAGGGGCAGGGCTTTCCCCCATTCCTTAGCCATGATTAATTCTCTCTCAATTACATTTTTATGACTGGTACACGTATCGCCATGTTGCCACCATAAGAAGACGCTCATTTTTTAAAAAAATAAATGTTTTTTTTTCTCCCCGTTTTATTGATATGTACAAGTGCAAAATTTAAGGTTTCCAATGGAGTTGAGCATTTTGTGCACATATGTATCTTGTCAAAGTGACAAGGGCTTCCCCGCTCTCCTTTTGTCCCTCCCCCTACCCCCCCCC
>PVKB01001690.1:75462-151526 GCA_004027205.1 Ctenodactylus gundi | reverse complement strand
ACAACTTTTTTAACATCAGTGGTTTATAACATCACGGACTAAGGGCATAGCTGGGCAGTAGCAAGTGCAAAGCCTGGGTTCAATTTCCCAGGATCACATAAACTTGGTGCAGGTCTATAATCCCAGCGTTTAAGAGGCTGAGGCAGGAAAATTGCAGTATATTTGAGGCCAGCCGAGGCTACATAGAAAGTGAAGGATCAGATTGAACTGCAGAGCAAGACATCATCTCAAAAAAAGAAGAATCAATTTAATTAGACTTGTAATCCACAAGCAAAACGAGGAAGGGCCTATCAAATGTTGCAAACAACAGGGGAAAAAAGCAGACACCATTTGATGGAGAAGGATTCCAGGTGGCTTGGAAGCTTGGGAATCTGATGTTTTCTTGATTTCTTGTGATTGGAAAAGAAAAAGAGGATTTGAGTGCAGTCCATTTTACCACAGTCTCTGGAGAAAAGCTATTTCTCTGAAATATCACTGAGTACTAGTTTCTCCTATTTCCTTAGAGCTAACACGATCACATGTCTGATTTATTTTGGTAGGACTTTTGTCCACATCTGAAATAGGGTTATGTCATAAGCCCTGTTTAGGCTTAAATGCTTGGCTCGTTTAATTCCCTTTTGTGATATACACCCAGCTATTCTTAAAATTCATATAGATGAAAGAGAACCCAGAATACAAAGAGACATCCTGAGGGGGAAAAATGCTGGGTGTTTCATAACACCTGATTTTCAGGTGTACCAGAGAGTCCTAGAAACAAAAGAGCAAAAAAATCATATATGTATATGGTGGAGTAGAATAGAGGACACGAAGGTCCATCCACAAGCCCACTCAGCCACAGCTAGCTGATTTTGGGCAAAGATTTCAAAAATACTACCAGGAGGAATAATAGTCTCTTAGATAAGTGGTCCTGAGAAAACTGTGCACCTTTACATAGAAGATTAAACCTGGATATGCATCTTTTACCCTGGGCAAAAGTCAACTCAAGATGAACCAAGGGTATTGACAAAAGACCTGAAACTTTGCAGTTGCTAGAAGAGCACAGACAATGATTTCCTGAGGTGGATTCAAAATCCTAGGAAATACTGTCAGAAATCTGCACATGATTTACACCCAATTAAATACTAAAAGGGAAATGTTGATAGACTAGAAGATAGTCCTCAGAATGGGAAGAAACAATCTTGGTGATATTTCTCTGACATAAAATTAATATCTAGAATGTATAAGGGACAAAAAATGGAAACCCCAAACACAAAATGGGATAGTACACTGAACAGACAGTTCTTAAAAGAAATATAAATTGCTAATTATATAAAAATAGTTAACATTGAAACTACATTGAAAAGGCATTTCACCCCAGTCAACATGATTATCATCAAGAGACAAAACAAAAAGCTTAATAAATGCTAATGAGGATGTGAGGAAAAGGAAGGCTTATATGTTGTTGATGATAATACAAAGTAAAACAGTTACTATGGAAATAACTATGGAGATTACTTCCCCCACCAAAAAAAATATTTAAAAAAAACTAAAAATAGAGCTAACATTTTCCACTGCTAACCATTCCTTGCTACCTTGTTAAATGCCAGGAGAAGTTAACAACAGCATACTTTCTTTAACACCTACATATTTATGTTCACTGGGCACAACTCACAATGGCCACATAACAGTGTCAGCCTACCTGCCTGTCAACTGAGGAATGGATAAATAACAAGTGGATTATTCAGCCATAAAGAGGAATGAAATCATGTCCTTTGTAGGCAAATATACAGGATGAGAATCATTATGGGAAGCAAACTGAACCAGGCTCAGAAGTACAAATATATTTTTTCATATACAAAACATTGAGAAAACATTAAAGTAAACTTAAGAATATTAGAAAAGAGAGGGGACATCAAGTGGAAAGGAGTAGGACATATGAGGGAGAGTCACGGTGCAGTCATGACCAAAATAGGTTCCGTGAAAGTATAAAAATACCACAGGAAAATTGTCCTCTGTTTTCCTTGTGTTAGTGTCGCTTTCATTGTTATAACTGTATTTTTAAGTTCATAAAATATTACAAATATTTCCATTAAAAGAACAAAAAAAGATGAATTTCTGAAATTCTCAATGATGGTACTGCCTCAGCAGTATTGAAACAGAGGACAGAAAAGCTGGACTAAGCTAAGGCTGGGTCTAAGTTTCGAAATGCAGAACAAGTTTTCCTAACTGACTTCCCTGACAGCTTTTAAAAGTTCATATCATTCCCCTGTGTCGACCTACCTTAAGGCCATTTGTAAAAATATAATTTCTGTTTTAACTCACATTTCAATTGACCAATCAACTATGGGTATCAATGAAACCAGGGAAATAATTTTCCAAAGGACATTACATTATGCAATCTCTGAAAGATCCCTGAAGGATATCTGAAATTTCCTCATTTTTATAAGAAAGTGAAACTAAGATCATAAAACTTGCTCAATCATGGTCAAATTAAAGGATAGAAATATTCAGATTTAAACTGAGATGGGAACAAATCTAAATATTTTCTATATTAATTGCCATTAGTTGTTTTCTGATATTCATGACTTTATTTTGAAATCAGAACATCTTTGTATTTTCTAACAGAAACATCTGATAGAAATCCAAGGATCTAAAGCAGTAACTTTAAGCGAATTGCTATGTTCTACCCTGTAAAGTGAAATTCAGAGTAACCCTTTCAAATATATGAGTCATTGAAGATATAGATGCCTATTATCACAGAATAGTGGGAATCTCAGTGAAACTATCCCCATCCCAGAAGTATAAATATGTGTCATAAAAAACATTTATTCCAAAAATAAAATACATTAAATGAAAACAATGTAGAACCTAGTTTTAAAAGTTCAGATATATATTTTAATCTTTTCCAATAATTTACTTTGTATTATGGTTAGACATATCTACATAAATTTTTTAGAGTATGCTTTTATGACCTAGTAACCTTCGCCTCTGATCAAGCAAACAAAAACAAACATCTGAGAGTTTTGAACAATGCAGTACCAATTTCAAAATACACAGCCATGTCCTGGTTAAGTTAGTAAAATATAAACATGATTTTTTATGTGAAATTTCTTTTGATCAGTAATCCAACTATTGTTTGTGGCTTCTCATTTGCTCCCACATTCCTCCCTGTGTTTGTTTTGCTATATTTTTAATTGCGGGGCTCTTCAAGCTGCTATTGTAATATTTTTAGGTTTGACAAATTTATCACACGCTCCCTGGACACACTCTCCTATCCACATTTGAGCCATTGAACTTGAAAAGTGTTCTGTTTTCTTCTTCTTATCCATTTTTTTAAGCGAAATCAAACACTCTCTGCTAAACTGTAATAAAAAGCTTGAAGAGACATTTCACTCTGAATCTCTATTGCTGGGAATTTAATGTTGTTATTTTCTGAATGTAAGAACACTTGGATGTCATAGGTAAAATCTACCATATAAAGGACTTTATGTTATTCTCTGCAACATAGAAATACTTGGAGTTGGTTTTATTAAAAACAAATCTTCACTTAACAAATTCTAATCCTTCTTTCCTCCTGGTACCCATACAAAATTTTTAATTCACTTAACTCTTTTTCAAAAAAAATGTTTATATTGTTCATTTCACTCTTCACTCACAGAATTTTGTCAATTAGTTTTACAAATCAACTTCTTTTTCATATTTGAAATGGTAATTTAATAAATCTTAGGAGTACACATAGTATGGTATATATATTTTGGCTCTTACTTGGCTAAATCTCCACGAAACAGGGAACTATGACTGAGTCTCTTGACTCCACCATCCTCTTACCCATTTGTTAAATGACCAAATATAGACAGACTTCAGAATTTCAGAGAATATTAAATGAGCTAATACATAGACCATCTTTAACATAATAATCTAAATCTAAACTGCTCTCCCACAGTTTCATGCATTTAGAGTTGGGGCTATCGGAGGTGAGTAAGCCATCGACTGTCATATTCATCAGAAAACTGATCCATTGATAAATTCAGTTCACGGCTAACTGATGTTAAAAGGTGGCATCTGAAAGAGTTGCATCACCAACACCAGTTGCAGGGTGACGCTTTCTCCCTAGCCTTTTTCTACTCCTTCTGCTTCCTGATGCCACAGGTTGAGTAGCTCTTTCCTCTACAATTCCCTCCTCCATGTTGTTTCTGCCTTAGAGTCTGAAAAAGCATGGACTGAATCCCCTAGAACTGTAAGTCAAATTAAACTTTTCATTCTTTAAGTTGTGGGTTCTGAGTATTTTATTCTCAACAGTAGGAATTAGCCGATATAGAAAATTGGTAGCAAAGAAGTAGAGTCCTTGTTGTTAGTCTACTCGACAGTCAGCAGTGATTCAGGAGGCTCTGAAAATCTTTACTGGACGAGTTTGGAAATATCTGAAAAGCAGACTAAAGAAGTGTTACTTTGCCTTAAGCAGGAGTTGTTAAGTAATTTTGGTCAAAACTTGGAAGGCCAGTATGCAGACAAGAATTCAGAGAGTGAAAGACAGTCTCATGACAATACAGATAGGAATAAAAATTCTATGAGGAACTGAACTAGAGGCTATACATGTTTTATTTTTTGAAAATAATTGTATATATCTTATAGCAGAATAATTAATCTGGCAGAGAAAATTTTAAGGTGCCCAATATTAAGTCTGTGGCATCAGTACTTCAGAGTGCTGCTAGCCAGATTTATTATGAAAATTGGGACAAAAAATAAGGCAGAAGCCTTTTTAAAGAATCCACCTATAAACTTGAGTCAAGAGTAGGTGAAATTACGGCAGAAATTAGCACCAGTAAAAAAACAAGTCAAGTTCCTTGCATTAACATGAAAAATATTATGAGATTGTTAGGAAAAGTCCAGGCTTCAACAACACAGCCTCAAAGGAGTAAAAGGGTTAAGCTGCAAGCTTCTCTGAAAAACTTAGCTTTGATACAAAAATCCCAGTTCACTCTGCTTATTGAGGACCAACCCCAGAAGTGCTTCTCTGAGTTCAGCCATCCAAGTGCTCAAAGACCGCTGCAACCATAATCTAAGTGGACTCTGCTGCTGCTCAAGCTAACAACAGACTTCAGCATCATCTATACGGTGCTAGTTGTTAGGCATACAGATTGCAAAGCTATGGGGTCACATGTGATCTCACTGAGATTACAAAAGATAGCCTATGATATAAAGCAGTGTTTCCCGAGATAGTGATTCATGATTCTGTAGGAAACCAAATGGGAAGTGGAGATCACAGAAAGTTGGAGATGCCAGGGACATGGACTTTCTATAGAGGAACGTCACAGGCAGGAGTGAAACCAGTATTTAACATTCCCTTTGCTCTCCTCCAGAGTGATTATACGTAGGCTGTTACCAGCAAGGCTACAGGGGCAACGATGCCCAAGCCCCTTAGAATTTACATTGGACTACCACCATCTCTGGGTTTTGCATGAAGTTACAGAATTTAATGTTTGCCCTGATGGTTTTTGGTCTTAGTTGGGTCAATTTCTTTTTATTCACCTATTCTTCCTTTTTGGAATGGAAATGTTTGCCCTGTGTCATTGAAAGCATTTAACATTCCTTTTGATTTTGTGCAGTTTTTCAGTTAAGAATTTCCGTTCAGTCTCAGAGAAAATGAATTAACTACATTTAACATAATCAAATAGTCATGAGGCTTTGGAGACTCAGAAACAAAATGTTATGATTTAGGTCTAGAAGTTCCCCTAAAATCTCATTTGTTTAGGTGTAGAGTTTTTATGGGAAATGATTGGATCAAGGAGGAGCATCAGTCATCAGTGGATTTAGCTGTTGATGAGTCAATGGCTAACTGTGCTGTCAGGAGGAGAGGCCTCATTGGCTGAGGTGTGTCCTGGGGAAACAATTGTGGGAAGTACAGCTCTCTCTCTCCAGATCCTCACTTCTGTCTCTGCTTTCTGGCTGACACAGGGTAAATGGCATTCCTTCACCATGTTCTTTAATCAAGCGTTTCTGCCTGGGAGCCAACTGACCATGAACTGAATCCCCAAAAGCCATGAGCCAAAAATAAATCTCTATTCTTTTAGCAGGTGGGTATTGTATGGTGCCCCATCAGGAGAAAAGTAACTAATATGTCATAACATCTAGCACATGTAAACTCCACAGTATTTGCTGTGGTGCTCTCAGCCCTGCCAATCCTCCTTAAAAGGTGTGCACAGGTGCTGTGTTAATTATAGCTTCTTTCTGTCTCTACCTGTAAATGCACCTTCTATTTTCAGTTATTTTTGCCTTTACATTTTTACTGCTACAATTAAATAAAATCATCTATCCCTGTCTTGTTGGTTTTATTATTGGTAAATGTGCTTACTTATTTAATCTTTTAATCAAATGACACATTCTTAGTGTTTGTTAACCAGAGTGAATTATCTAGATGGGAATAAAAAGGCTGACTTAGAGAAGAAAACACAAAGTGATGGGCTGGATCAGATAGAGATCACAAGGTGGAATGGAGCTTGTGATGTTCAGGTTTGTTATCAATCTTCTCCTTGAAACAATTAATATTAAAATAATTTTAATTGCTGATAGAACATGTATCTTCAAGTTAGTAAATTTTTGAGGTCATGTTCTGTGTATCAGAGATGGCTATAAAGGTTAAGATTTACTACTTTTCACAGGAAGACACAAAACAAGTATTTATTGCATACATATTGTGTGTAATGTCTTGAACTAGATGCTTCAAGATAATTACAAGAGATAAAGAAGGAAAGGACAAATAAAGACTAGAACTGACATTTTCTGAGCCACTGCTGTGTTTCTCCAGGAAAAGACAGCGTAGGTGACACAACATAGATTATAGCACTCTGCATAAAGCAAACCAAAGGTTACAATGACCTTCTATTTTCCCAGACACACACACACACACACACACACACACACAAATACACACATGTCTCAACTTTATTGTATGCATCCATGAAGGTGCTGAAGGAATGGCTTAGTGGCTAAAGAGCTTGCCTAGCAAACGCAAGGTCTTGGGTTCAATTTCCCAGCACCACATGAGCTGGGCATGGTAGCACACGCCAGTAATCCCAGCACTTGGGAAACGGGGTCAGGAGGACTGCGGTGAGTCCAAGGCCAGACTGGACTCCTCAGGGAGTTCTGGATCAGTTGAAGCAACAGAGTAAGTCCCTGTCTCAAAAAAAAAAAAAAGTGTAGACTTGTATGGCACCATGGAAACAAATACCTTCACTTGCTACTTCTAAGTGGAAGCTAGGACATCAGGTGGTGGGTTTCAATTTCTGTAAGTGTGTAGTGTAGACACATCTCTTCAAGGCTATTCCATCTTTCTGATGTGTGGGAAGAATTTCAGTCAATTTTTTTTTGCCTACTGAGGCGGTCTTCTGCTTATTATTGTTACTTTTTAATTTTCATTTATTTCTCTTTGGTCTGTTACAGTAACATTTTTAAGGAACTCAGTCTTTATAAAAATTAAAGGCAATGGGGAACTGTCTTGAAATCACTCCCAAGCCTGAAAAATTATTCTGAAGTGACAAAGCACAAATGGCCCATAATAAAAGGAAAGGGAAAACATCAGAGCACAAAATAGTGATGGCTGTTCATTTTAATTCTTCGACTAATAAATGCAAAATAGCAATTAATATTGCAGCAGATTATCTTGATATATGCTAGGTGTTTTACATGTATTAATTCACCTGTTTTGCATAAGAATTTAATTTATCAAAGATAAAATTTTGCCCTGACTGGCTAAAGCGCAAAAATACACCTTTTAAAACTCAGAAATATGAAGTAACTTTAAACAAGGTGCCTCTGTCTTCAAAGTCCATGTTGTTCTCACTTTACTAGTCTGATGGGAAAGAAGATAATTATTGGAAAATATATTGCTAGCATGAATTTGAAAAGTAGCTTTTAGGGAACATGCAATGGTATAATTCCCTCCATAGATGTTTCTGCTGCTATTTTCCAAATCAGGAGAACCTGTAGCTTCGTCAGGATAGCACCTTGCATGCTCTATCACCTCAACAAAAATGATTCATCATGGATTATACATTTCTGTCTGGATAAATTTGATAGGTGGGACTTCTGCCTAACCCTCACTAATAGAAAGGCTAAAGAAACATCTGTCTGTCCTTTGCAGTTCCAGTAACACAGCTTACTTTGCTTACAAAAATGTTCATAAAAGCAAGGAGATCCTTAAGCATCCAAAGGGGTTCATATGAGCACTAGCTAGAATGAAACAAAAGCATCCTCTATCTTAAGTAAAATACAGCTTAAATAGTGGTACCTTAAAAATAGCAAGAGTTTTATTTGGTGAAAAGGCCTCTGATAAGTTTCAGAGCCAACAGAGTGACTTCTGGGAAAATCGTTCCTAAATGTATTGGACTGTTCCTAGCTTGCAGAACAGAAATTACTGATATTGGTTAAAATGCCATGTGAATTAATTTTCAGCCTCATTTCTTTTCTGGCTAAGCATAAAAGTAATTTCAAAGGGAGAAAAATGGTCCCAATATGTGTTGCTACAAATCTTTTGAGAGATGAGAAATATTAGTAACTAGTACAATTTAATTCTAGGTGTAAACAAGTACCACTGTTGCAGCGAACAGTGCTGATATGTGCTTTGCAGACTCAGTGTGCGTGGTGGGGGGGGAGTCTGTTGTCTGATCTATATTTTCAAGTAATTCTTTTGGTATCTAGTTTACTTCGGTACAGAAAAATACACTTGAACTTTGAATCTAAGCTTTGTCAATCTTCTCACCAGAATTTGGCTGAGTGATTTCACTAGTTCTCTTTTCTAATGACTTTCTCCTTTTCATTTTAAAGACAATAGTTCCTTGTTCATTGTTTGTGATGGTCATAAGTGATAATTTCTTCACTTAAAAAGTCAAATGAAGTGATTTTTACAGAGCTTAAAGAATACTTAATGATCGGGATGGAGTCAGTGTACATTAATTACCATTACAAATTGGATGAAAACATGACATGAATATGACAGTCTTTTCATACTTAATATAAGCCACTTTTGGTGAATGAAATTAACAAAGATTCATTTTAGGGTTGATGACAGTCAATGATAGGTGGAAAATGAATCTGAAATGAGAATGATATTTACCATGGATGGTCAGAGCAGAATTCTCCAGGTAGAAGAAAGTTCCCTAATCTAAATTTTTACATCACATAGTGAGATTCAGATGATTGATTACTCTGATCTTAATTTAACCTCAAAGAACAAAAGCTTGTCTTTTGCTGGACTGGCACAATGCTTTACATGAACCTTGGTTCTTTCAAATGGACTTGCAGTGGAGAGACAGCAAAGACTGAAAACCAATTCTAATTGTAAAATTGGAATTTTTAGAAAATGGAGTAGTATTCCTTAAGTCATTTACATTTATAATTCTAAACTCGTTTTTCATCTTGCTTTTCTTCTTCCCCTTTTAATAACTTTCATTATTAAATCTTTTGGACAGCTTGCATGATAACTGTGATAGTTTCCTACATTAACATATGACCCAGTGAAAGAAAAGCAACTATTCTAAATACTGAGCATTCTAGATGGTACTCCAGTAAGTGCCAGTGGAGACATCGCTGAGCACAGCATGGCATATCATACATTGGATGAATTAAATACCAACGTGAGCCCATCTACATAGATCTGTAATCCCAGATCTCTGGGAAGCTGAGGCAGGACGATAGCAACTTCAAGTACAGGATGGGAAACTTAGCAATTTAAGGAGATCCTGCCTCAAAATCAAAAACTAATAAACATGCTAGGCTCAATCCCTAATTAAAAACAGAGTACAATCCTATAACGATGAATAAAGTGCATACCAGAAGTCCTCTCTTCTGCATATGCTAATAAAAAGCCAAAGTGAAACACCTGCTTCACAGATAAAAATAGAGACTTGGCTTCCATTTTGAAGACAAGATGTGATTCCCTCTACTCAGATTCCATCATATCAGAATTGTTCTGTATAAGATGCTCATGGTGGTTTGTACTATTCTAACAAAGGCACACCAAAAACGCTTTCATTAGCCTCTTTGTTCAAATTGTTTTACAAATTGGTATTTCACATCCTCAACTACATAAACAGATCATAGGAAGTGTAATTCAAAAATTCTCTGAAGTCTCAAGTTAAACCATGTTCCAAAATTAGTTACAGTAACTCAGCAGTTTCTTAGATACAACTTTGCAATCTGCATTGCCAAATTTTAACAGTTTTCTTCTCAATCATTCATTTCTTTTTCTCAGCCCACATTCCATTTTTTAATGACGGGAAATATTTCTTAAGAAGTATATTATTGGGAGTCAAAAGGTAAAGGCCTAATGGTTTCTCTCACTTGTCTATAGTTTAAAATGAAATTTCTGGAGAAAATTTCATCTGACCAAGATGAAATATTGGGAATGGATCGATTCAGTATTGTAACAACAAAAATATATGTTGACCTTACAAAGCCATATTGTTTAGGAGGTTAGACATTAGGCAATGAAAGTGAATGCTATCCCAGAGACAAAAGAGGGAAAAAAAGACTCACTTTCTGTATACGCTGTGTTAAATAGGCAAGCATCCTATCTTAATGCCTGATGGGAGTTCTTGGGCTAAGATCTAAGAAGGGGAAACCCAGTGGAATCCCTCATTTCAGAAGAAGAATCCAGAATCCCAAGAAAACAGAACTGACAATTTGGGGACATCACAGGACAATATGCTCAGTAGAAAAGAATCGGCACAGAGAGCTGCCGAGAGCTGCAGGAGGTTACCCATGAGCAGGCAGCAGAAGAGTGATTGGCATATACATGGGAGAATGCAATCTGAGACAGGGGAAGATGTCTGACATGATTAGACATGATCGTAGACTGGTGATGGGCTGTGTTCCCACCAGGCAGAATGGAAACACATATGACTCATTGGATGTGGAGTACAGTCTGTAGGGTATTTTGCCTCAATGAGATAAATAAACCTAAAATAAGCATTTCTATCTAGTGTTGCCAAACAAATCTTAAGAACCTAGACTGGGCATCTTAGCAATGCAATGAGATCCTGTCTCAAAACCAAATATTGAAAATAGGTTGAGAATATAGCTCATTGTGAAGACTCTGGGCTAGATTCCTAGTATCTATCACCACACACAACACACACACACACACACACACACACACACACACACACACACACACAGTAACAAAGCAAGGATTGAACTGAAAGTACAAAGCTATTTCCAACAATTTAACTACATTGCAGATTGATGTTCCTGAATGATTAGAAGAATTATAAAAATAAAGTCATGAATAAAATATATAGCATTCACTACCCCTTAAGATACAAAATGGAATGAATGAATAATATACATAAAGGAGAATGCACAACAAAGGCAAATTCTTCATGAGCTTATGTTTGACAATTTCAGCATGATTTTCCATTTGCAGATACCACGACTGTCTCAATGTTCTGCCAAATTTCTAATATTTTGTCCTACAACTTATACGTATTTAGACGATTGTTAGAATATATTCTACTGGTTCATTCTATGTTGGGAACAAGTCGCATCGTGGTAGATATCATAGACATACTGAGCAAAACAGACACAGTTTTTAATTGCATGCTGTGTCAGTCCTGTGGAGAAACTAGACATTTATAAAATAGTCAGAACTGATTTGTAATAATTGAATTAACTGTCTATGTAGAAACTTCTGTCACAAGCACCATGCCATTATGCACGACTGTCACTTGCAATTCCAATCCCATTTTCACTGTGTCAGAAAGTGAGTAAACTTACTTGTCCCTTTAAGGGAGAAAAGACATGGTAGTTATTTACTGTATTCACTAGCTTTCCATTGCCACGACAAAATACCTGAGAACATCCACTTCGTGGTAGGAAAGGCTGACTAAACAGTTTGTGGTTCTAGAGGAATCAGTCCATGACCAGAGGGTTGTATTGTTTTATGCCTAAATAGCAAAGCAAAACATCATAGCTGGAACTGGGCACTGGAGCCAAACTGCAGATTTCATGGTAGCCGGAAAGCAGAGAGAGAGGAGCTAAGAGCCACCACCCCAAACACGGCTCTCAGGGTCTGCCCCTAACAACTTCACTGATTTCCAATAGGCTCCAGCTTGTAATTGTTTTACTGCCTCCCAGTAGTATCACAGGATGTCACACTGGCCACACATGGTCTTTGAGTGATATTTAAGATCAACTCATACTTTGGAAGATGGTCACAGCTTTGCATACTGCACAATGGCGGAGAAGCCATTCACAGTAAATGTGCCCAGTACATAGCTTTCACAAGACTATATGGCAGCCCTCTATGTAGATGGTTAATCTAAATCTCTGAAAAAAAAAGAACTAACTCCATTTCTCAGACTTTGCCCAATGTGTGGCAGGAAATAGATTTATATCTACTGACCTATACATTCAAGGTCTCAAGAATAGTTGAAGAGCTAAGATTTTTCCTGTACAGTTAAAAAATATTTTTTCTTCATAGCTGATAGTTCTGTGCATTATTAAACGTCACCAAACAGTCTTAGTGACCTTAGGATTAAACTAACAAATTCTTTTGGTAACCAGATAGCTTGACCTGGTAACCTAAGAGAAATCTGTGTCTTCATCCTAAATAAACAGTGAAAAGCTGCAAACTGTCTAAATTTAAATTAATGCAAAAAGGATTTCTCTTAATCACCACAGTCTGTCAACCAGTTAGTTAGGCTAGGCATTTTCAGGGAAACTTTCACTTTTATCTCCAAGTCTTATATATAGCTGAAAAAATGAGCCCTGCTTGATAAGCTGAAGAAAGCCATTAGCTCAGATGTGCTAAAAATCCTTGAAAATCATGTGCAATATTTAATCACATCAGTAAAGAATTTCTTAAGCACATAGTATATGCCGCATGGATACCTATATGTATTTTCAAAGGGTAACAATTTTGGAGAAAACTAATGTTCAATTAATATTGAATCATGTGCCTTGATTATTGGTATGAATAAAAGCAGAGTAGGACTTCTTCCACAGGTCTCACTGACCTAACCCTTTCAGGCAGATAATAAGTAGTTTAATCAATAGCAATCTTCGCTTTCTATGTAGTTAGATTAAGTGATGGCAAAGGATATCATCCCAAGGAAAATTATTAGAGTTATCAGGAGATAACATTGAGAAGCTATGGAAACTGGCAGAAATTTTTACTTTCAGGCTTCAGCTAAAGCGCTTTTAATCCTTGGCTCACAGAGCTTATCAAACCTTAAATGTTGAGAAATTCAGTTTTACTTCAATATCTTAAAATGTACTTATCCATTTCTTTATTCACTTAAAAATATTAATTGAGGAATTTCTATATTTCAGGGTAAAGGGTACTAGGTAAAGGGAATAAAATGATAAACAAAAATAGAGCTGGAATTTAAACTGAACGTAAACTTCTTTAGCATAAGTGACTTATTTGCAATTTAAATATGTAATATGTAACTAGTGATGGCTTCTGATTGTTGGTGGCTCAAGACACCCCCTGACTAAGAACAGAAGTAAAAAGAGAAAGGGATGTCTAACTCTAAAGAGCCTGAGAGAGAAAGTTCATCTAAAATGTGTTTTCTAATACTGTCCTGATGCTGTGAGATAAAAGAATGAACATTTCATATTTTTACTCAATGCAGTGATAACATATGGATACAATTAAGAAACTAGTAGATATGTCATAGATTGCAGCATCCAGTTATGTACTACATTAAGCCACTTTATTTGTTACAAGCAGCAGAATTTCACCAATTTTTATCATTGTAACAAAAATCTGCCAAATTTGATTGATTTCTGCAGTCATAATCACAATGTAATTACAAACATGATTCGAAAATTTTACGTAGTTATAGAGATGGAGAAGGTCTTGTAAACTTGCCAAGATACGTATGTGCACGAAATGCTCGAGATCAATGTAAACTTTAAATTTTGCACTTATACGTATCAATAAAATGGGGGAGAAAAAAACCAAACATTGAGTGCTATCCATTCAGGTCCCTCTTGGCTTCTCAACCAGGAGCTTTCTTCTTTGTCTCTGACAGAGACCTAATTGGTTTTCCTCTTGGTTTCTCAGCCAAGAATCTTTCTTTTCTCTTTAATTTTATTCTATAAGATTTTTTGTCGCTTTGAAAAAGAAATAAAACTTTATTAACGGCACTCGATGATACCCATTAAATATGATAGTCATAAAACATCTTTCATAGCCCTATGATACCACAGAAATCACATCTTCATAGGTTTGCTAGGCTTAAGAAATGCAGGAAGCCATATAAGTAACTTTGAGATTATATACCTGGATAGCTGAATATTTATGGCAAAATTATCTTTTTTTCTAGTTATTTGTATATGAGCACAAATTTCTCCAGCAGTCTGAATCTGAGTCACAGTGCTGGAGTGGTAAATTTTGCACTTAGAAAATGTCCTCACTCCAGTGGAAATTTTAGTCTATTGAGAAAGTATTTTAGACTTTTAGATCTTCATATATTAGGAAGATGATACACCCAAAGAGAAATAGAAAATAGATGTGACTTTTATCCTTTCGCTTGAAATTTCATTCTTACCCTTAGAGATAATAACATGTTTTTGGATATGGAGAAAAATTCTACTATAATTACTTTTAGATGTTTTTGACAATAAAGAATCAATTTTAAGAATAAACCCATGAAATGAAGGCTTCTGTGAAAAGAGAAAGATGGGTACTTAACTCCGAGATCTCATTCTGATGCATAATTACACTGAAAACAGCCTGAGAAGAGCTTGGAGCACATGTGTTCCGTCATGGTGAAACGTGTGGCTCTGATGATGTGACAAAATGTTTGCTTCAAGATCTACAATGGGTAAATGGTATTTATAATATTTATGGAGATTCTTCAATCAATCGACTTCTTTAGTTAATGGAATTTGACCCATCATAGCAACAGCCCTGATATGTGAAAGACAACTCAAACAAGAAGCATTTCTGATGAGTTAGACACTAATGAGTCAAGATCCATATAGTTACAAAACATGCAGTGGATACTGACAAAACACACTGATGCAGACAGAATACTGTCGTCTGGAACTTCACAATCATGGGACTCGTCATCTAAGAAACACTTCACGCAGTTAAAATTGTTATTTCAGTAAGGAAAACAGTAATGTCATTTCAAATAAGCCAGATTTACAAGAAAATTAGACTAATGGGAATCAAACCTTGTTCAACTTTTAAAAAATGAAAATTTATCAGGCACACAGAAATATCCTGATATTTTTATAAAATCTATACATCTATGAAAGTCTATTTATATATTATTCCTGTAAAAATGTATGTAGTTATTAACAGTCCAGAGTGAAGAATTTGTCCAATTTTATTTATTTAGAGCTTTACTTATTTATTTTCTTACGTAGAGTATTGGATCATATAGAAAGGCAGGTTTGGGTTTGAATGCATGCCAAGGAGAAATTCCAGTAGAAATTAAAACACTGATAAATTCAAGCAAATTCTCTTACTACTCTGATTCTTCTTAAGTACAGAATCTTAATGGATTGGATTAGATGGATCCTGTAGTCTACAAGAAATTTACATCTCGGTATCATCCCATGAATAAATCATACAGAACAGTGCTCTGGTGTGATATTGTGCATGTGTATGTATGTATGTATGTATGTATGTATGTACATATGTATGTATGTATCTATCTACCTATCTATCTGTGTGTGTGTGTGTGTGTGTCTGTGTGTGTGGGGGGGTGCATGAGTGTATTTTAGCTCTGTCCAGTTTTCTGGCATGCAACTCTTGAAATCTTCAAAATGATTGTGGTTTTGTAAGCTCTAGACTTGGCTGATGGCCGGCTGTCCCATGCTCATTTCAGATGAGGTTGGTCATCAGAAAAAACAAGGCAGATTTAAGAGTTGACACTTTCAGTCCCACCCACCTATTTTCAATGACAGGAAAAGGACTAAATATAAGTCGATACTTTAGTCAATAGTACCTACAGCATGAGACCTCCTTAACAGTCCAAAAGGACAGCGTTCCAAGAGACTCTGAGAAGCACTACGTGGATGTTCTTGGAGCGTGGCATGCCAAGCGTTCTGTGGACTTTGCTACTTGTTGCTACCTGGACATCTGTTCCTTTATACCATTCGTAACATGCTTTATAATATTCTAGGAGACATTAAGTGTTTCCCTGAGTCCCATAAGCCATTCCAGCAAGCTAATTGAAACTGAGGGTGTTGCTATAGTAACCTTGATTTATATTTGGTCAGTCAGGAACACAGGTAAAAATCTCTTAAAACTTGTGATTGGCATTTGAATTGAAAGTGAAGTCTTAGGGACCAAGCCTTCAACCTAAGTGTCCAACCCAAGTAACTAGAATTGAACTGACTTGGAAGACATCTAACTGATGTTCCCTTACACTATATTGCTTGTTTACATGATAAAAAAGAATCCTGCAGATCTTGTGTTTAAAACATGCTGAGAGAGGAGAGTAGGAGAAATCGACTGAGTTTATTTTAATCCCTTAACCACCATGCTTATTAAATATCAGTCTGAAGTTTTTATTCAGTTAGTTACAGAAAAAATGAAAATGAGAGATATAAATATTACTCAGGAACAAGCGGAGTGAATATTACACAAAATGTTTAGAAGAATAGAAAAAAATTTTAAAAATACCCATCAAGTCTGGATATGACAACTCTATAAAAAAATCATTTTCCATGTATTGGCAAACATGGATTCACTGCCTGATAAAGTTATAAATAATTATTCATTAAATGACATACAAAATAAAAGAATAAATGCAAGCAGAATAATGAAGACTAATGTTAATAAAGTTACAAAATATTGTGGAATGGTATAAAAAGAAAATAATGTAAAAGATGTATATGGTTTCCAAATATGAAGATATAATACTTTAAAGTTATTAATTCTCATGAGAATAATCTATGTATTTAATGATTTAATATGGCTCTAATAAAACTTTCAAGAATATTCAGAAAAGAATAAAAAATTAAAATAACCATGCCACATTCCAAAATGGACACAATGTCTCCCATGCAATATTTAAATGGTAGCTTACCAGCTCAAAGATGGTAGAAAGTTCAAGGAAACGGGATAGAATCTAATGATAAACCTTCAGTCACTACCCAGAATTCATAAATCTCAATTCTAACCATTTCTGTCAATTTTCTCACTGCTTTGATGAAATACAATTTTTGCTCGGCTTTATTTTCAAGAACATCATCCTTCAAAGCCAGTTATACTTAAATTTATAAATGTGATTGATATTATTAGAGAGCAAGAAAGATTATTTGTAAATATTACATATTCTGTATTTTGCCACGTACTCAGATATTTAGTTAAAACTTAAATATAAACTTTTATCTAAGTATTTACTAAATTTTATATTTTTCCTATATTTAAATTGCAATTTGTACTGCTCAATGTTGTTATTAACTATTCAAAAATATTTACTCTACCTATTTTTCCTATATTTAAATTGTAATTTGTACTGCTCAGTGTTGTTATAAACTATTCAAAAATATTTACCTATCTATAAAGTTGCCTCTTTGAAGGCTGATATGATGCTAGTTAGAAAACTCATTGGAAAATGTACATGTTCTCTGAAAGGCAACACTTTTTCAAATTTCATAGCTGGCGTACAATTAGTAAATGCCAAATGGTAGTGTTCTGCAAAAGAAAAACATAACATCAAATCTTAAGTAAAATTATTCTTTGCTTCAGGTACATTTTAATACTAGCCACTAGGAAGGAGAGAAATTTTTGGTATGTTTATTGTAAAATTCACGTGTGTAGAAAACTGGCTTAACATCTGAAGAAAAAAAAAGTAGAGAGATAGAATGGAAAAGATGATCTCTAATTCTCAGATGCTTAAGATCATTCAAATATTTACTATTTAATCACAAGAGTAATACATGAATGAGATTAGCATTTTGAGAATTCTGATTGATGTTTCTTTTCTTTTCTCTTTTGAGACAAGGTCTTGATCAGTATCCCAGGCTTATGCTGAGCTCACTATGGACCCCAGGCTAGCCTTGGACTTTTGGCAATCCTCCTGCCTCAGACTCCTGAATGCTGGATTACAAGTGTGTGCCACCAAACCCAACTTTATGTAGTGCTGGGGAATGAAATCCTGGGCCTTCTGCTTGCAGGGCAAATGCTTTAACCTCTGTACCATTCCTCCAGTCCCTGGACATGATTTTTCAATGAATAGTGAAAGTATCATGCCATGGCCCAATTAGTAATTTTTTCTTAGGCAAAATTTTAACATTCTTTTCTCCATTAATATTTTTTACTATGTTACATAATAATTGCATTTAACCTTGTAAATTGATGCATCCTTAACCTTTTTTTAATGGAAAACATTTAAAAATTTTTATGTCTCAAAAATAAAATAAATGTTTAAAGTTACAAAAATCTAAGATATTATGAAACAGTAATCTTAAAATTATACTCTCAGAAGATATGAAAAATAGATTATAATTCTTTAACATGTCTCTGGGCACTAATGATTTTTAATGTCTGTACTCAATCAAGTACACGGTACATCTGTATGTGACATTAGGAAGGTTGGGTTATCTTTAAAATGATGATAAATCAAATACAGATCATATATTGACTTTGACTTCTTTAATAATAATTAAGAATTACTGAACATGACAACAGCATATATCATTTTAAAAAAGGATTAATTTTATAGGCTTTACACCAGTTTATATTCATTTTAATAATTTAAAACCAGAGTCGAGTAAGATAGCAGCAAAGGACCTTCTAGCAATGTCTTTTCTGCAACCTTACTAGTTATACATGCACCAAACTATCTTCACAAATGCTAATGAAGTCATATTAGAAACTTCATTCCTGGATTAATATAATAATAAGAACACGTTTGTCAAAGAAAGCCAAAAGGAAATGTCTTCATATCCTTCCTGTAGGTAAAAGAAGGAACCCAGAAGAGCCACAAGTATGAAACACAGCAAGAGAATTTGGAGTGAACCTTGATTGTCCTCAGTTCTCCATGCATATCCAGGCAAAAGACCCCGTGTCACGACTTTACGTTGGCTAGCATGTTCAGCCAGAAGGTCGAGTGTATGCACAGGGGCCAAAGGGGAAAGGAGAGGGATAGACGGGGTAACTGGCAGGGCATATAAGACATAAACAGGATAAAAAGGAGCAAAGGGCTAATTACAGCTATTTCATGTAGCGTGGGCAGAATTAGCCAGCAAGCGGGTCAGACACAGAGCTGAGCTCTGTGTGGGAACAGCGGAGATGTCCAACACAGCAGGTACGTCCTGGGGACCCCATAACTCCCCCCCTCTTGGGTTAAGAAGAAGAGAGAATTGATGAGACAAAAAATAATTGCTTTTGGTTATTAATTGATTCTTAACTTAATAACTTAATAATTATTTTGACTTTTGAAGGACTTTTCAATTTGCCAGAGGGTTTATTATCATTGCAGCAACTTCAATTCCAATGTTCTTCATGCAATGAATATAATATTAGATTTATTAAAGTAGATTCGAATATCTAAATATTAAAGAGAGCTTTTATTTCTTTTTAGTTTTATACTGTACTATCAAATAAATTTTCTGCCAATGGTATTCAGGAGCAATGGACTACGACTTTACTGTTCTCATGTGCAGTGAAATAAAGAAAAGGTAGAACAACATTTTAAAAGGCCGCTGCTATTTTGAAGAATGTCCTCTAAAGAGCTGTGTATTAAAATTTTGATTTCCGATGGTGGTAAAATTTGTAAGGGATGGCCATACTAGCAAGCACTTAGGTCACTGAAGCATTGAGACACTAGATTTCTTCCTGCTCGTGCTGCTTTAGGGACGGGAAGTGAGTGGTTTGTCTACCACCTACCTGTACCAGGTCTGCTGCCTTGTCCACAACACATCAGCCAACTCCAGGCTGACCCTCCCAAACCAGGAGCTAATTGAACTCATTCTCCTCTGAAGTTGCTTGCCTTGGGAATTTGCTGTGGTGGTGGAAAACTTCGCGATAAAACTGTATTTTCAAATTTTCATCTCTCTGTCAAATTGCCTCATAGTAGCAGTATTCAAACTAAAGTAAAGTTAAACTGGAAAAAAATCACTTTATTAATAATAAAATATTAACACCTATTAGCTGAACACGTTAGTGAGCCACACTGTGACATGTTCATGCGTGCACACTCGTGTATTGATCTTGCTCAGCCCCCTCGCTACGGGCCATTCTCTCCCACCACTGTCTTTTTCTCTCCCTCTCTGGCTCTCTTAGGAATCCATTATCATCGTTTTGCTACTTACAGGTCATTTTTAAGCTTCAACATAAAAGGAAGAACTTCTAATATCTGTCTATGTCTGCTTTATTATCCTATCTTCCAATTCAATCCCACTTTCTACAAATGGTAAGACTTTGCTATTCGTTCAGACCAAATTCTCCATTGAATGCATACATTGCATTTAAATTGCCCTTTCATCTGTTGATGAACACCTTAGCTGATTCCAAGCCTTGGGCATTGTGACTAGAGCAGGGATTAAAATCGTATGCAGGTTTCATTTACAAGTGTTCAAATATATCACCAAAAGTGTTATAATGGTATTGTATGGTAGCTATGGTTTTAATTTTTAAGAAAATCTTATATTGTTTTCCATAGTGTCTTCAATAATTTACATTCCTACAGCCACTCCATAAGGAACCCAAATAGTCAAACCAATCCTCAGCAGAAAAATCACAGTGCTAGACACATCATAGTCCTTGATTGTAAAACACACGACAGAGTCATATTAATAAGCCTATTGGTATAAACACAGACACACAGACAAATAGGTCAACAGAAAAAAAGAGAACCCAGAAACAAATGTGTACATCTCTAACCAACTAATTCTCAAAAAAAAGCCAAAAACAAACTGTGCTTTTTAAAAAAAACCTGTATATCCACATGTAGAATATTGAAACTAGATTCTTTTCAACCTGTATAAAAATAAACTCAAAATTTGTCAAAAACCTCAATGTAAGTCCTGAAAGTTTGAAATTACTGTGGAAAAAGGTGAAATATTTAAAATGTTGGTGCAGACAAAAATTTCCTGGATAAGACTGATATTTCAGATTTGGTAAATGCAATTATACCAAATTAAAAGCCTTCTGCTTGTCAAAGTAAACAATCAGCAGAATAAAGAGACAATCATAGAATGGTGGGGAATCTGTGTCCGGCTCTCATTTAACATAATTAATACCCAGAATACATAAAGAACTAGAAAAAAGCAGAAACAACAAATAACTAATAAAACAAAAATGGCCAGAAGCTTCTCAAAAGAAGTCCACATGACAAATAAACATGTAAAAATATTCACTGTATGCAGCCACTGGGGAAATGAAGAGTTACATTGAGATCCCATTCCGATTTATTTAGAATGGCTACCACCAAAAAAACAAAAAGTAAAAGAAAACGAATTAGGTTTTGAAAACTCATTCTCTTCTGTGCAAAGTAGAGTCGCCACATGCCCCTCAGGGAAGGTGAGCAACGTGGGACTTTGCAATGTGACAGAGGTAGGAAATTCCAGAGCTCAAAGTTCTCCACTGGAAGAAGCCGCCACCCACCTTCACAACGCTTCCATTTAAGGAACGAGAGAAAGTTGTGAAACAGAATTAAGCAAAAACTAGCACCTGAGAGGACACAGGACAGAGACGGATTGTGTCAATGATTGTCTTGTCTGTTCGTAATCTTATACTAATCATATTTATTGACTCAAAATAAAAGAAATGGTTAAGAGTTGAGTAAGATTTTAATTTTAAAAACAACAGAAATGCATCAAATACTTGGTCAACATTATCCTCGCATGTCTTTCTACCTATCATCTGACACACAATTAGTATATGACAGGCCTTGAATAAAATATAACTTTTTTTTTTTTTAATTCTGGGGAGCTGAACTCAGGACCTTCACACTGAGAGACAATTTGTATCATGCAGTTTAATTTCTATTTAGAGACAGTAAGTGGCCCTGATGGACCACTCTTGTGATTCTCCTGTCTAAGCCTCCATGATACACCAAACAATGGTGACAATTCCTTGGACTCTAGGCCTGCACCAACAGGTCTGGATAAACATAACCTTTTAAACATGCGACTGGTAAATCTTGCAGAATATAATTCATTGTATCTCTTAAGGCCTTCTGACTCTAATTTCAAAAGGAATGTGTGTCACAGTTGCATCTCTCAGCTTCAGCTACGCCTCAGGATCCCAGAGACTGATTCTTGTAAGATTAATTATAAATATATTTTACAGGCATTAGACTTTTGAGCTCTAAAAGTCTGTGGGACTTTTAGAAGAACTGGCCAAAAGGAATAATTGTGTACGCAGATAAAACTCAAGGGAGTTAGGCAGGAAGTGCTGTGTTCCCTGAAGTGCAGAGTAGCCAGCTGTGAGAATTCGGTGAGAAACGCAGAGATATCGCGAAGAGAAATTTCAGGCAACTTCAAGAAAAACAATTTCATTTTGAGAGCCAGAAAACCTTTTGAAGGGACAAAGGGTACTGGCAGAAAATACTGCTTCTTCAGATATTAAGTGAATCTGAAATGGCAATAGTGCTTGAGAGGCAGTGTAATAATGGCCTCCCTGAAAAGGACACATAAAAGGATCTTGGGCTTATAAGAGAAGTTGTGTGCATGGCCCACAGCTGGGCATAGAAGAAAACTGTAAAATAGGGCAGTGCTTCAACTAGGGTTAAGCTGACCTGAGAATGGAAGGCTTTATATAGCCTCACAAATCACCTAAATTCACTGAATTAGCAACACAAAACTCTTTCAGGATTGTAGTCACTCATTGTGTTGGCTTCCTGTGTGTGAGAGCAGCAGTGAGCATCAGCTAGGAGAGGAATGATAAAGAAAGATAATGCTGTTTATTTTGTGCGATCATAAAATGTCTGCATTTCCTTAAGATCTTTGCAAGACCTGCCTTTCATTGTCTTTTATGGCATTGATGTTTATTAAGAGTTCAGTTTGATTGCATTGAGGTTTCTCCAACGTTCTAGAGTTTTGTTCTTGTTTAGAACAATGGTAGACTATTTAGCAATCTGTATCTAATTAAAGTCATGTTTGATTACAATTGTTTTGATGAGAATACTACACAGATGATATTAAAATTTGTCTTTTGCACAACATCATTGCAAACATAAACTCAGGATGATGGGTTGTCTCACAGTTCCAAGTATTCTTAGTTTTCCCCTTTTTGGTGATAAGCAATCTTGGCTATATGTGTAGAGTTACAGTGTGATACCTTGATACTATTAAAAAATGCTTGCAATGATATTTTTGATGCTTGATAGTTCTCAGAAAATATTTAACTCCCCATTACAATTTTTAACTATTCTTTAAAGAAGCTAGCAGAAAGAACAATATATTCAAATAAGAAAGCAGGGCCATGCATGTTGTCCTTTGATGAAAGACTCAAAGCCCAGCAGGCTCTTGTCTTGGTAGCCCTGGGATTTACAGACTAGATGTGCAGGTCAGATCTGCCATGGCTGAGGACCCGCCCCACATGATCCATCTAATGTTGGCCATTAGATCCAATGTTCCAAACTAAATGGTCATTAGTTCCAGATTTGTGCATTGCTCTTGGGCTGAATCTGTTCCTTTCCACTTAATTGTGTGCATCCACATTTTCCAGGAAATACGTCTGTACCACTTATTTAATTCCTGGTGACAAAGTCACAGCATGCTTCCAAAATGTACCAGGTGCCCAGGGCTGTCAAACAGCTGGAAGTCACATTTATCTGAAAAGACCACATATTGCCTGGTTTGACAGTCTTTGTAGTGAAGAAAAGCATAAGTATGAATGTATGTATGCATGTGTGTATGCACGCTTGTATGTATTTATGTTAATTAACTCTTAAGTTAGCTCTTTGGCCTGAACGCTCTAAGGTCTTTTCTTACCTCTCTCTTCCTGCCAGATGACAGCTGTTAGCATAGATGTTACCGCCACAGACCGGAAGGACAGTGACTGGTTCTGGGGCCAAGCGTATCTCTACTCCTTTATATCTGCACTCTCTGCTGCTGTGGTGGTTACTGCTGCAAAATTGCCTCCCTTATTTAATATATCATGGTTTTGAAACTTTAATAAATATGTTTGTTTGTTTCTTATTTTCCATCCATTGATTCTTAACACGGCAGTAGCTCAGCCTCCCTTCCCAAAACATCAGTATTCTTGACTAATTGTTTTTAGGCCATTAGAAGCCAAGAGCCCACTTCCTACTATTGTATGCCAACATCGTGACAGCAAAACACTGCAAAATTCGTGATCTCCCTCTTGATGTTACATGCATAATCTCGAGTCATCTGATTGATTGATTAGACTCCAGTCTAGAGGCACCTACTTCATAGGAAAAACATGGTTTTATTTCTTTAAAAAAAAAAACTCGATGTCCCTTCAATAGCAATTTTAAAACAATATCTGGAAAAATATTCTCTTTTATCATGAATTCTTATTACTGAAAAGAATAAAAGCAATTTAGAAAAGCAATTACTTATTTAATAACCAAAGATATAGTCCAACATTTTGGTAGCAAATGCTGTAAAACATTTTCCCTACAACTATTTTTTTATCTCTTAATTCCAAAACATGTTTTTTTTTTTGTATCTTTCAGAATAGAGTAAAAAGGATAATGTATGTGTATATTCTTTCAGGATTTCTGCAAGTCAGTGATAATAATATTTCCACTTACATCCTCTGAATCTCATTCACATAGATGGCTGTGTTTCCCACCACCAAGACTGTGTTTAAAAATAAATAAATAAACAGTAAAACCAAGCTCAGGCTTCACCTCAAACTGGCCCATTCCATTTGAAGACCTACTGAGACCTAGTAGAATGACATGTCTGTATTATCCCTTTGTCACAGCGTAACAGCTAAATTCAGCATTGAGAACACTGCCATCAACACCGCCTATGTGAGATTATGATTTGCTGTTGCCCTTAGATATTTCCTCCAGGTTGTGAGGGAACAGAGCACACGTGAGGGTCTGTCATGCAAGTTTAAGGGGACCTCCGTCGACTGCACAAAGTCTGTTCTTTTTGTGTTTCAGGCCATTATATGAACCCTAGATATACTCAAAATACTTGTGAGTGTCTTTGTTGTTTGATTTGTGTGTACAATTCTTACTATTAGTGGGTTGTAATTCTCCACCAAAGCAAAGCCATACACACACACACACACACACACACACACACACACACACACACACACACAATGTTAATTAGATCAAAATATAGTGAATGTCTAAATTTTAAAAATAAATTATTATAGTAAAAGATATATTGCCAAATGGCATAAGTGTGATAAAAATGGGAGATGTGTTTTGAAAAAATTTAATGATAATCATTCATATATATGCAATTATAGTTTGACAAGTGTCAAAAATAGGCAGGATAAGTTTGTTTTAGATGTGAATTTTTTAATGTCCTTTTAAGTTTCAGTGAGTGTATGGGCTTCTAAAATACACTCCATGTTATACTTTGAAACACAATTTTCTATTATAATTGTATTGTTAATTTTTTCTTGGAACTGAGAAATAAAGTCTGAACAGAAAAAGAAAATATGCAGAGGAAGTTAGTCATCTGGTTGCCTAGGACCAATGGTAGAGCTCCAAGCTGGAGATTAGAAGGCATAAACCTTGGACCAAATGTTTTGCGGTTTTCTGTTATAGTCTGAAGTCAAGACAGAGCCGATGTTCGTTTTCAAAGGTTATTAGGAAAGATGAGTTTCATCATCGTCAGAGAGAAGATATATAGGCAGCCTTTTTTGCTCAATTCAGAACTTCAACTACTTGAATGGGAATACCGACATTACAGAGAGAAACCTGTTTTACTCAGTTTACTGACTTAAATGTTTATCTCATCAACGACAGTTTATGAGGCAAAAACGAGTGTTTCTCTAAGTCTCTGGCAAGACACGGCCCTGTCAAGTTGGCATATTACGATAACCATTGATTATCCTTGAGGATATGTCGCATACCTCTTTGTTTTCCAAAAGAATTCCTCTTTTTACTTAGTACTACACATTTTGCTCTCATTGAAAATTACTTAGTAAATATGATTTGCTCCCTGTGAATGGTGGCAACTAGACCACTTATGATTGCATGTAAAATTCTACTAATGGCTAGATTTTAACATACAGTTTTTTGTCTGATCTATCTAATTTTCCATATGGTATTCTGCTATTAGTGATATGTAAAATTATAGATCATGTTAATTAACTTGATCCTGTCACTACTAGTAAAGAAGAGGAATATTTATTCATTATAAGATTTACCATGAGACATGCAAGGGTTCAGAAACGAGGACTCAAAAAAGAAAACACTGAGAGGTTGCTGGGGTAGGATCCAAGAACAAGAGATAATAACTACAGCAGGAACCTGGCAAGGGCTCTGTGCAGATCCTTCTGTGTATGTGTGTCCCTTTGGGGTGGGGGGTATGGGAGGATTGGGGGTCTTGGAAATGACTGCAGAAAAAAGTCAGTCAACTTTTTGTGACCTGCCACAGGGGAATAGGGCGGAAGTCTGTCAGAGCTATCTTCCTCCTTCTGCTGTGTCATCAAATGCTTTAACCCTACATATTCAGTGTACCAAGGTACCATATGTTGGGACAATATGTCTTAAACTACATCGCACCATTCCTGTGTATCAGCAGGGGTATGCCGCAATTTAGATGATGACTGTTTTACAAAATACGTCACTCAGAAGGACACTGCAATAGGACACCCTTCAGTAGTTTACAGATGATAAAATCTACAGTGTGAAGAAGCAAAATGCTCTGCTCCCGGGGATGTCAGTGGATGGGAGAGGCCTGGGAGGTCAGACTGCAGCATCTCAGGTCCAAGGCCTGTGTGCTCTATGCCCTGTTACACTTTTCCTGTGTGGTTACAGATAAGGACATCCAGACAGGAGTGCAGCCACTCTTGTCACCTGAGTACTCACAGCCACATTTGCTTCTTTATTCAGTAGATACTTTTGTTTTCTTTCAAAGCACTAAGGGAAAACTATTTTGTGTGAAGCCATTACTGCAAGCAGTTGCAGTAAAATCCAGTCTCTCACCATGTGTAACAATATGACCTTTTATTGTAGAACGTTTCATTCTTATCGTGCAATTATCGGGAGGAAAAAAATGCAAGACACCCCATAAAAGGTATATATGATTAACCCCCTGTGTCTACTTGGGCAGTATTTCTTTTGCATAGATATACAGGAATCAGACCTATGAAGAAAAATATAAAAACAATAATAATTTCAATTTCAAATTATTAACAGATTCACTGAAATTTTATAGTACTTTTTATTAACTTAATGGACAAGGACAAAGAAAACCATGAAGAACAGTATTTCTGACCTTCTGTTTTGAATTTACTGTTTTCCTGGAGCCTATTTACTCTAAAGAGGCAACCTCCAGGAAGATGATGGGTATCATGTAGTTTGGAAGCCAAGCATAAAGGATTTCCCCTCACTTGAGTTCCCCTTAGTTCCCTCTGAGGATCCAAAGTGCACTCAGTGTAAGTGGCAGCTTTTCTGCCTGTCATGTGTGAGAAAAGACTCACTTTTCATGCCTGCTAAGTGCTGGCTGCAGGACAAACTAAAGCTGAAGCATCAGAGGATGCAGACGGAAAGGACTAATGGGCAAAGGGCAGAGAGTGAGGTTTGAGCTCCTGCCCTGGCAACAGGCCCAGCAGATCGACCTCCTAGAGCAACCAAGTATAGAGAACGTGCAGATAGAACAGAAAACAGGGAGGGGCAGGGAAAGGATTAACACCCCACGAAGGTAAGTTTGAAACACACTTCTTATGACTGCACACATTCTCAGTGAGCTTGCCTGCAGTTCATTCTGGAAGAGCTTTAGGTTCAGTCACAAACATTCAAGTGATAAAAAGCATCATAAGCGTAACTTTGAAAAACTACCTTCTCCCCTTTTGATTTTAACTCTCTATCAGTGTTTTTTAAATGGATGATAAAATAACGCTGACAATAACAGTACCTACTCCAGCTTCAAGTACGACCTTAATCGGGCTCATCTTGGTTTGAGAAATAAGCCTGAGTTCAATTTCACTTTAACAGTGGTTTAGAAACCACTCTGCAGTTTTATTTCTCATGCAAGGGTTGTGAATAGAGAAATAAGGCAGAGATTTATAAAAATATGATCCACTAGAATGCGGAATCCTAAAGGAGATAGATATTAGCCTCCCAGAGCCCACCAAATGAAGCCAGGAATGGTAACACACACCCTCTCTAAGCGCATCACTTTGAAAGACTGAGGAAGCAGGGGTCACAAATTTTACCCATCCCTGGGGAAAATTAACAATTTGCCCGGAGACTAGCATAAAAAATGAAAGAAAAAAATAAGAGGGATAGAGAAAGAATATACTCAACAATGAAAACAATTTCAGACACATATGTATTAGCTCCTTGTACCTCTACAAATGAATCAAAATGAAATTGCTATTTAGAAGTGAGATTCACCAAGATTTGAAGAAAACTACTTAATGGTATTTATTGCATGTTTGGAACTTAAAAAATTTCTCTGACTTAGGAAGTCAGAGATAAAACAAAAGCACGTGTTTTCTTCACTAGAGAAAGGATACAAAGAGTTGAGGTACAGGATACTGTGAGCACATATCATAAACACTCTTAAAAACACATAATCAGAAGCATTGTGTTTTAAACAAAAGAAGCCTCTGAAGGCAGAAAAGTTTGTTTACACGAACTGAAAACTTAAGATCATTTCCGGCTCAGTCAACATAAATAGTAAAGGAGAAAATGGCCACCAATATTCAGACGGACTTTTAAGCACAAGCTTAACTTTCAATCCAATCAAATAAAAATAATGCAAAATTGAAGTACATAAGGTTAATTTTTATATGAACGTAAAATTTAATAGATTTTTTAATCACTAAAAAATGACGGTAAACTCATCAGTCTAGTAATCAAAGTCAGCAGAGCCTGACTTTAAAAATATCTTCTTGTAGCATTTGATTCTCCTCCACTTACAGCAACCTACTGTCCCATCTGCACACACTCGATTTTATGTTCCTAAATCTTTGCTACTGTTTTTCCCTCCAAACGAAGTCCTACTTCCTCTGTTGTCAAAATCCTATCACTTTTCAAGCTCTAGCTCAAAATGTCACCCTTCATAAAGATATTTATGGGCTTTGATATCTTTAATTCACTAAAAACAAAGTTCGTGTTCTTTTTCTTTTTATCCACTCTGATGAGGGGAGGAGTGGCACAGCAAATGAAGATTCTTAGGAAAAAAATAAAGTTAGATAATTTTTCTTAAATAAGTATTAACACTTAATTTTTCACGTGATTTCCTTTCAAGTCACTTAACTATTCTACAAGTTGCTGAGTATTTCTTTTGAGCCAAACTTTCGACTACACTCTGACAACTAAATGATGGAGTAAGACAGTGCCCACACTCACACTGCCCTAGCTAATGGGTAAGAGATCTTAGAACATTGCTGTACAGTAACGGCCAGAGTGAAGCAGATCAGCTCCCAACACGTGACATTTTCATAAGTTCCTACATGTTTAATTTACTCAAGATTTAAACCATTGAGTTCAATGTTGCCATTATGTTGTCTACCCCTGAAGATAAACATTAGTCAACTAAAAACAACAACAAACCACACACACACACACACACACACACACACACACACAAGATACAAGACATAGAAATCGAATTAGCTGCTTTGACACATTTGTTCCTCTGTTTGGAGCTCCAGATTTTCACATTCCATGGTTTGTTTAGCTCCTCTGTGTCATATGAGACTTAAAGGTACTTTCTTACCACCTACTATTTGCATATATGTGCTTTCTTAAGTGTGGACTTTTTCAGATTAAATGTCTAGTCACAATGAAGACTTATGATAATGCATAAATATTTTAACAAATTTTTCTGTAACAGAACCTCTACAAATATTTTTTGTGCTGAGGACACAAAATTTCCAAGTGTACCAAAATGTAGACAAACAGAGCTAAGGGAATAGCAAGAGGTAGACCTCTTGCCTCGCAAGCACAAGGCTCTGGGTCCTATTTCCCAGCACCACATCAACCGAGCTTGGTGGCACATGCCTGTAATTCCAAAACTCAGGAGGCTGAGGCAGGAGGATTGTTGTGAAATCAAGGCAAGCCTGGGCTCTATAGAGATTTTAGGACCAGCCTGGACTACAGACCTGCCTTTAAAAATGTAGAAAAATGTTCCCTTACAATAAAATAAAAGTTTTTTTCTAAACTAAGCTATAAATTTGCTTAGTTTATAAAAAGAAATAAATATGTAACACCTTAAAGTGCAATTATTATAGGAATTCTCAAGGCTTGGGTTTGGATAGTTCGAATAAGTATTTCACTTTTTAAATGAAGATTAAGCAATTGTGTGACTTTGAATCAAACTATTAACTTGTATGTATAATCAATTACTCTACTGCAGGTTTTAGCTGGATTTCTACCTATGGGAAGAAGTTCAATAGCATATTACACCCTTTGAAAAGAGATTGCCTTGGAAATTTGCGCAAATGTTGATGTGTTTTTTCAAGTGTCAATAACTATGTTAAAACAATTACAAACTCAAGCTATTCATTGTTGCTGTTAAGGTTTGCATGGGGTGTGTCCCACAAAAACTTCATATATCTGTGGATACTTTGCTTTGTTGGCAGGTGGGGCCCGGCTAAAAAGGGTGGATACCTGGAGCTTGGCCTGAAGGGGTTCATACTAGCTCTGCCCTTCCTCCGTACTTGCCTCTGATCTGTCTTGCTGTGAGGAGCTCTCTCTCCAGGTCCGGCCCCACCATGGTGTTCCAGCACTTCCAGCCACCAGCCCATGATTGGGCTGTAATGTTCTGAAACTGTGAGCTAAAAATAAATCTTCCCTCCTTAAAGCTGTGGGTAAAGGGTATCTGTCCCAGCAACAAGAAAGTAACCAATATAGTTGAGGGTGACAATACATATCTATCTATCTATCTATCTATCTATCTATCTATCTATCTAACTATTATATAAGAGACAGAGACAGAAAGAGAGAGAAATGAAAACAGTCAACTTCTCCCATTTATCTATTATTTCAAAAACTTCAGACTATTAATAATAATTGGGATAGCAAATTGACCTTTTCACGTGGGCATACACTTGGAGTTTATCAGCCCCACCATCGTCCTGCTGGATGCGGGTGGTCTTTCCACATTGCCTGACCAGACAGCTTAGATGCACTTTCTGACACCTTGTGTTAATGTCTTTTCCAACCCTGTGCATTCTAACAGATTCAAATAAGGATCCTCTCCTAGAAGAGAAAGATGTCTAATTAATTCTGTAATTCACTGGTGGTTCATAAATGCCCTGTGGTCAAGTGATTAGGAAACATGAGGCAGAGTGTTTGGAGCACTGCCAGTGATCTCAAAGCCAGTGCTGATCAAAGACAGCCTGTGTAGATAAAGCATCAGGCAGGCCCTTGGGGATCTGGGTGCCAAGCCTGCCAAAAGCTGGGTTTAACCTCCTCAGGGTCCCAAGTCAGGCAAAGGATCTGTTTAACTCTAGGGATTTCTTCAGAGCTCCTGCGTCAGAGTTGCTAGACTAGAATTGCTTGCTGAACTGATCAGCAGGGGTTTCTTTATTTATTTAGGTCTTGCCAAGAAATAGTCTTAGCTAGAAAAGCAACTCAATATGCATGTTTGAAAAAAACGATACCATGATAAATGAAATGATATAAATTTATGTCAAAAACAACCAGATAGGCAGAGAGGAACAAGTCAGTATTACCATTTCACATTCTGCCAACTAAAAATGCAACTAATCATAATTTTATAATACTGTTTTGTATTTGAATGATGACATATGTGATTAGCTAATTATAAATTAGAAATTTTGGAATAACTGTAAATGTCACCTAAGAAGATTTGACTGTAATGGCAATTTAGATGAATAAAATCTATTGAGTCAGCTGAGATAGCTATCTCACTTAACTTACAAAACATTTAAATTTTCATATAATTCCTTGTATCTGTTTGGGTTAAAGGGAGAAAGTATCTGAAAATTGGATCTAGGACCCCACATATGCCCGGCAAATGCTCTAACCCTGACCACACTCCTAGCCATAGATCAATACTTTCAGAACCATTAAAAAGTACAATTGTATCAAACTATTTCATTGCTTGATTCTTAGATTTAATATAAAAATGAGTCAGGAAATGGACTGTCAACCTAATAAACATGCATGCTTCTCTTACTGTCTTATCGATATAATTTTTGTTCAACAAACATGAGTTCTCTTTTTATTTTATCCATTTTCCAACTATAAGCATTATTGAATGTGTTTTCTTAATATAATTGGAAAAATACATTCATATAGATAGAGTTTATAATAACATACTGTATAGTACTCATTTGTAACATGTTCAAATTTCCAAAGCATAGCTGTATCACCACAGGCAAATGAAAAAGAATTCAAGGGAGAAAATGGATTGAAATACATGGGAAGATTAATAGAAGATTGAAAATGTTTGTGTCCTATCTCCCAGACTAGAATGTTAAAACTATCTGGTTTTATAAAGAACTTGATATCATGTAGTTTAATAAGTCCTTTCAAGTACAATGGTAGAATATTTGAATCTAAAGCTAGAATGACAAAATTTGGAAAGGAGGGGTCATTTAGAAAGCTGGTGTATAGCTCTGGTGGACAGATATATCTGATATCAAGAACTGACATAAGTATAAAGTAGGAGAAAATACCGATCAGCAGTCGAATGGATATAAAAGTCGTGGTATCTGTACGCAATGGAGCACCGCGCCTCCACAAAGTCAGGTGGGTTGGAGGCATTTTGGAGGTGAATAGGCACAACGTGAGACCATCAGGCTTAGTGAAGTGAGTCAGATTCAGAAGGTTTGTATCTATGGGGCAAATGTGTATCAGATGACAAAAACACAGCCTCTTTAAAATTATGCCCTAGGGGTGGAGGAATTGGACAGCAGTTAAAGCCCTTGCCTAGCAAGCACAAGGGCCTGTGTTCAAATCCGCTGTACCACATAACCTGAGCGTGGTAGCACATGCCTGTAATCCCAGCATTCAGAAGGCTGAGGCAGGAGGATTGCCATGAGGCTGAGGCCAGCCTGGGCTACATAGTGAGTTCAGGACCAGCCTGAATTACAGCGTGAGATCCTGCCTCAAAAATAAATAAATAAATAAATAAATAAATAAATAAATAAAATTATGAATTAAAAAAGTATACTATGAGAAATAATAACAAGAAACCTACGTTTGTTGAATCAATAATACTTGCCAGAGTATCAGAGAAATGATCTCTAAGAAAGTTATGATTACAGTAAAACTAAACAGATGTAGCTTTTATAAATAAGAAGGGAGATGGAAAAAGAATCCAAGGAAGACTTAATATGAGGAAGAATCTAAGACAATTTATTATCTTGTAAGAGCTAGCTGTCCTCGAGTAACTGAAAGAAGGACTATGTAGCCTTTCCATAATTGATAGAAGAGAGAGATCAGTTCAAGCTGAGACATACAGGTCAAGTTGAGACATTTTTCTTTTGTTCCGAATTTAAAGGATATGCCTTGCAAAAATTGAAAGGTAAGCATTGTGGTGCTGTTAACGCCATTCCTCTGTCTGTCCTGTGGAGAGTGGACAGCGGGAGATGACTGTGTGAGGCTGGAGAGACTTTACAAAATCTACGGTAGCGGCTGAAAACCACAACGACCGCTTGTACAGCTGAGTTGACGAAATGACAGTTCATTCCGGATATACACTGCCAGTAGAATCAATAGAATATCGAAATGAATTGACATAAAAGATGACAGAAGTGAGTTTCCAGAAAATAAAGCCCCGATCATCGTCTTGTAGAACGCGCAGTGACATGAATGTCATTATATGAGATGATGAAATATGAGAAAGTATGCTTTTTATGAGGAGAAAAACTGTCCTTATGTTTACAGATATTATATGTCGAATGCCTCAGAGAGGTACAAATGGAGAATACTAAGACAAGAGATCAAGGCGGAAATGTATACTCAAGAGTTACAGACACTGAAGGTAATGCCAGAGAGCCAGTGGAAGAAAACTACTAGGGAGAGATTAAAAGCAATCCCACATCTTGACCCTGAGTTTCAGAGAAAAGTTGATCAAAGGAGGATGGAGAAAAGCGAATAAAAGAATTTAGGACGCTGGCATTATTGTTCATGAAAAGGAAAACGGCTAAAAGGGAACGAAAAGTCTGAATACTTCTGAGAGATTAACAATATGAGGACATTAAAGTGCATGATAGATACCTCAATCTAAGATGCCTAGTGTAAGAATTGTTTTAGTCCAAAAGAGGACAAAGTTCTAACATGAAAAGTAGATGAGCAGATGAAGGCTCTGCTCCGTGAGGATGCGCTTGAGTACGGGGTACTAGGTGCATTATTCACAAAGCAAGGAAGCTTTTCCTTAGCAGATCCAACCACTGAATTAGTTCCCGGATACCTAGACTTGGCCACATGACTAGGTCTGCCCAATCAAGGCTAAGTGCATGTGACTCAAGTTATCCCAAAGAGTCCCGCTGTACTTCTCTTGCCAGATGCAACCATTAGCTGTGATGTGTCAGTCTGAATGGATTAAGGAATGGTTGACAGATTACTGAAGTGCATTTCTGGGTGGGTCTGTGGATGACTGACATGCAGGTCAGCAAAGTGAGAAAAAAAGTATCTACTGGGAAGGTGGGTGGCAGTATTATGGACAGAATGAAAACGAAGAGAAGGAAGAGTCTCCCCCGTGCAGGGGCCCCAGTCCTCACCATCGCCTTCGCACGTGGATTTCCAGGGTCTTCACACTCGCTTTGCAGGCTTGCATGAGTAATTCTACCGTGAGCTTCCGGGCCTTCCACCTTGGACTGGCGCTTCGTTCCTGATCCTTGTTGCTTTTTAGCTTTCCTGTTCTTAGACTGAGCAGCTTCTAAATTCTCCAGTTCTGGACTGTGCTAAAGGCCATAGTGGACTCCTGCTCTTGTCCCCAGAAGGTGACTGTGTTCTCTTCTGTCTCTGATCCTGTTGAGGACCCCTGCTTTATTGTACATATTTTTAGAGTCTGTTCTTCTACAAGGTCCTAACTCATCCACATTGCCAATAACCTGATATGTTACTTAGGCTTGCAATGTACCGTAAGTCTGAGTCCAACAGAAAGAGAAAGGCAGTCCAAATAGATGGACACAAAGGATTCTAGGATAAATTAGAAAATGATGGTTTTAAATTAATAATTTATTAAAGCTTGATTATATGTCACTGTAGTGCAACATTTTCCAGGGAAAGGTAAACGTGCAAGAGAAAATATAAGTGTAATCTTTAAACACATGTTTAAATGTCTAACTGGCCAAAAGGGATAATATGAGCATGCTGAAACAGGGTTATATAATCATATACAACAATAAAAATCATCATATCAGTAAAAATACAGTATAATTTAAATTCTGCCTAAAGGATTCTGAAAAACCCATGAATGAATGGATTCACCCACAATTCTTTTAAAAATATTGAACCTATTCCTGTTTTTTCTATTATCGCAGAAATTGGTAATGAGAATGTAGAAGGATTCAGAACATCAATTTTTATTAATTTTCTATATGCAAATTCAATTATTTACAAACTAACAGTGAATTAAAGAAAAGCATAGATTTTCTATCTTTTTTCTTTGTATGTGACTTGTCACCCAAATACAATATTATTGGAGCTTATATTAGTCTTGCAGCAAAATTGAACTATGAAAATGTATATCCCTTCATCATTCTTTACTTGTTTAAGTGTGTCACATATCTTCCATTGGAGGAATCTTTACAGAGAACATATTTTCTTCAAAAGTGCTGTGAGAGGAACTTATTTTAATAGTTCTTGTGTAATCTGCTTTTTCTTTTTAAAACTAAAGTGCAGGCATTTCAGAGCTGTGGTTTCATAAACCTTACTCACCTCACTCTTTCGTTTCTCTTCCCATCAGTGACTTTACTATCTTACTCAGTTACCAAGCTTTTTTTTTTTTTTTTATAGTCAGTAGTGCAAGCTTATCCACTTATTTGGAAATCAAGAGACGTGCTTTCCACTTCATACATCATCAGCAACAATAAAAATCCAGAGATTAGGGTATTTGTTGCCAGCATTTTGACTTTAAGCTAGATAAAATAAATTTCAACCTGCTTTTTGAAAGTTCACTGCTCAGCATTGATGATAATGGTGCAATTGTCTTGTCTTTTTTTCCCCCTTCTTCTCAAAATAAGCCAATCTGATTTCTAGGCTCACCAGGCTGAGCAAATGAGGAGGGCAAGTGTGCTGTTCCAAGTCTAGGAGAAGTCTTCTCTGATCACAGCTCTTTTTTCAAGGAAGATGCTTTGTTTTTTTTCAAAATGATAGAACTTCCGGTGCTGTTAGTAGTTATGGAGCATTTCAGTTCATAAAAATGATCAGTGTGTAGGGTCTCAACGGGGGAATTTCAGATTTCAATCTTTTCATTTCAGTTGGTAAGGAAGACAAGGCCTTCTGGGCTTATCACACATTTCTTAGTCACTTTTTCTCAGGGTTGGGATAGAACACCTGACATCCACACTTTAGGAAGGAATGATTTATGTTAGCTCACAGTTTCAGAAGGTCTCAGCCTATCCGGGGGGGGGGGGGGTTGAAAATGCTGCAGTAACAGGGAAGGCCTGGAGCTCAAGACAGAGGTCCTCAATGCATGGCAAAACAGCACCAAGTCAGAGATGAAGGGTGGTGTTAGCACACCCCCCTTCGGGTCAAGGCCCCCAAGCACTGAGCCAGGCCCCAGCTCCCAGCCGTTCACAGTATCCATAGGTACTTGAAACTTTTTGGGGACACTCCAGATACAAATCACAGCATCCAATATGCTTCTTTTTCTTTTCACCTGTGGCTGTAAAGTCTCTATATTGTTTCTTTGACAATAATAATCACATATTAAAATCTGTTCAGATTAGCAAGCAAATATTCTGGGAGCTGCTTACAAGAAATCATTATAGTTCATGCTCCCCACAATTCAAGAATAGCATCAGGACAAGAGTTAAGGGATGGAGGAGAGTAGAACAATGGATTGAAAACAGAAGAAGTAGAAATTGGACTGAAAAAAATGATAAAACGTAATTGGAACCAGGCCTTGAATTTGCTCATACAGGAAAGAAATTCCAAAAGTGATTTGCCTTAATCTGTAGAAATTAGTATGTGTTGAAGAACACAAGTAACAGGTAATTAGGTGGTATATTGTTATTTATGATAGTGGATACTGTTTACATGTAGAAACAATGCAGAAATTATATATAAAACAAATCCATGTACTCAAAGTGATAAATTCAGTGTGTGTGTGTGTGTGTGTGTGTGTGTGTGTGTGTGTGTGTGTGTGGTGTGCTGTGTGTGTGTGTGTTCTCTAGTTTCGTTTCAGCTGTTAACAAAGTAGGACAGTCACTCTGACACCAGTTACAAAGATTTACAGGAATAAGGTAGAGTCACAGTGTACACTCACGCCTTAAAAAGCAATTTGGAAAGTGAACCAAAATATAGGTCATAATTAGATATGTGGATCACTGGAGATCTTTGAATGCTTCTAAGTGTCTTTTGGGAGAACAATTATGTCCTTAATGGAGAAAAAGAGTGTACACAATTTCTTTTAGGGAACTATGAAAGCTTATCATCCTCACAGGACCTTTTAAGAAATAAATCGTGTGTTGTATATAAAGTGTGAGTGCCTATGTGTGTATCTGTGTGTGTGATGTCTGCTGTAACACTTGGTGCAAAGACATCGCTTTAAGAAAAAGTTATTATTATTTCTTCACTAAAAAGACTTTCAATTGTTCATATTTTAATGTGTTTATTAAGGTATAATAATAGCATAATAATTCACTTATTTATAAATAAATTGATCACCATGGTTGAATTGGGTTATAATGCTTTTCTATGAATTTTCTGGTATAATATTTTTTGTGACAATGAACACTGTTTACATGTAGACATAGTGGAGAAATTGCATATACAAGAAAGCCACATACTCAAAGTGATATATTCAGTGTGTGTGTGTGTGTGTGTGTGCGTGTGTGGTGTATGCATGTATACATGTGTGTATATCTATGAATATTATACGATACATCCTTAGAAGCTGCATGTGTTTATGCAGATTGTGCATGGTGCAGTTATTTTTCTGAGTCAAAAAGACCTCACACTTAGCATCAGTGCCATGTCATGAGCTGAGTTTTTCAAGAGAAATATATTTTCAAAATATTATCAAGTTGGTTGCCTCCAAGGCTACTTGGTCACCTCTATGACAGTAATTTTTTAAATTCAGTTACCAAGACATTTCTAGTTAAGAAAACATCTTGGATATATATTTTCTAGTATATGAGAATCAAGAAAACCCAAGATTCATGTAAAACTCTAAATACCTTTCTGAAGAACAATTATGTCCTTGATGGAGAAAAGAAGATACATAGTTTCTTTTAAGAAATTATGAACACTTACCATCCTCTTGGAACATTTAAAAAAATAAATTATTTGTGTATTGAGTGCAAACTTAGCATAGTACTTTTATCTAGGAAATGAATATATATCTGAAATATATGTTCATAGTTTCCATCTCTATGATGTGAAAAATATAGCAAAATCTAGCCAATGCTTTAATCTGTTCCACTACACAGCAATTGTCTGGTGTTCGGGCACCCAATTATTCCAAGGGGTTATGCACCTAATATTTTTGACACTCTGTTCTTAGAAAAACTCACTAAACATTACTTATGTTTAGAAAACAATTTTGAATATAATTATAAGACAACAAGGATGCCTGACTGATGGACCTGTGGCTGGGGAAGTCCTCCGGAGTATGGTCTCTCTAAACTTCTGGGAAGGATTAACTCCCCAATTTCGCTGCTGTCACCTCTGCCAAATAGTAGATCTTGGTCTATTGTGACTCCTAGTGGCTGAAGAAGCAGCTTTCTGCGTCCTATGTACCCACGTGTCATCATCTCCATTCTTCTCTTTCTATATTTTGTGTCAGATGTTCCTCGAATTGCACTCCTCCTGCCACACTTCCTACTTCCTTTTGTCCATCGCTACTTCCTGCCTAGTATCCTTCCATTTTCTGCTGAACACAGAAAATGATTCCTTCTTTGTATCACACAATATTATTGACAGGTCCTTTTCATTCTCTTATTAACTTTTTTCCAATGGTCATACTTGACATACCATTGAAGATTATGTTGTTAACTAACTTAACTTGAAGGAAGAACGTTTTTATTCATAAGGTATGCAGGGAAAACTGGATACTCATGTACAGAAGGATAAAGTTAGACTCTAATCTCTCACCAATTACACCAATCAAATCAAAGTGAACAAAAGGCTTACATGTGATACCTGAATCTATGAAACTACTGGAGGAAGATTTTTGCTTCAGAACATTGGAATAGAAATGTATATTTTTGAAAAATCACAAAGTTGCAAGAAGTAAAATCAAAAATAAGCAAATGGGATCACACTCTTCCGCAAAGGAAAGGAAATAATGAACATAATAAAATAGTCTACAGAAAGGTAGAAACCATTTGCAAGCCTTCTGCTGGAGAATGGGTTAATGTCCAGAATAAAGAATGGCAATAACTAACTAGCAATAAGTCCAAATAACCTGAATTAAAAAAAAATAGTGGACTGAAAGTACATTTCTTGAAAGAAAACAAATGGCTGTCAAGTATACGGAAAGTGTTCATCAGTACTAAGAGGGCATTATATAACATATCCAATATATGCTATTATTTCACTCGAGTACAAAAGCTTCTATCAAAAAAGACTGGAACTCATATATGCTGGCAGGGATGTTGAGAAAAGGGAATATTCACATACAGTACATGTATTATGAAAAAGAGCATTTAGCTTCCTCAAGAAATTGAAAGTAGAGCCACTGTGTTCCCCACCCATCTCAGTCCTCCTTTAGTATATATCCAAATGACTCCAAAGGAAGATATCAAAGGAACATCCCACACTTGTGGTATCACTAAGCACCATGGCCAAGAAGCGGAAACAACTCAAGTGTCCAAGAACTGAAGAATATGTAATGGAAATATCCAGATACACAAAGAATCACTATCCGGCCATAAAAAATAGGGTCTTCCTTGTGATAACACCAATGAAACAACATCATCTGGCCAGGTGAAATAAGTTAAGCACAGAACAGCTATGTCCATATAATCTTATGTGTATGTGCAACGTCAGATGGTTGATCTCAGCTTAGAGTGGAATCGTATTCTGCCAAGGATGAGGACTGGAGGAGGGGCTGGATGAAATACCATGCATGCGGGAGTTTTAAGTTACAGTTACAGAAGGGTTAGAGGTTGGGATGTGCTATTTCACATTTCATAGTTGGATGATTACAAATAATAGTCATTTAATATTACACCTTTTAAGAACCTAGCAGGTTCAATCCATAGTACCATAGCACCCCCAAAAAAATAAACCTAGAAGAAAAGACTTAGGACACTCTTATAAAAAACAATAAATGTTTGAGATAAATATATTAAACTCTATTTAATAATTACACTGTGTATGTGCATTGAAATATTTTATAATAACCCAATAATGTGCTAGTTTTATGAAGAATGTGAAATAATTTAATATAAATGAAAATGTATATAAAATATTAATACTAAAATAATTTTATTATCCACTCAGATAAATGAGTTTTAAAAAAGTAAATCATATTGTAACTTTTAAACACTGTGGTCTAACCTTTTATTAACATGAATATGAACATTACATATTGCATTTAGGGTGAATGCAGAAAGTTTTGGCAAACTTTAAGATTAAAAATGTAAATAAAAGTCTTCAATAAAATAAAATATACCCTTGCATATTTAAAAACATAGTGGTAAAATATTATAATACTAAATCTAACAAGTGCTTATAGTCCTGCTTTTCTCTGCAAAATTTGTCATTTAGGTGTAGGAAAAAGGTAAAAAAATTAAGCCACAAAAAGTGAAACAGTTTTTAATATTAAGATGAAATTTAAACAGATGAGCCCCTCAGAAGAACTAACACAGTGAACATTTGGGTTTTTTTTGTTGTTGTTGTTGTTGTTGTTGTTGTTTATTCATAGTCTCAGATCTTAAGTCCCTTCTGCATTTTTTCCCCTCAGGTGAAAAGGAGCATTTACTTTCTCCTCAAATCACCTGGCAGGCCCAGTCCCTATAGTTTTTACATTTCTTACAGCTGTACTGCTGTAAAATAGACAAATATGCTATATACCTAAGGTGTCCTATGTGGTGTTTTAGAATATGAATGTGTTGTAAAATTATCGTCACAATTAGGCTACTCGTATGTCACACAGTTGTCCTTGTGTGTGTTTTAGGAAAACGTTTAAGTTGAACTCCTTAGAACATGTTGACTTTACCATACAGGATTAGGAATCACAGCCCCACAATGCACTTTAAAGTTTCAGGACTTACCCCCTGCATAACTGAAGCGTGTCTTACTCAACATCCCATCTCTTCCAAACCTCCTGAACAGGTTCTCCTATCCTCTGCTTGTATGTGTCTGCCGCTTGAAGATCCAACAAGAGGCGAGCTGACAAAGGGTCTGTGCTTCTGGACCTGGCTTCTTTCACTTTACACAACAACCTCCAGGTATGTCCATGTTGCTGTAAACGACAGGATTTTTTTAAAAGCTAAAACCATTCTTGCATATACGTATACATGTGTTTGTCTGATTATTTTCTTTATCCATCCATCCATCAGTGAACATTTGGGTCTTTTCTCTATGTTTTTAATAAACAGAGGACCCTAGACAGATTTAGAGTTGATGGTTTCATTTCCTTTGGATATAGGGACAATTGAAGTATTTCTAGATCATAAGGTAGACTTATTGTAAATTTTCTGAGGAAACTGTGGTGTTTAGTATAATATTTAAGCAAATTTATTGCCATCAACAATATATAAAAACTTCCTTTTTCCCCACATCATCCCCAACAATTATGCTTTATCCTTCTGGTAAAAGCCAACTGAAAGGGTATGACACGATAGCTCTTTAAAATTTGATTCACATTTTACTATTAATTACTTTGAGCATGTTTTCACAGTCATCGGCCCTATTTGTATGTATTCTTTGGGGAAAATGTCTATGTCTCATCATTTGCCTCAAACAACTTTTCATGAGCACCTGTCTATTTTCAGTGTTCAGATTAAAACAATAAACCCAGTGAGAAAATTTGCCTCACTAACTTTAGAGTCAGAATAAAAATAAGCACTCCAATACTCTAATTCAGCGTAGCGATCATCCAGGGAGCAGAGTGCAGGGATTAAAGCAAAGAAGGAACACAAGAATTTCCTTCTGTCCCAACTAGAAGCAATGGAGGAAGCTGACACGTGGTAATGGCCTCAACACACACAGCCTGGAGTCGGAAGATCGCAGATCAGAAAGGCGGGGCTCTTGGGAGGCCCTCCAGCTGCACCTTCAAAGCTTTCATCTGGTATGGCGACACCAGAATGTTCAGTATCTTCCACAAGCTACGTAAACCAGAATGGGTTGCTCAGCGCCACTACATGACACTGTGTCAACAGGCCGCGGACATAAAGGGGACACACAGGCACCAATCCCACACTGAGTCGTTCCTCAACAGTGTCTCTACATGTCAGTCAGTTTCCACCCCTCACCGTCAGCATCACCACCGTGGGGTTATAGTCCTGCCTATGCAGCCACAGCCACGAGCTGCCACACGCAGCAGCAGAGGTGTCCGCCTCCGTGGACAGCCAGCCTGCCCAGATTTCACCATGGCTGCAGAAATCTTTTCTGTCCAGATTTGACTACCTTCTCCTTCCACGCTCAACAGTATTTGCATTGTAGTTTCTCTATGTTGTAAAATTCTAGCTAATATTCAGGAAGTCTCTTGTAGTTATGGGAGAATATGGTCTGTTCAAGCCCTGTCCCCTGCCCAAGCTGTGGCAGGACAGTGGAGCTGGCTGCCTGCTGTAAGAACAAAGAAAACACCTGCAGGTAGCTTGTGAGACAGCAGATCTATTAAAGCTTACTAACAACTACCTACAGGGGAGATAGAGCTAGTGGATCCTATCAGGGAAGGGTCCACTAGAGTGCGAGTCCAACAGCACGGCTTCACAGGTCCACGAGGGATACTACTCTAAAAGCACCACTCGGAAGAATCCAGATGGGTGCTTTACTACTGGCCGTGAGGTCCAGTCTTGAGTAGGGCGTAATTAATCTTCAGAAAGTACTCAACGCAGAGTGAGGGCAACCCACATGGGCCCTTTGTTTCTAAATAAAGTCCTGCTTCTCTGCACCTCTCCACGATTTCATTCGTGGGCCACACACACACACAGAGTGTACTGAGAGAGTCCTGTTGCAGCATGCGTCCTCTCCACAAGTATCATGTGGGGCACGCAACGTCCAGCGGTGGTCAGCTAGGCCACCACCCTCCACAGCACCCTGTTGCACATCCAATTAACTCAGGGGTCAGATTTTCTGCATTAGGCTGCAGAAGCAATGACATCATTAGCTTGCTTCTCTTTGCTATGTGACTAGCATTTCAAGGAACAGTGAACTTAGAATGAAGAAACAAAGCAGATTCTACAGGTAACACAAGTTTACACAGTCTACAATGTCCTTATAATAACATCATATTATAATAATACTCACTAGGACAGACCAGGGTAGGCAGCCTTACAATGACCCCTAGTCCTAGTAAAAAGCCTGGGAAAACAAAAGGTGTATTTCAGGAGCATAGAGTCAATGTCCTGCTTACACATAGGAACTTTACATACATGCACAGATGCGCAGATAGCAAGGCACCGTGAAATTATTAGCTTGAGACATAACTCAAAGGATTTTCATTGGACTAGTTTGAAGTTTACCTGAGTTGAGTCAGCTTCATTTCAAAGGCAATGAAAGCTAGAGGGGTTGGGGTGGGGGATAGACAGATGATTTGTAAAGAACATTAAATGAACTATTTGAATTTTTTCCAAAAATAGCTAATTATATAAAATAATAATAAACATAACTCAAAGCCATGACATAATCTTACATACCACATACATTTATTAAAATACTTGGCTTAAAGTTTCCTGAAAATACTTTCTTAGCTTGGTTTATATGTTTTATATGAGAAAACTGGTATGTATTTTAAATTGGAATAAATTTCACTTTATTTAACAATTTTGATCACCTCTATGTGACAATGTTTTAATTTTTTCATAACATTTTTGTGTGTGTATGTATATAGTCTCATCTATTTCTCAAAAGCTTCCTAAAACATATTGTACCTGTTTAAAAATCCCATGACTTCTGGCAGTTGTTACTGTCACAGTAAAATTAGACTCTGTGTGGAAAGAAAGTCAAACACCATCTTTTCTTAAGTTGAGTGCATTAGCCCAACTACCAAGGGATATCTGACTTCTAATAATTTTGACTGCTTTCAGTTATCCTAGATGTGAAAAAAAAAGAGAGAGGGAGAATAGCTTGGATTATAAAGTGGAGACTGAACTTGAGCACCATCAGAAGAAAAAGGTCTTGTTTTGACTTGTTCATGAACACATTTGTTATGTAATACACAGACAGACAATAATAATAGTAGGATGTCACCTTGGGAACCCCTGTTCAGACCAAGACCACCCGCATCCTCCTTTAGAGTATAACTGTGGAATTAAGTATAAGAACTGTGCGTGTGTGTGTGTGTGTGTGTGTGTGTGTGTGTGTGTGTGTGTGAGTGTGTGTAAATGTGAATAGGAAAACTGGAAATTTAATTACCTCCGCTAACTTTCTTTTACTGCAATTGATTTGTTTTCTTATTGTGGAAATGAGCATAATTCAGGAGAGACCTGGAACCCAAGTCCTTGTCTACAGACTTTCAGTCACTGCGGTGACATAGGTGGTAGCTCCAGCCTCCACCCAAATCATGCACAAGTAAGTCACTCCAACACCATGGATATTTTCTTTGCCATTTTCACAGGGGCCTTTAAGTCATTCTTTTAACTACGGTTTTAAAAGTCTGAAATACGAGCAACTCAACATGATATTCCTATCACTGTTGTAACAAGTTAATTACCACAAACTCAATAATATAAAACACCACAAACATCTTACAGTTTGGAGAGAAGATTGAAAAGGGTTTTATAGTAACAAGATCAAGCTTCTAAAACAGCTGCTGTCCCTTTTCCTTCCCTTTCTCTCCTGTCTCCCTCTCTCCCCCCTTCCTTCCATCCTTCCTCTTTCCCGCTCCTTTGACTCTCTGCTGTCTCTCCTTCTTTCATACACACGTACACACCCAATGACACACACAATGAACTGTGAACACATTCACATTTCCTTCAACTCTCACGGTCTCATCTTGCCCCTTTTAAATTGATTTGAGACACGTGATTCCGTTGAGCTACACGTAGTCTAGGAGGGATAACCATCGAAATGGGTAAGTCATGAGCTTTTTTCTTACGGGACAGGGTCGCGCTCAGTTATAAGCTTTTTAAGTAAATGTTCCTTCAGAAGATATATATGGTATAAAATAATATATAAATAATCGTAGAATGGGAATACATTTCCTTCCATGTGTTCATATATATTTTCTCATCTTTAAATCGTCTTTCCACGACATTGGCTCATTTGTCTACTACTTTTCGTTTGAATAATTTCATTTATATGAACACCTTAAATGTTAAGGAAAAGCATCTTTGCACTGTGGACTCTTTTCTAACCCTCACCTTCTTTTGCTATCATGTCTAGGAGGCCTCCTGCTAAACATTCTATAGTTACTTCATTCATTCGTAATTTTCTCAATACAAGAGAGTAAAGGAATGATCCACAGAGCACTTAAAAGAACAAGAAAGTAAGCAGACAGTCGTTAAATATAAAAGTATTTATAATATCATTTCATCCTACAACAACCTACAAGTGAGGACAAAAGCTTTTCAATTTTGCAGCTTAATAAATGGAGGCTCAGAGTTTAAGTAATGTCACTGGGATTTAAAACAATATTTGAGTGGCTTAAAAAGGTCTTTTGTTAAATCATTCCGCCAAATGTGATGACACTGAGGCGAATCTGTTCAGTGTTATCCTTTGAGCCTTTTATCCAGCATAATCCAATTTGGTTGACCTGTCATATTTTATGAATAGTGAATGAATTAACATAAGAAAAGAGATATTGTGAAGTAAGCAACCTTACATTTCAGATAAAGCACACACACTCCTAAGCACGCACATTTTCTGATCTTAAATTTAACAGACATTAGTTGACTGAAAATCAAAAAATGTTGAATTCACATAATAGACATTAAAAATTATCGATTAAAGTGCTTTGTTATTACAGCATAAAAACACTGAAAGTAGTTTTAGCAATTATTCAGCTATAAAATAAAACCAATGTGAGAAATTATGTTTTGCTCTAGTCTAAACATTTGTATCGAGAAAGTTGCTTAATATGAATAAATAGGTATCTGTTCTTTGATAATGAGCAAAAATATGTAAATATATTAAATATATTAATTAATCTCAATTATATGTAGTATTTACATATTAGTAATCTCATATGTATAGTATTAGTAATTTCATATATGCATAATGAGTGTGTGTGTGTGTGTGTGGATAATTCAGAAATGAATGGAAAGGCCATAATTGTTTTCATAGAATGGTCTGGGAGACATTTATTTTGCTCCTCACCCCTTTCAATTTTCCGATGGTATTCATTGTGCGTTATACTTTAGCATTTTGTCCTTCTTTGAATCGCTTAATTATTTTAATAGTTTCTTTAATTACTTTAACAGTTTCTGGTCTTCCCAAGTACATTAGTGTATAAAATTCAAATTCTTGAATTCTTGTCTTGGAATAAACTTTGAGGAAAACCAATGGAAGTTACCCTGGACCTAGAATTATACTAAAAATTAAATCCTTAGGTTATCACAAGCCAGTCAGAATCCCATGGCTGACTGGATGTTGGATGTTGACAATATTGACCTACTGTGGTGTCAGTACTTCTAGAAGGGGTCAGTGTGTATTTGAGAATAAACAGGGAAGCACTGGTTTATTTAATATCTACAGTATTTGGGAGAAATGTAAATCATGGTGCTCTGAAAGACTTCAGAACTGAACAGAGAAGGTTGTAGTCTAAACCAAGAAAATATTAGTAATTAAGTTAGGCCATGGTATAAAAAGCAGAATACCTACAATTATTGCCTAATCATCTCCATACAAATCATAGATTAGCTCAAAAATAAAGCTTCAAACTATTTTTAAAGTGATATAATTAAAAAGATGTCTTAATCTACAACAGCAGTGAGTTATCTAGGGTCAGTAAAGACACTCACATGAGATTGGTGAACCATTTAGATTTGAGGAAGAGATACTGGGATATAAATTCTAACTTGAAAGATCAAGTGTTTAAGCATGCAGAGGTGGTTCAAATCCTTTATAAAGGGCAATAGTCTCTTTTTATCCAAATACTAAGCAGTAAGAACTAAGCAACACAGTTCCATGAATTTAATAAGGATCCCTTGAAGAATTCTTTAAAGTCAACTGTTAGGTCCCATAAGTAACAATTCTTGACAGCCAGAACATGGCAGTAAGAGGAATGTGACGTTTCTGAGGACATTTGGATTCAGAATCTGAGCTGACTCTGATACCAGGATCAACATACACCTCAGAGCTCTTCCGTAGGCATCAGAGACTGCATAGACTAGATGGTAAATGGAACCATGGTACAGTGATCAATTCATGGTTGTTTCAGGGTTCATGAATCTATTCTATGCTCACTAAGTGTAGGCTGCATCTACACTTAGATGAAATATAGATGCTTAGCAGATGCCACAAACTATTTTGTTCCCTCAACTTTGGATTATGAAAAAAAAAAAAAAAACTTGAGGGAAAGATCATGAAACAATCCTCTCCTCTATCAGAATAATAATAATAAACACAGGGCAATTTTGTGTCTCAAGTAAAATGACCAAGAGTAATGACAAGATCACAGTAATGGGAGATGTATTATTACTTTAATCTCTCAACTGTAGGGCTGCAAAAGATCAGATAAATTCAGCAGATGATAGTGGACTGCCAGGAACCTGAGCAAGGCGGAAGCCAAATTTCATCTACTAGGAGGCAGAAAGTATCTTTATTAGAACAGACTGGCATAGCCTCTAAAACTTAAACAAGACTTATTTGGCTAAGTACCTTTATTTTCCCCAAATCTATAAGATTGAAGATTCAGAACTTGATTTGACTTAGGATATACAGCAGTACACACTAATGGCTTTTCCTAGGGTCATACTGTCTTAAAAATGTAATAAAGCCTCAATACAAATACAATTATTTACATATTCCATGAGTAATGCTGAGATCCTCTGTCCTTAATGACATCACTTAATGACATCACAATCAGAAGGGAGAAATACAAAGTGAAAAGTCACCATGAGGCCTTGGAAAGACAACTGTAAGCCAAAAATTGTGAAGTAAAATCTAAAAATTCAGAAACCTGACATTGTTGAAGATAGCTAGTGGTCTACAGGATACTAGGATGTACAGTCTGGAGAATACTAAGACAGACCCTCTAAGCGTAAGGCAAATTATTACACTTTTTACCTCTTGTCATTGAAAAAGAGCTCCTTGAATGACCTAGGATACTCCTAGTAACCCTGTAGTTCTGACATTAAACTGATATATCATAATCTAAGGGAAGATTACTTCTGGAGAAAATAATTTTAAATTTCAAGATTCTAAATATTAACCTCACTGTTGGCCTTATCTAAAAGAGATAAGTGATTATTACTAATTAGAATTTCAGGGACTGAGGTGTAGCTCAGTAGTTACAAGTACTTGCTTAGTAAGCACAAGACCTGGAGTCTGATTCCCCAGCACCACGTAAGCTTAGTGTGGTGGTGCAGGCCTATCATGCCAGCAATCCGGAGCTTGAGGAACAAGGATTGCTTGACTTCGAGGCCAGCCTGAGCTACACAGCGAGTCCAAGACCAGTCTGAACTACAGAGCAAGACTGCGTTTCAAAAATATAAATAAATAAAAGAAAGAAAATGAAGAAAGAAAGCAAAAAAAAAAAGAGAGAAAATCTTAGAAGTCAGGCATAGATTATTAAAATCAATGATAAATATAAGTAAATGATCAATTTAATGTGAAAACGTGTATAAACTGTCAAGAGTCGTAGGAGAAGGAGGAAAAAGAACACATAGTTAGGACTGGCCTTGCAGGATATAGCCAGGTTAGTACCAAGGATGGTGACGAAGGAAGGTACAGGAGTGGCCTTGGGCTTCCCATGCAGGCACTCTGATGAGCTAGGCCCCCAGTCCTCCAAGAAAAAAGAATAAATTTAAAGAAACCTTTAAATTTAAAGAAAATTGTAAAGAAATCTTAGATTTCTCCCAATAGATTTATTGTTAAAAATATATTTGGCTAGTTTAAGAAGTCAATATTGTGATTTTGTAACTATTATATTCCAATTGCATAACATAACAAAATAAATGATTATTCTTAATAGTGAATCAGATCACTCATGTTAGAAAAAAAGAGGTGAAATTATAATACCAAAAATGATGTCAGAAAAAAACTATCCAGTTTAATTTACTGGATATGTAAAGAGGAACTTAAGATTTTTACAACCCTGAACGATCTTGATTCTCCCTAGTAATGAATACTGCTAAGAATTTTAAAGCCAGACGTTGTTTTCTAGATACTCTGCTAAAATAAACAAGGACTCTTGGACCTACTCCAAGACCTTAGCAGAGCAAACTCAACAGGAGCCTGTGAGTTTTGTGGTGCAAAAAACAAGGATGCTCAAGGAGAAGGTTGTCACAAGGAAAGAAACGTCAGTAGGAAGAGGCTCCTGCTGGCCATGTTTACAAGAATTAAAGCAACATAAGTCACTCCAATAGAAGGTAAAATGCTCAGAAATAAAAATCCACTGATCCACTGCAACACAGATACAAAACCAAAACAAAGAATATACAAGAAAAATTTACCTTTTGCAACAAAATAACTTCCATAATAGTTAAATTATTACATAAATGTTGAATAAATACATTACTGGAAACCCTAGTTTCAATATATAAGTGGTTTCTAAAATATATTTATCAACTTTTCGATTACTTAACCATAGACTAAAGATTATAATCTTTGATATCTTAACTATAAAATATTTGCAGATAATTATAAAATAAATCCACAGCTTTCCATTCATTTTCTACTTGTGAAATACTGATTTCTAAAATTTCACTATCAGAAAGGAATATAGTAGTAAATACATATGACTTAGGAAACTATTTCCAATGGAAATTATAAACTATTCGGGTTTTACTATCTTTTTATTTTTTTCAACTCAAAGACAATACAAGTTAGTTTATTCTAGACCCAAATATGAGTGACCATGAACCAGGGACAGACACTCAGGTTACCCCAAATTGCACTTTCCAATGTGTTAACAGTTACATGCATCACTTATAAAACAGTAGAAGTCATTAAGCAGTTTTACTATCTTAAGAATAAAGCCACTTATATGTTAGTATTTATAAACTCTTCAATAAATAATTTAATTAAAAACTAATAAAATATGTTTCTTCCATATTTGGAATTAAAGATGAGTGTGTCATGCGTCTATTCAAAAGAGATTTGAGAAAGTGGTTTCCAGACATTTCACTCTTGCTGAATATGCTTACTTCTGATAAATAATACAACTAGATATGCTTCAATTCGTGGACAAATTAAAAAGCTCTTTTATTCAGGGATAAAATGATCATAAATCCAGGCCACCGACATGAAAGAGAACATGCATGGCCACAGAGTTTATTTAGCTGTAAAAGTCAAGTTGATGGCCTTTAAATAATTTATGTAGATGGGTGGTCGCTTAGGAAGCTGCAGTTAGCCATTTGGAATCTTTGCTAAGAGATTTCAGTTTCTCCATGGAAATGTCTTGATTTCCCGTGAGGATTGTCTTTTTAAAAATACCTTAGTGCTTCTTGACTGTACTCTGATGAGATTACTGTTTCTATAATTTTCTATAAAATCAAATGTACTTATTTACTTCAAGAATCTAATAAAATCTCATTATTAAAAGGTTATAACAATTACTCTCTTAGGCTTTATAGACTTTTGATTAGAAAAACAGAAAAAAATGGAAAGAGATAATTTCGTGTGTATTCATTAATATATACCAAGTAGAAATATCTACTTGACAATTTTGAATATAGAAGGCAAAGGACACAGGGAACAGGATGGTGCAGTTCCCTTAGGAATTTGGCTATCATGAAGCACTTAATAATATCTGGATGCTAAAGGCATCTAGAAAGAACATGCCATGAGGTATTTCAGAACGCAAAAGTGCAAAAGAAACTTCAAGGGGTGTGTGTGTGTGCCTGGGGGCACATGTTTGTATTATATGGGGTATGGGGGCACCATCAGCCTCTCTCTGAAATTATTGTTTCTCCTGTGTGGATAATCTTCAGGTTTTTGAGCAATGTTTTATACGATATGGACCTAAGGGAATAAGTAGCAATAGTTAAAAAGAATACAGAAACACAACAGTGAACTTATAAAACAACATAATCAGTTTCTTTTAAACAATATCAAATGTTTTCTCTAATATGAGAAACCCAGATCCCAATCATTTCACAGAACTAACTGAGAGGAATAATGGGAACTGGAGGGGGAGAGGGTCGAACAGAAAGAGGGGAAGGATTTGTAGTTTCACCATGATATGTATATGCACAAAATACTCAAGACAAATGTAAACATTATGTATTGCATTTATACATATCAATAAAATGGGGGAAAACAATCGAACCTCTTAGAGAAACTTTTAAGATATTTAACTTCCTTAGCATACAAATTATTTTGCTTAGCCAGTGAAATTTAACATAGAACTGATTCAATCCATAATCAAAAAATAAATGGGCACATTTATCCAAATGAGAATAGCTGAACTGAAAAGTTATTTGTATCCTAAAGGAAGCAACGCTGGCTGGGCACTTGTAAACTTCATCTTTTCCTCATTACTTGTTATTAAGTTACATGTTCTAGGGGCTGGAGGATTAGCTCAGTGGTAAAAGAGCTTGGCTAGTAAGTGTTCAGTACCAGAGATCGATTCCCCAGCACCCTCTAGACTGGCCATGATGGCACATGCCTGCAATCCTAGCACTCAGGGGACTGTGGCAAGAGGGCTGCCATGAGTTCGAGGCCAGTCTGGGTTTCATAGTGAGCTAAGAATGAGCCTGGACTACAGAATGATATGCTGTCTCAGAGAGAGAGAGAGAGAGAGAGAGAGAGAGAGAGAGAGAGAGAGAGAGAGAGAGAGAGAGAGAAAGTAACACATTCTATTTCTGACCTCATTGATAAGCCTTATATATCAAAAAACTTACTAGCCTTTTATGTCATGAAATCTGAAAAATTTCAAGACCAGGATAGAAATGTATTTTTCCTTTGTTGCTAACTGCTTCGTCTTTCATTTTCTTATTCTCCAAGATTTATAGTTATTTGTATTTAAAAATTTAGATTTGTCATTTTTCCAAAACATTTCTTTGTGATTTCCACTCGTTTCTTTTGGATTTATTTATTTACTGAAGTGAACCTTTGCATAGTATTCTCCTTAACTTTCACAAAGGTGGGGCTGAAGGAATGAATGGGTCAGAGGTTAAAGAGTTGCTCAGAAAGAACTACGTCAAGCACTAAGTACCTGAGTTCAGAGTTCGATTCCCCAGCACCACATAAACTGGGCGTGGTGGCACACACCTGTAATCCCAGCACACCAAAGCATGAGGCAGGAGGATTACCATGATTCCAAGGCTAGCGTGGTCTCCATAGTGAGTTCAAGACCAGCCTGGCAACAGAGTGAGACACAAAGCTATTCAACTCTTGAATCAAGTTCTGCATACATGTGTGTTTATTCTACCGAGTAAAAGATGAGGGGACAGAAAATTCTATGTCGAAATGCACTTTTTCTTAGTAATTTTACAGTTAAAGTAATTCTGCTGATTCAGTATTCATCTTTTCTTAGTGATCACTGTCTGTCTTTAGTAGTTCTGGGCTTTCCTGTTTTCCCTTTTACATGAAGTGGTGCAATTAGAGTGTATCCAGCTGCGTTTTATTTTTGTTCTGCTTGGTTTTATTAATAGACTTGGCTCTCCTCTAAATTTCTCAAAAAAAAATTAGCCATTAGAACTTAAATTTTACCTTAATTACCTCCCTATGCTGTTCCTCAAATTTCAGTTGCACAAAATCAAGTTTACTTCTACTCCTCTGTTAAATTAAGAGTAATGTTTTTTTTTTTCTGTTCTAAATATTGGCATACAAACATGTTTAAGTGTACAGATTACTATGTATTTTTCTATTAAAATTTACTGTATTGATTATTATATCCAAATTAATCCAAATAGTTTTAGGTTTATACTGTTTTTTTTTTCTTTTTGGTAACCAATGATTACATTATTTTTCTATACTATTATTATGTCTGGGTCTGAGGCTGTTGGATGTCCACTAACAGATTTTGAGCAAAAGTAAGATGAGCCACTTCCCCATACGGCCCACCCTCCCCATGTAGGAATTCTCATGGTCTGACCCCTTTCCCTTGGCCTTCACGATGGATGCCAGCAACACTGAAGTCTAAGTATGGAAGATAGGAAAAGCCATTCATGGAGCCAGTGAGGTTTTGTAGCCTATGATCTATAGCTCAGAAGTGGGTCATTGAAAACACTAGACAACGATGTACCTGTCTTCACACCAGCACTAGTCAAGGATCCAACTTGTGCTGCTCTTTTCACTCTCTGCCACAAATACACAATGTGTCTCCTACCAATGGACCAGACTCACTAACCCTAGGAGTATAGCTGCCCTAGCTATGTGGTCCAAGCAGGCACTAAGGTAAATCGTTATATGCAAGGAGAAATCCTAGGCTAATTTTTTGCTTCTGCTCCCACCGTATCGTGGGCCACAAGATTTAGGCTCTTTTACAATTTCCCACATATTTCTTGTCCATATTTTCTTTTCCTGTTCTTTCAGTTTTTCCTAAACTATTTTTATGTATATGTAGATATGAGAGCAGAAATCTTGATGCAATTAACCTAAAAGTTTAACTTGTAAAAATTTAGGCTAATTATCAAAATCATGCTGAAATAGACATACAAAAGTATTTTAACAATTTTTATAAAAATGATAAAAACAAATCATTGACAACAAATGTTTAAATAATGTTATTGCACAACAGAGAACATTATGTACACAAAAAGTCAAAGTCTATTAATAAAACAAGATACCTGTTAATTCTAAAAGAATTTAAATAACTTACACATTGCAAATTCATATCTATATCCTTGTGATTGCATGTTGTAGTGACCGTGCATGCATATACAACATTTTACAGTGATAGGGTGTTGGGTTATTTTAAATTTGTGAGCTTTTAATGTGTAATTTCTCTGTTTACTTAAAAAGCAAAAGTTTAAAGATTGAATTTCTAAGGGTAATACCCGACTTTCCCAATGAGGGTATTTGGAGGTGACTGTCAGCGTACTTAAAAACACATCATTAAGTCATCACTGAGTTTGTTATCTATTCACCTGACTGTGTGGGGCACAAACACCATAGCCATGCTTATGTAGAGCGCTGCAGGACTCGGGTCAGGGATCCTGAGCTGCTGGCACATGTTTGACAAACAGATGGATCTTCAGTTAGGCCTTCAGGACGAAAACCTGTGGCTCTTTCTAGCAAAGCAGTAAAGCACTTCTGATGGTTCAGTTAAAGAGCTGATAGACCAGCAAATCAATGAAATGTGTAATGCATATGTACGCTGGTGGTGGTACGAAAACTCCATGAATGCAGAAGAAAGAAATAAGCCAGGCAGAGAATCAACTGTGAAGAATTCTGTCCATATAGTACATTCCACACCGAGCTCTACGGAAAGGGGGCTAAATGAAAGCAGTGGAGAGAAATAAGGAAATGATAGGTCTTGAATTTCTGTAAATTTCTTTCTAATCATGTGTATGTTTACAAATAATGTATACAGAAATATATATTATGGCCAAAATCTGAAGAAGCTATGTTTGAAACAGACTTAGAAAGCTTACACAACTAAAAAAAATAAATAAAAAATAAATACTGAATTAAATTTGCCTTAAATCTCTCTGTATAGTCTAAGCCCCTCAAGTCTGGGCAAATAATTGCTATTATTATTCCCAAAGCATCGACTTAGAACTCTCCATGATCATTAATTCATGACTGATTTTTTAAAAATTGAATTATGCAGAGATAAAAGGTGGTAAAACAGCTACATAACCTCTTCAACAAAAGGTGCTGGGAGAACTGCGTCTCCACATGCAGGAGAATGAAACTAGACCTGTACCTGTCTCCACACACTAAAATCAGATCAAAATGGATCAAAGGACTGGACATAAAACAGAAACACTGAACTTACTGGAAGACAAAATAGGTAAAACCCTAGAAGGCATAGGGACAGGAAAGGATTTTGTGAACAGATCACCAACTGAACAAGAAATTTCAGCAAGAATCAACAAATGGTACTACGTTAAAATGAAAAGCTTTTGTACAGCAGAAGAAACAATTAGCAAGGTGAGGAAACAACCCAAAGAGTGGGAAAAGATATTCACTAGTAACACTTCAAAGGATTAATATCTGGAATATACAACAAACTGAAAAACGTAAACTCCCCTAAAATAAATGATCCCATCAAGAAGTGGGCAGCTGAAATGAAAAGAAACTTCTCAGAAGAATAAGTACAAATGGCCAACATGAGTATGAAACAGTGTTCTTGATCTCTGGCCATCAGAAAAATGCAAATAAAAACAACACTAAGGTTCAATCTCACACCAATGAGAATGGTCTACATCCAGAACTCATAAAACAATTATTGGGGAGAATGTGGGAAAAAAAAAAAAAAAAGGAACACTACTCCACTGCTGGTGGAAATGCGAGCTGTACAACCATTATGGAAAGAATTCTGGAGGTTCCTTAGAAAGCTGAGAATGGAAATTTCATTTGATCCGGCTAATGCCCTACTGGGCATAGTCCCAAAAGAAATACAGTTTTACCACAAATACACATGCATATCCATGCTTATAGCAGCACTATTCATAATAGCCAAATCCTGGAAGCAACCTACCTGCCCATCTACACAGGAATGGTTAAAGATGTGGTACCGATACACAATGGAATACTATGCAGCCATAAAGACAGATATGAAGCATTTGAACGAAGATGTGGCTGCCTAGAGTCAATAATTCCCAGTGAAATGGACCAAGCACAAAGGACTGACTATACATGGGTGTTCCTCTTATGAAATGCACAAAAATAATAACATTAAAAGGCCCAAACATGCATGGCAGGGTAGAAAAAGAGACAAAGGTCATACAGGAAAGGGGTGAACCCCTAAAAGGCACTCACTAATCCCCCAAACCCCATGGATCTAATGTGTTACAGAATTTGGAATTCATGAATTTACAAAAAAGTAAAATTTTATGTTATGTGTACTTTTTATACAAAAAAAATTTAAAAAGGTTACATGAATAGGTTACATGAAAAGCTGAACTCAGAAAATCATTTTGTAATACTAATATAACATTCTGCTTTTTGTTTAATATGTTATAGAAACTACCTCCCAATTTTTTGAATTTTAGAAGGTTTATTCTCATTTTTCCTGTGCCATTTAATTTTTATTTCCTTTTTCAGTCTTGAGAACAGTGGGAGTAGAAATAGATATTTTCCTAAGTGAAACATTTATAAAACCTAAAGTTCATAAATAATTAATGTGCTTTGGCATAGAAATTAAATAATGTTCCCACGAAGTCAGTTACTCAATGAGACCCACTCCTATGTAAGCTTTGAAGTTCATAATTGGAAGGCTTCAGCTGCAGAAGGAAAAAGGAAAGAAAGGGAAAAAAAAGAAAAAGAAAAGCAAGAAGGGGGGACAGCTGTGTTTATAAACTCTGATTCTAGACCAACAGATATTTTGGTATAAAACAAGGCCTGTTAACCATGGACACATAAACCTAAGCCACTAAGTCACGTGCGTCAGCCACCTTGGAGGGGGAGACACAGCGGCAACGCAGAGTCTGACTGCAACAATGGCTTTGGCAAATTTTCATGTCACATCCGTGATGTAAGGATTCCTTCTAGAAGAGGGCTTGCTATGACCCAAAGACATGTGGCTAGGGTAAGAAAACAAGTGAGTCAGAAGTAGAAGGTCTCGAATGGTCTCTCTGATATAAGAGACCCAGATCACAACTCCTATGGAACTTAAGACAAAAGACAAAGTGAAAGGGGGGAGTAGGGTGGGGGAGGAGGGAGGGAGGGGTGGGTAGGCGGAGGGACAAAAGGAGAGTGGGAAAGCCCTTGTCACCTTGACAAGATATGTATGTGCACAAAATACTCAACTCCATTGTAAACCTTGAATTTTGCACGTATACATATCAATAAAATGGGGAAAAATAGAAAATGAAAAAAATGCTGAAGACAGAAATGTAGAACTCCAATGACTGTCACAACTTACTAAAGTCTATCTGTGAAATGTGTCACCGTTAATACCATCCTTCACTCTTATCTACTCTTTAATCAATCAAAAATGCTGGGTAATGACATTAAATTTTAAAGGTAATATATTAGTGATAAAGTTCAGAATAGGTCAACTAAGTCTAAGGTGACATCTTTATAAATTCTATTTGTTAATGTCCTCTATAAACATTTTGGGTGTAGCCTATATATTATATACTGCATATTCTTTTATTTACAATATTAACTGATGACATAGCCATATAATATATATTATTCTTACCTGAGATACATCTAATATCTTAATGAGCAGCATTTTGGTAGTTATCTCAAATTTTAGATAGTTAAAAACTATGTATCAGACTTTTTTAAAAAAGACAAAAAAGGGTCTAGCTAAGTTTCCCAGAGGCTGGATTCAAACTTCTGATCTTTTACCCTCATCCTCTGGAGTGCTGACAATACATGTGTGCATCATCCACACCTCGCTTATGACTCATATTTTAAAACTATAAAATAAATAATAAAATATACCACCATCAATACTATTATTCTTATTAACTCATTATTTTGACATAAAACACTTAAGATGAGATTTACACCTTTACTACATTAAGTGTGATATACACTACTGTCTCCTCTACATCTAGAGTTGTAGAGCAGATCTCTAGAACTCACCAGTCTCTGTAATTGAGACTTCCAATCCATGAATCGGCAACTCCTCCATTTCAATTCCTGCTAGCTCCTACCATTCACCTAGTATTTTTCTTTATGATTTTGTCTATTTGTAGTAGATCATGTAAGTGGAATCAGGTAGTATGTGTCCTTCTGTAACTGGGTCATTTGTCTGTGTAATATTCTCAAAGTTCACCAATATTGTCACACACTGCAGATTTTTCGGTTTAGGCCAAAATAATACTTTAAGGTGTGTATCAGCGTCTGTGAATACACACAGGTCCCTGCTTTATATATCCATCTTTCAATGGATATTTAAGCTGTTTTCATGTCTTGGCTATTGTGAATCATGCTACTATGAACATAAAAGTGCTAATTTTTTTCCCCAAAATCCTGATTTAAACTCTTAGATGAATAACTAGAATTAGAGTCGCTAAGATAGTACTGGAAGCTCTGTTTTGGAAAACTTTGAGGTATTTGTATACTGTTCACTACAGAAGCTACGTAATTTTAAATTCCCACTGTGTACAGTTCCAATTTTTTTCATAACCTTTTCACAATTTGCTGGCTACTTGATAATAGCAAAAAAAAATTTTTTTGAAAGTTGGGCAAAATCCTGAATAGACATTTCTCCAAAGAAGATGTATAAATGGCTCATGTGTATATAAAAACATTCTCAGAGTTACTACCAGAGAAATGGACATCAAAACCAAAATTCCACATTACCTTATGCCTGTTATAATGGCTATTCTTAAAAACTCACTCCCAAATATCTCACAACCTCAAACCATTTTCAAAAATTGTTTCCTATACAGTCCTCCCTTCATTTCAAACTTGGTTCCTAGCTCATTTTTATCTGGCTTTAGTCCATATCACTGAATCAATACTAATCTAGCGAGGCCACTAGTAGCTTCATACTACTGAACTCAATATCCACTTTTTATGTCATGTTATTAAACTTTCAAAAGTACCTGATGTAGTCATCAATCTGTCTCTTCTAAAACATTTCCTTTTCTAAGCCAGAGCATCAATATTCTTACGGTTTATCTCCTATTTCAGTGATATTTCTTTTCCAATTCTTTAGTGAGTCCTGTTCTTTAAAAACAGAAATTTCCCGGAGCTCTCTCTGAGGACTTTACACTGTTAAGTTTACACACTCTCTCTCCTTCAGTGACAGGAAGCCTCATCCATTCTCAGGAGATTTTCCTCTAATTTTTAAAAAAAAATTTATTTATTATTTTTACTGATTCTTAGACACATAATACACTCTTCTTGTAATCTGTAGCCAAGTGAGTAGAACAGACATAACTAAAAGTCATTCACTGTATATTTAATTTCCTCAGTCAGTGAGAATACAAGCTCTTATTTTCAAGTCTATTCTACCTAAGTGATTACATTTCTTCTAATAAGCCAAACTGTTTTTTTGTGTTTATAGAGTGTTTAAAAATATCTTTCCTGGAGTCATAGATTTTGCTGCAGTGTCACAATAATTAAATAAATATGTCACTACCTCTTTTCTAGTAAAATAAATAAGCCACTCCAATTAAAGGTTCCCAACTACATTCAACAGTCTACTTGGTATGTTCATTTAATCATCACTTCAAAAGCATAAATTTGGCATGAACAAACAAATCTTGAAAATTTTGGAAAATCCCCCAGACCGAATCTTTTGTTAATCTTTACTCTGACAGTGAAGAATATTACAACTGCTCTAGTGATAGAAGCAAAAACCTTGGAAGGGATTTTGACTCCTTCCTGTTTTTCTTAACTTCCCCCTTCAAGTCATGAATACGATTGGTTGGTTGGTTGTGTGTCCACTGGAATGTTAGGCTTCCTCCAGTTAAGTCTGTTCCACCTGCCACCTAGTTAGCCCCACATACCACGTCGTTATGTAAAATGTCTTGTGGGTATTTTTTTTTCTGCTCTTTTAAAACAGAAACTTGATTACATCACACCTTTCAACAATTCCATAGCTTGTCATTTGCATTTCAGGGGAGCTAAAACTCCAATCCTGCCAGGCCTGCTAGCTCTGCATAATCTAGCCCATGCCGCCTCCCTAACTTTGCACTGGTTTCTCCTCACCAGTCCACAAAAGCAACCTTGGGTTCTCTGTTCTGTAGCAGTTCACATTGTTCTCCTCTCGGAAACTTCCAGGAAGAAATTCCCGTGAATGTTCCCCCACTGTATTTTCACCTTATATACCTCCTCGTGTCCCTGCGGGCCTGGCTTTGAATGTGTCTTTTTTTGAGAAACTTGGTTCTGAACACTGTGTTGAGCAGCTGTCCCCACACCACTGATGATCTCTCCTATCTAACCTGGAAACCTGATTTGATTCAAACCATTTTTAATAATGAAAAAACATTTTACTTGGGTTTGCTTGATGTTTTGCTGTCTGTCTTATTTATTGAAATACGAGCAGGGATGTATTATGACTTCACATTTATGTGTATAATAACTTGCACGAGCAGGCTCTCAACTCACAACAGATATTAGAATCAGTGACTAGGTGTTACATCTCAGTCATAGTCTCTTTGATCCAGACGGAGAGGTAAGGTGATATTCTTTCTTTAGAAAAGACCCTTACAAACTCTCTAAATGCTCCAAGAGACTGCTTGCTTTTGAATTCCTTGAGATATTTTCTTATTTCAAGATCTTAAATTATTTAGGCAATATTTTAATACTATAACTCAAAATTACTTAACTTTGTTTAAACCATGTTTTATTCTAAAACAAAATTGCAAGACCTTCAAGTATTTTTGAACCTAACTGTAGAGAATATATCAACTTGAGAAATACCAATGTCAAGAGACTGTTAGAGTGAATAATATATAAATATAATATTAATGACTATCACTTAGTGAGAATTTACTTCATATAAATGATATGTTAATAACTCTCATTACTCTATATTATTATTGCATTTAAATTATAAGTATTAAAATTCATGCTTTTGTCAAAGTAAAGATATTCAATTTTTTAAAAGAAAGTAATCAGTAAGACACCTAGCTACTATAGTGTGGATACCCTTGAAATCGGTATACTGAACCATGCGTGTACATTTTCCACTATGCTATGTTGATTTTCAATGAAGGAAAACACAATGAACCAGATGCAGTGGACTCCACATACAACCACGTGGAACATACATTCTCACGTTCTTTTTATCTGGCTTTTTAATAAAAGAAACTGTCAGGTTTCAAATGGGAGTCCCCAAACCACTTTGCAGAACAATCAAAAATTTGGTGACAGATTGGAAGAAAAAAAAAAAAAAACCCGAGGCAGTCTCTGGGTCAGGATATCTGAGCTCCCAGCTTATGTGGCCACAGAGGTCTGTGTTTTCTAGGGCAGCTCACAGAAGCTTCCGCTTTCCACTTTCCAAGGTAAGACTTAAGTTACAAGTGGGGCAGTATGTTTCCCTTTGAACAATTCTTTCCTCTGGTCATTCTTAAACTTATGAGCTAATGGCTAAAGTTTAAAGTAGTTAAACTATATTGTAGTTGGGTCAAAGTATGCCAATTGATTCAGGACAGCTGTAAGTAATAGATGGCTACAAATAACAGAAACTAAATTAGGAATTGGCCTAGTAGAAGAAATTAAGTGAAAAATTGAGATTTTAGACACCAAATAATATTAGTTGGAAAAAATTTAGGTATTAGATTTGCTAAATCATACTTCAAAAAACATCTGGATTAAATCTGCACCTGACATAGTATGAGAATACGATATATGATGTCTATCTTACTGATTTGTTGCTGTGACAGCATGCCCAGCATGTACAATTTAAGGGAGGAAAGATGTACTTTAGCTCAGTTTCAGAAGGTCACGGTACACTCAAGAGCAGCCAGCAATGGTGAGACAGGAAGGTGAAATTAGAAGATCCTGTCCCAGTGATTCTCCCCTTCCAGGTCAAGCCTCAGCGTTCCACCCCTTCCGGGTAGTTGCCAGCATCTTCCCCTTCCAGCCAGTCCCCACTCCCTAACAGTACATAGCTCCATAGGTATCCCGCCACATCCAAACACAGGAGGCTCCGGGGAAACCCTCCAAATCCAAATCATCACAATGGCTGAAGGCACACCACTGGTAACAGTGGGGACTGATCTCTTACTGACACTTAGGAAAATTCTGTAAGAGCAAGATGAGCCCAAGTGAGAAGCATGGAGCCTGCAAGCACAGATGGGGGAAATGCCACTTTGGTAAAAGAAGCACTTACTCACTTCCATCCACATGCCTGACATCTACACTGCCAGAGGATTCTAGAATTTAGAGCCCCAGGGGATTAAAAATAAAAGCATATTTCATACTCTAAATAGAAAGCACTCCAAGGAGAGCAAAGCAGCCCTTCGGGAAGAGAGAGACTTGTAGGCAGCCTGGCAAATGCAGACAGGCCAAGGCAGAAACCAGAGGAAGGGTTTGGCCTTCTCCCAAGAATAGTCTCAACTCCCCAGTGCCAGAAATTATTAAGTCACAGGAAGGCAAGCCGGAAGAACACAGTCAATCAAAACAGAGAATATTCTAAGTTAAAAACTAAGGACTAGATAAAATCTTCAGGTATTGTTACTCCTACCTGATATTGGCTGAATAAAAATACCCTACTAGTGTTCTGAGAGAACCGTATGGTGATAAGGATTATAAACTATGATTGTTACACACGAAGATACTAAATTCCCAAGATCTCCCAGCACAGAGCCACAGGCAGTAGTTTTTAAAACAAGATACGTCCGAGAAACCATATGGTGTTTAACATATTAATCTTCTGCACCTAAGTCATTTCACTCAAGTCACCACTCTACCCCAGCTTTCTATTCCTCTAATGGGTTCACAGTAGTCAAATCTTGATATCTCCTCTCTGAATCCAACCTATCCCTTCATTGCGATAGTCACCAAAAGTTTTTTTTTTTTCCATATTTTCCTACATCTTTGTTGTTATTGTTAAACCTGGCCTTACCCACCAGTTCACACTAGAAAATAATTACAAGCATGTAGTTCAAAAGGATAATTTTGGAAAGAAGAAAAAATAATAATTAAATAAATTTCAATAGCCTTAGCTGAATACTGGAAGGTGCATATTGGTACATTCACAAGGTTATCTTTACATCAATCAGTTTCCTTAGGAAAACCCAGAACACAGACATTCTTTGGAACCATATGAAGTGATAGCTGGAGCCAGGGGAAGGGATGGGGAGGGGGTGGGAGGGTAGAAGATGGGAAGGGATTGTGAAGACGATGCGATACATAGATGTACGAAACACCCAAATTCATCGTCAATACTATGTATTACATATGTATATTAATAAAAATAGTGGGGGGAAACAAGATATGTATGTGAACAAATTGCTCAACTTCTTTGTAAACCTTAAATTTGCACTTATACATATCAATAAAATGGGAAAAAACCTATACGAGAGCCTTAAATATCACATCTGTGCAAAATCTCAGAGGACTTTTTCTCCTACACCATACATGTTTGGGGGAGAGATAATTTATCTTTTAGGTATTAAAATAAGAAAACTACCACAAGGGCTCACAAGATGAGTTTCCATATCAGCAAGATGGTACACCTTGAACTTTGAGTTGGATGCCATCACTACAAGAGTGTGGGGTGTGTTTACTATAACAGAGGTAATTATATTTCATAATTTAATAAATGTGTGTGTAAAGAATGCCAAGTTGTAAGTAGCCAATGTGTAACCAAAGCACATTAACTTTGTAAGATCCTTACATAAGTACCCATTTTCTTTAGTGAGTTAATAATGAATCTAAGAAAAGTTCCATATTTTCCTATGTTATGTTCAACTCTCTTAACTATGAAAAAATATCAATATTTTTGGTCAGGAAGAAAAGTTAAAAAGGACCTGTTAAGGAGTACTGAGCCATTTGTCTTTTCCAATGTGGCAGACACATTACAAAATGGTCACCATAAATCTCTTCACTTTTTTATATGTAAGTTCCTTTGTACAGCAAGACATGGGGCTTGATTATTTTCTTCAGGAATCAAGGGTTACTACAGTGACAGATTTGACTCATAATATAGCAGAAGTTACATTCAGGAACTTCTAAAGCTAGGTCACATGAAAACCTTCACAGGCAAAAAAAGTTTCATGATATATTGCTCTGATAATATAGAAAATGACCCTAGTGAAATTTATGTATAACAAATGATATATAATGAAATATATCTGTATAATTATCTTAGAATATAGAGACTTAGGTCATTGTACATATTATTATAAACATTAAGCCTCAAAGATTTCTAAAAACTATGTTGAAATTGACAACTGCTTCTATTAGGTGTGTAGGGTAACGTACAACTACAATGAGTTATTTTTTTAAGGATAATAGGTATTGTTTTATAGAACTGAGAGAGAGAAAAAAAAGATACAGGACTACAAGACTTTTTAGGTCCAAAAACAGTAAGTTTATCACCTCTAGTCTTTCCAGGCAGCAAGTATCTTCTCAAAATGAGAAATGTCCACAGGGCAAAATTCTGTCTTAGGGTATTTCCAGAAACACATAACTTCAGGGTTAACATTCATTTCAGTAGTGTGAATGGAGAACCCCTTTGCGACATCTCAAAAATATCTGCAGAAGGGTCACGCCAGGAAAGAAAACTCTATGAATATCAAGGAGGGTTTTAGACTTTCCCAACTAAACAAATGGGGCTTTGAAAAACTTACAGCCCTGATTCCACAGCATCAAGATTTTAAGCTCTATAGAAGCAGATTTTTTAAAAAGGAACAGTAGGGACTCAAACTTTCTACCATCATGTAGTTAAGTTTGGCCAGGGACTCAGCAACAAACATTAGACATTTGTAAGTGAAAGAAAAGGAAGATTTAAGAGTGGAGAGCCAATATCCTAGAGGGCAGAGACAAGTGGTACAGACAGCTAGCTGCATTCCCTTGGATAGAACCTCATACCCAATCAGTGAAGTGTCAATGTGTTCAGCAAGCAGTGTGGTGTATTTAGCTAATAAGTCAGGACTGTACATTTTGATATCAACATAGTAAACCTCAAATATTCTCATAAATTTCCTATCAAATAATACAGCTGATAATTTTGATGTATAATTCTACATTATTTTTAAAAATCATAATATCATTGGGTTCATTACTGTATGTAATATTATGAAAAGAACTGCTCCACCACTATGTCTCCTGTCAGAACCCAATCCTTTTTAAAAAAAATTTTTAATAAAAAATCCAAACCATGTATTATCATTGCAATACTGAGTGGTCTAATGGGATGAGCAGATAACTGGCATCTGTAGTTCATATCTCTCATAAAATAGAAAACACATTTGAAGAACTGTACCTGACCAGTTGGACTTTCTTTTCTCTCATTTTCATTTTATTTAGATTTTGAGCCCGAAGCTTCAAAGGAGTGCCAAAACGGGATATATTAAATATATTAAATGATCTCAGGTGGATTAGTGAGGGATTAGTTGATTTTGCATGTGGGAGGATCACGACTATTGGTAGCTAGTGGGAGTGTCCAAAAATGGCCACCCGTGCTTCCTTCTTCTGTGTCTACACAGTTGTTTCTCATGGTGAGGTGGCTCCAATTTCCTTCCTCTGAATGTTGAGCTCACTTTTAGGGATTGCTTAGCCAGTAGAATGTGACAGAGCAACATTCTCAAACATCTGAAAAGGCATCCAACAAATCATTACTGCTTTCATTTAAACCCTTACCCTTAGGGATGAGCTCTCTCAAAATCTGGCTGTTTTGATGTAAGAAGCCCCAGCTTTCTGTAGGCATTTTTGACTGAACGCCCAGCTACTAACCAACATCAGCCTCCATGTGCATGAGTCAGCTGTTTTAGACTTTCAGCCAGGTTAATCTTTCAGATAACTCCAACCCAACCACAACATGACTGCAGCCAATTTTGATGATAAAAATTCTGAGCCACTAAGTTTTAATTTGAATCTGAAATAACAGAGGTCTGGGAATACCTATCCAAGGTCACACTTTTTTTTTTTGGTCCTGTCCTTTCTTTCTTAAATAAATACTTGATGGCACGAGCTGATATTGAGATTGTGGAAATACCAAGACTGTAGAATTCAGAACTTGACATTGAACTTGTTACTCATAAAGGAAGCAGTGACAATCACAATCTTCCTGGCATCAAAATTTTAGAAAAAAGAATTTCCTGTTAAGATTTCTTGGTTGCGTGTAGCCATATAATGAACTCACAGTTCAGGGACAAAGTTAGTGCACAAAATGATATCAGAATGTCTTGTAATTTGTCAAACAGAAGGTGCTAATTCAATTCTCCAGTTTAGTGGAAAAAAAAAAAACAATTAGTCATATAATTACAAAATCTCAGAGTACATAAAGTAAAACTCAAACTGTCTGGTAAGTGGAATCTCAGTAAACTTTGATCCTGAATTTAAGTATTTCTTGTGCATCCTTGTTAAGAAAAAAAAAATCATGTGGGGTATGATACAAATCTTTTATTGCTAATATATTAAATATAACCTTATTTTGTTCATTATAACATCTCTCTTTGGCAATGGAATAGCCAGGTAAATAGTTAAATTCTACAAGATTAAAAATATGTAGTCAAGTTGTACAACTATTAGAAATATGGAATAGCCCAAGGATAATTTTTAGAAAATAGAGGAATTGGTTGTCAGTTATTTCTGCCTCGATTTTGTATAAAAACTTACAAACTTCTCGCTAATGAACTTTGGATAAACAAATCTAATCAAATCCTTTAGTGTAAATTTTGTATACAAAATAAGACGTAAGTATTGGCATGAAGATAATGTGAAAACTGAAAGTGCTATAAGGAGAAGACCTAGGGACTTATCTAGGTAAAGGAAAAAAAAATGAGTTATCAAAGAATAAAAGAAAAATATTGTGATTTTGTAGGTTGTTTCACACATTGTAGGAAACATGATCTCAGATGGCATTAACATTTACTCTTTACTCAATATAAATCATTAGTTTCTCATATAAACAGGCATTTTCGTCCTTGTAAAATTTTCAATAAACTATACTATATCGTGAGGTCACACATTTATACTAAAAGACATTATGAAAAATGATGTGCATATTATACTTCGCTAGGTTTATTGGAAAGTTGCTGGAGTAAGTGTTTACCACTTTATGATAGGTCCTTACATAGCTGTTGTGAACCACAAAATGAGATTTTTTCCCACTGTTCTCTGTACTAACAATGACAGTATAATTAGTTTTCCATTTTTTGGAGTAACATTTATGGTGCACTTGTAATCAACAGATGGAATATTGTAGCACAGATGCAACAGTAAAATCACGATGTTTTCTTTTTACTTTTGTCTTGTTATCTCAACTTCCTGTCTCCTCAAATTAATATTTCATCATATGTACAAACATTATATCCTTTCTTTGAAAACAAATTGAAATTTATATTAACAAAAGATGCATATTCTAAATGCCTTTCAATAGTCTGTTTTGCTATTTGACTTACAGAAAATTATTCAATTGTTTTTCTGAGCCATAGCATCTTTATTTGCAAAGTGGACGTGACAGTTGCTCCCTCAATGAGTCATTCTGAAGAATGAACACATTAACTAATCTTGAGTGTTTAACACATTAGTATTTATTAGTCTCAACTACTAGTTATATGCGGGAAACAATACATTGTAGTCTAAAATGCTGAAGGTAACTAAGATAGGGAAAATAATAGAGCCAGCATTCTACAGGGTCTGTCTTATCTGAATATTGTTATAAATCACAAACTGGCAGAGGTTCTCAATCTCAGTATGCATCAGAATCTCTCATGAAATTTTCCGTTAAAAATATCTGGGCCACTTCTCCCAACATAGGGTATCTTTGAATATAAAGACAACACACACATTTTTTTTAAATGCTGTAGGTCAGAGGCCAGCACAATTTCTACAGATGTCACCTTGCTTACTGTTGTTTCTATACCTCAGTCCCTTTGGTCTCGCCAGCAGCATCAGGACTTTCAGGTCTTAAGTACATTTCTATAATATGTACACCACAAAGGAATTGGAAGAGGAAAAAAAAAAAAAAAACTATCAGCAAGTATTCAGAGTAGGTGTTTTTGCTACATTATTTTAAAATCATGTCATTTGGTATTCCATTACTATAGACAATTTAACAATATATTATAAAAAAGAATTGCTAGACTGCTACACATAACCTGTCAGAACCCACTACTTTATAAAAAAAAAATCCAATATGGATTACCACCGCAATACTGAATGGGTTGAGCAGATAACTTGTTTCTTTAGTTCATGTTTCTCTCATTAAGTAGAAAACATGCTTGAAAAACACTACCTGACCAGCTGGACCCTCTTCCCTTTAACTTTAGATTATGGGCCAGAAGATTCAAAGCAGTGCCAAGATGGAATATAATCTCAGGAGGGTGAGATGGAGGTGTTGGTGTCTTCCAGGGCAGCTAAGTAACAGCTATCTCAGTAAATCTCTGAGAATGTGAGAAACAACTCTGAGCAATCTACTCTTACCTATTCAAATCTGCTTCACCTTAAAGAGTTGAGAAAATAAAACCAGGAGACAATATATTCAGTGAGAGGTATGCAAAAGAAACAAAACAAAACAAAACAAACAAAAACTCAAGGGCTTAGACTTTGCTGTCATCATTGCTTTGGAGATAAAGGGTTAGGAAAACAGCCAAAGCCACACTCTATCACTAAGGTCTTTTTCTACATAAGGTGAACAAAATCAGAGGGGAAAAAAGATGAATTTCCAAGCCTTTTCAGGCAATAACCATAGATGGGGGCCTAGATTACTTCAAAAAGTGTGCCAAGAGACAAGAGAAATACCTTACACTGAGTTTAGTTTGATTCAAAAAGCCTACTGAGAAAAACTGCCGGAAACACTGCCCTGTCCCTTGAGATGCTGAATGGAGATGGAAGGAAGTTATCTACATGAGGATGGAGACAGACCCACAGGAAAACATACGGCACTAAAATCTGATACCAAAGGACAGACACCTGGCGTGGATCCCACACTGTGGGTCTAAAACCAGGCCTTTAAGTGGGAGATGAGACACTCTGCTCAAGACCCAGCTCTGTCACACCTCGTCAGCAACCTCCCCTTCACCTTCACCGCCTGCCTGTTACACACCATCAGCACAAAAGGACAAAATATGTTGGACACTGTGGATTTAAAAAGTTCAATTTCTAATGTAAAGAACAGATATTGTGAAATGAAAGAAAATATCAAATCTATCTTAGTAAATCAAGCATAGCATCTGTTATATTTTTTCTTTTTTGCTTCATTCTTAGAAGTCACAGGAGGTAAAGTTGTTTACAAAAATATCCTTGAAAGTGACCGGAGCCAGAGGGGTGCTCAAGGAAAGGGACACTCCAAGGCCATGCTGATGGAATGAACCGCAGCTCTGGACACATGCCTCCATTTATTTTTTTCAGAACCTCTTCATCTGCCAAAATAAAAGAACTAAACATCTCCTCTTTATTGCTTCACAGAAGTGGTTAGAAAAAGAAAAAAAAAACTAGATTAAGAGCGATAAACATATACTGAGCGCATGAAAATAAATGCAATTGAAACTCATGTAACAAAATGTTTTCAAAAAGGGGAAGAGAGTTAATAATAGATGACATTCTTGATAAAGGAACTTAAAAATTGGCTTGAAGCTAGCAAGGGGAGGCTGAGTATAAGCTGAGATGGTTGTTCCCCTCCAGGCGCCTCACAGACGTGATCACTTAATCTAACAATGAAAAGAAACTGAGCAGAAACTACTTGATTTTGTAGCTCCACATAGTGGCTGGTCAAAAGCCTCCTGGTCAATGGCATAATACTCATGAATTACTCCAAAATCTATTATTTATGTTTAATTTTTTCCCTCTGAGGTATGAACTCAATTTTACTAAGTTCCTTGAGCTCTAATTCCTGGGTTAGGCTATTATCAGTAAAAGTTAAAAGCAGGTAAAATGTGAAAGAATGATAATGGTAGCATGTGTTCGTAAATTCAAGGCATTGCTAGTGATTTTAAAATGTATATTATAGTATTTAGGTAAAAATCAGCATATGCATGAAGTTAAAATTCAGTTGACCACAACTGTAGAGGGTACTGCAAATGTACCATCTGGCCTTCTAATCACAGTGTGACTTATCGTAATAACTTTAAGCAGAATTTGTGTTAGAAATGACTATGCAAAAATAAGGATAAACAACATATTTTAACAAATGCTTTAGAATTTCCATGTCAAGTTAAAAGCTGTTTTTTTTTTTAATTGCAGCCAATGCTTAAAACATTTTAGAAAAATTCCCTTTTAAAGCAACTTAGGGAGCAGTTATGAAAATAATCCTGCTACCTTAATCATTACATATAATCATTAAGAATCTCATTCGTTGGAAGATTTCTTCTAATTAGTTTTAATGTTAGGACTGAGATTGTAATAATAGCAGTTATTAAATGAATTATTATTTACAATATGTGACTTTTTCATATCACAGAATACTAAGTATGGAGATAAATTTAATCCAAATATGTGTTCTGTGTTAATAGCATCTTAAAACAGAGTAACTTTACATAAGAAATTTGGGCTACTGGTTTGTCTTACAAAATAGAAACTCAATCAACATAAGACACTTCTGCATAGTAACCATCTTGAAAGCTGAAGAGATATCTCTATAGAACAAAAAGATGTCTTCCTTTTTAGTCCCCGCTTACACACTAAACATGTATGTGCTCAAATCAAGATGAATTGGCTTAGTGTACAAAGTTAGTTGACGTGGAGAGAAAACAACTTGATTTCAGCATTTAAAATTTTTTTTTTTGGTTTCTTTCTGGTGTTCGAAAGCAAGCTTAGGGCTCATGCATGCCAAGGCCAAACAGCCATTCTTCCTCATAGCAGCTGACCTAGCCCCCGTGTGGCACTCTGGGTAAACAAAGCATACATTTCCTCCTTGCTAGGAAATTATCTATCCCTGTCTTGTGGAAATCTTGAGTACCTTAGGCTTTTGTGACCACTAAAATGTGGCAGAATTAAAAATACCACTTGAGGCTGCAGCCCAGCGGGACACCAACCAGTTCATCCATGTCCGGAAGGTTAGTTTTAATACTTGAGACTCAGGGCACCGTTGTTCAGTGGTTAGGACATGTGCCCAGCAAGCATAAGGCCCTAGGTTCAACTCCCCAGCCCCATATAAAAAAATTATTTGGGCATTATTAGATGTCACACACATACAATTCCAGCACTCAGGAGGCTGATGCTGGGTGAGTGCCGGGTTGAGTGAGACCCTGTCTCAAAAACAAAGTAATGAAACATTCCCCAAAACCAAAATTTGAGGCAGAAGTTTCTCTATGTGCTCTGGTGCAGAGAAAAGACAATAAAGAGAAGGATCAGAAGCCACATGGTACACATGGCACGAGAAGGAGACCTTTGTGCTAACTTACGGGGAAACTTGGGCCACCCTGTCACTCTGCACACCCAGCCACTCTGACTGATACCTTTAAACTACCTTCTTGATGTCAGCAGCGACAGGACTTGACCCTGCCACTTATTCTGCAAGTCCTGTAACGTTTAGAATGTGGAAACATGAGGTTTAATGTTAAATAATTTGTTCAGAGATGAAGTTAGTTTCTATGTAAAAGTCCAACCTGAGAGTACGAGTAGCTACTAGTAATTCCTCACTCTTTTATATTTTATTATGACTAAGGATGAACTACACCATTTTTAGCCATTAATTCCTTCACATTGAATCATAAACAAAATTCCTCTAAAATTCACAGATGCATGCAGCATCTGATCAAATCAGATACTGGCATCCCATTTTTTTATTTGGCATGTCTGTGTTTGTATCACATATGTAACTCCATACATGATAAATTTAGATACATTACCTTGTACCTTTGTTTGTACCCTGTGCTTTTACACAGAAATTGTGTAAAGAAGTATTTCCTTGGCATATTTTTCTGGAAGTCTTATATATGAATGTATGTAATTCTATAGTTTTAAATTTTATATTCTAAGCATTTTCAACTCGCTTTTAAAACAATTTGAATCACATTTATTGAATTGCATACAATATCTCATTTATTAATATTTTAAAAATCCAAACACCATATAATAAATTTGGCATTTCCCCACAAAAATGGGAAATGTATTTTGGTAAAGGAAAATGTAATTATATTTACACACCAGACTATTGGGTTTTGTGGTTCTTTAAAATATAACTGATTACTGCACAGCACTGTTTACAATCATATAGTAAGCAAAAATATTAAAACTCATCAGGAAAACCCTGCTTTAAAATAATTTTCAAATAGATAAGCCATTACAATACAGTTTGTCCCTAACAACATGGAGCCCATTAGTAGAGCACTTCTATATATACCAAAAAGACATAACAAAGTGAGCATTTATTGCAGCAGGAACAAGTTAAAGGTTGTCATAGTGTATATAACTTAAATACCCCCCTCCCGAAATAGTGGCTTCTTATTCCTTAAGCACAGAAACTCTGCTCTTCATGGTAGAAAGAGGAAGTCTTCTCATCAAAAGGCACATTCTCATCTGCAAGAAAAAATATTGTAAATGTTCCTTCTGTAACACATTTAAACATTTCACAACATTCAAGATTTAGAAAGAAATAGTACTTAGTCTAAAGGAATCATCATAAAGACATGTTTAAAACACATTCACTTTGTCTTTATTAATTATTCCAGGTACTACCTTTAGATTAATAATTGTACCTTTTCAAGTAAAATCTCTCTATATAACTGCTGTGGGGATTAGAGACTATGCTATTGTCACAATATATTTATATCTTCATACAATATTAATAAATGACTGTAACTAACTTAAGTGTGCAACACAGTTTGTCTATGACAAACCTTCTGATCTTGGAGGTTTCTGAGAACTCATGGGTTAGCAGCCAATGACACAGACATTTTCTGACACAGAAGTACCTTGCACACATACCTACATGTGTGGCTTCAGACATGCATTTTGAGACTCATAATTTCAAGACAAATGTGAATAAACGTAACTGTAAGACTACTATATCATATTACATCATGCCTGACTTTTTCTTGCAATCATATTTTGCAAGATTCTGAGACCAGTTCTACTTAGAATATTGCATTCCTTGCGTTATTTCCTGAGAATTATATCCTATGGATCACCTATTATATGCTATTGTAAAATTACCATTCCCTGATCCTTTCCTTAATATCGAGGACTTTTTTTTATTAGGTCTACATTTTCCTCAGAAAACATTGGTAACCCATGAGAAAGAAAACTCATCAGCTCCTCACCTTAGACTTTGTCGCCCCTGTATGTTAGTAACATCACTTTTCCAGGGGGAGCAAGAAAGCCATCTGTGATTATTTCTTATGTGCTAAGTATTAATGAGCCCTACTATCCTGTCAATGTTTTTCAATTCCTTTCGTTTTCACTCAGCCTCTATCCCTGCTTTGACATTCTCTCCTAAACATCAAAAACGGCTTCAAAATATTCGGCCCTAGTTTTATCTAAACTCAAATTCATCTTCCATGGGTCACCAGACTCATCTTGTGGAACATACATATGACTGTAGCTCTCCTTCACTGAACCTTCGGAGCACCCTAAAGTGATAAAATTTAAATCTGTGTGTAACTTAGCTCACCTCTGACAGTTCTTTCCTGACAGACACACACCTTCTCTCCACAGCTCGTGCTCATCCTCATAAGGCGTTCCTTGGCTCAGGCTGCCATGCCACACACCTTGCTCTCCTGCTGCAGGTTCCTGTTAGGGTACCTTACATATCTTTTTAAGTAACGGCCATTGGGATATCACTCCCTCAGGGTCCTCTCCTGAGCTGCCCTTTCTCAGGAATCTCAGAGGAGTGTGAAAGCATGTGGAGCATTACCACTGCAGCATCACACGAGGAAAATCTCCCGGAGTTCTTATTGCCCAAAGAGGTGCTATGCGAGTTGTAAGAAGTTCTGACAGTCTCAGAAAACTAGAGGTAGCAGTATGCAGCATCATCCAGGTAGATCTTGGCAAAAATGACATAGGCAGAGGCAGAAGCCCCAAAACCAAAGAAGCCATGTCTCAACTATTGTCAGTAAAGGAGAGGACCCCAGGTGTAGGCTCTCCTACCAGCACTCTCCTATTTCACGGTTTATAAGACAAGCATTTTTCAGGACTCATCATCTCTCAACTCAGGATGTGCCTTCCAGATGCTGGCACTTTATAACTGCTGTCAGGTGGTGGCTGTCACATTGCTGTAATTGCCTGTACACAAGGCTGGTCAAAGCTCTTTGTTTTGTTGTCACCAGCTGTATCGCAAGGACTGCTGGTATGATAAATGATGTTTAATGATGTTTAAATATCCTTAAAAAATTATGTCATGAATCATCACTGAAGCAAAAGTTACCGTACATGTAGAAAGATAATGACAGAAGAGTGTGCTATAATTTTATATTAGCAAAGCAAGTTACCCCCAAAACAATGGTGCTAATTTCACATATTCTAGCCAAGAATTGAAGCTGACTTCTTAGATGGGACTATGTCCCGGATAAATAAAACACTAACTTCTGTTCTGATAAACTGTTACATACTGGATAAATACATAAATGAATAAATCACAACTGTTAGTCAAGCTGCCAAATTCTTAAAAAGGTTGTAAAATATAAAAGGATTGGTATGGTGGTTTATATAATTCTTAAATAATTTAAAGCTATCCTTACAATTTTTGCAATCAAACTGGCAATAATTTATGTCAGTATTTGTCTTAACATTAATTGCCTTTTACATTAAATAATTGTGTAAATTTCTATAAAAATAATACCAATATGGAGGAAAGGAAGGGGAGAAAAGAGGTAGAATCTTTCATTAATGTTTAAATTCTGAGATGAATATATTTAAGGTGGAAATAGCTAACTTAGCTACAAATGGTAAGTTGAAGCACTGCAGTATTGGAATAAAAGATGCAGAAAAATTAATAATGATTTATCTTTGCCAAACCAGAGTATATAAGACAGAGATGTACAACTAGTAGAGATAAGCGTTAACTTAAAGGCATTCTCATATAGGAAAACAAATACAAACAGCCATAACTGTTAATGTTTTACGATTTTTAAGATATTTAAAATAGATCCGTAATTTTGGGGCTGTGTACGGTACTGTGTTTAGCAATTGGAAACATTTAAAAATTTTACGCATTCATCACCCAGCATGTATTTAGTATTGATTAACTATTAGGAGTATCACTTGATATTAGGGATGTCAGTGGTCAATCAATCAACTAATTAATTAAAAGAGGAAAAATGCTCCATTCTCTTATTGTTAAAAAAAACTCATAAACAGCTTACAAGTCACTGAGGGACCAATGAAATCCTGGTGTGGATAAAAAAAATTTAAAAAGGTGCATTCTAGAAACACCTTGGTCAGTTATTTGCTAATGGTACCAAATTCTCTTTTAAGGAGATCAATCAAAGAGTTTTCAAGAGAAGACAGAAGATTAAAGATCTCCCCCGCCTCCCTTGGTAGTTTTGAGAAGAAAAATAGGCAACACTATAGAGATCAAAGGCTGAAGGAAAAAAAAAATTAGAGATGCAGTCCAGCTACATTATTTGGGGGTAAGTATCAAAAGACTAGTCTGTGGTCAGTCACAGATCTTCTGGAAGTTCCTGAGTCTATGTAACCACATTCTGGTGCTCCTTACCAACCACTTTTGTGCCTCAGAGGGAACTACTGTTCACTAAAATAAAAAGAATAGATGAGATAACTAATGTTCAATTTTCTACCATGCCTTCATTCAATGATCTGTAATCCCAAATATTTCTCTCTCATCAACTCTCCAACTGAAATCATTAAAAGAGAATTCTGAGAAGCTGAGACAGGAGCATCCCAAATTCCAGTTCAGCCTGGACAAATGGGCAACCTAAGGGGATGCTGACGAGAGAGAGAGAGAGAGAGAGAGAGAGAGAGAGAGAGAGAGAGAGA
>PVKB01001690.1:39225-75362 GCA_004027205.1 Ctenodactylus gundi | reverse complement strand
AGGAAAGTAATCAAGTCATATTAGTGTATTTCATGGAAATCTCATTTTGGCTACTTTTCCAAGCTTTAAGAATGCCCCATCTCTGTGAATCAGACAATATTAGAAGACTTACTTTAAAGCTTCCTCAGAAAAAGAACAAAATGGCTCCAAATCTAAATCAAGTTTGAGACACAATTGTTCCAGTTCAGTCAATATTTTTTACTGGGTACACTGAAATTTGACAACAGCCAACTCAGAGGTTTTTCTTCTAGCTTCTTTCACATGATATATTTGGATTCCTAGTAACAAGCACTAATCTGAAAAGGCTAATACCTCAAAAATTGTATTCAGGATTTCTACAAACTACAAACTGGAGGTTTGAATCCCACCAGCAGGCACATATATCTGGGGGTTTGCTGCCTCCCGTTTCCAGATCACCTGTCATATACCTTATGAATTATAATTATAGCAGAATGAAAATTCTGAAATAAAGATGCATCATTTAATTAAATGTATCAATTACTATACACATAGAAACTTGTAATTTATATGTTCTATAAGAACTTCATTAGACAAAGTATAAACTAGATCAAACACTTTTGACCCAGGGCTGTTTAACACAGTAGACATTAGCCACATCTGGCATTTTAAGTCAAAATTTCAATGAGTTAATATTAAAGAGTGTAGCTGCTTGGAGGAGCAGAGGTAGACAAGCTCAACTCCTCTTTCTTGCAAGCCGCTTCATCTTACAGAATCTGGTACACCAGGGGTGGGAAAAACCACAGTAGGCACAGAACATGCATTAAGATCAGAACTGATATACATTAATGTGGGTGATTTAGCTTGTCTGATCAGCGGATGTCATGGAGTGCGGCAAGATGGCCTCCCCCAAGAGCAGGCCGAAAGATGCCCAGATGATGGCGCACATCCTAAACGACATGGGGATTACAGGATATGAGCCGAGGGTTATAAATCAGATGCTCGCGTTTGCGTTCTGCAACGTGACCACAATTCTAGGTGACGTTAAGATTTACTCAAGCTGTGCTAAGAAAGCTGCCGTGGATGCAGACCATGTGTGGCTGGCCATCCAGTGCCGTGCTGACCAATCCTTCACCCCGCGTGGAATTTTTTATTAGAAATTTATTGCAAGACAGAGAAGTCAAACCCTTTTGCCATTGATTAAGCCCTACTTGGGTCTTAGATTGCCACCTGACAGGTACTGCTTAACAGCTCCAAATTACAGGATCAAATGTTTACAGAAAAAGGCAACTACCTCTGCAGAAAGAGTACCATTTCCACGGTTAAGTGTTGGCTCAGTTACTAGCAGGCCAAGTACTCCATGCTAGGCACTGCCACACCCCAGGCCACGTCTGTGCCAGCTAAAGTTGGTCCTCCCATGTCCCTCAATGGGCAGAGGTTTAGGGTACAGATGCCTGCTTCCCAAGATCCAGCCCTTAATGTGGCAATTCCTGTAGCCCTGGCTGTTCAGAATATTCTGATTAGCCCTTCACTGAGCGGGTCCAAGAAAATTCTTATCACCACTAACACGGTAGCATCACAGAGTGCGGCAGTGCGGGTGAGTTGTCAAATGCACTGACACAGAAAGGTGATGATAACGACGATGACGACAGGTTAACTTGTAACCGGCCTTGCCGCATGTGATGTGTGCACATGGTGTAGAATCCTCCGCTAAAGCATGCTGCATGCTGTCAGGTTGTGTTTGAAAAATGTAAATACCATTTAATAAGTAAACATAGTTACCATATTTTTCAGTTGAATTGTTGGATTTTCTTTAATAGGAGACTAATGATTTTTCATTGACATTTTCTGTGTAAAAAATGAAGTTGTTGTTCATCAAGTTAAAAAAAAGATAATAAAGTCTATTATCAATCACACTAGTCACAAATCAAATGTTCACAGGCCACAAATGGCTACGTAATATCAAATATTCATATGACAAGGCCTTGTTATTAATGGAGCAAAATACATTTCTGTGGCTTAATGTCCACACATAAATAAAGAATTTTAAAAAAGGAAATTCTCTCTTTTATCCATTTAAGTAATGACAACACAACAGTTCTCCCTTAAAAGATAAAGTACATAATGTTCTAGTAGTAACAAACCATTGGCGATCCTGAGATATGATTTCTCCTAAAAACCCAGGACTTACTTTACTAAATTCCATTCAATTTGAACAACTTTAGTGTTCATTCTTAGAATATGTTATAATCAATTAATGTAACGTATTAAAAATTGCAGCTACCTTCCAATTTGAAACTATTCAAATAAGATCTTAATTAGGGTTTTTGTTTGAACAGTTATATCAAGTCTGTATTCCTATTGGAATATTCTGATGTTAACAGCCAGAAATACCCTATGGCCAAGTAACACTGGACACAAAATGTGATTAACACAGACAATGCAATATTAAGCTCAATGAAGCAGAAAAGAAATAGCCAAAAAGCAAATGTAGGGATTTTAAAATTACATACTTGACAGAAATTACTAGATTGGCCTTAAAATAACAGAAGAAGTAGCTTTTAGAAGTTGTTAACATAATATTAAGAATGTCCTCAGAAACATATCATTATAAACAATAATAATTTTTTTCTGCTCAGTAGAAATCAAACATAATGGCACCATTGTTTCCATTTACTGTTCTGTGATGTAAAACTCTGTTTAAACTTGTGCTTATGAGACTGGTTATGGGTGTTCATCTCTGACATTTTTCTTTGAGAAAAATGAAGGCAATTTTTCTGTCAGCACATTTTGTCTCTAAATATTTCACTGGTTTTTCTATCCGAGAAAACTGAAGGCTGACACTACAGTTAAAAAAACTGAAATTCGATTTTCAGTTTCTTAGTTCCTGTTTGTTCCAAGTGTTACCGTAACAAATCAAAAACAAAATGAAGATGCCAATAACACATTCAGGAGTTCTATTAAGCACATGGCTTAAGTTATTTTCTTCATTTACCTATACATTTTTCCCCACTTGATGCTATTAACTTTCATGCGTGAAGTAGCAGGTGACGGAAGTGGGGGAAACGACTAATGGTGATGCTGACCTAGTGCCATTGGTTTCCACTCTCTCGGGGTGTCAGTTTAGCAATGATCACAAGATACAAGATGTAATAACGGCTAATGCAATGAACAGAATGCCAACGACAAAGCTTCTGAAGAAAGACTTCTTATTATATGGGGGTGGTGGGTGCCTAGCCTAGGCTGGTTCCAAACTCACTATGGCTCACCTGGGCTAGCCTTAAGACTTCTGGGAAATTCTCCAGCCTCAGCCTTGAGTGCTGGGATTACAAATATGTGCCACTATGGCCAACTTTATGTGATGCCGGGGTATCAAACTCAGGGCCTTGAGTTTGCTAGGCAGCAAATGCTTCAACTGCTATGCCATTCCTCCAGCACTCTTCTTATTTTTAAGGGGGTAAAGGAAAACCAGTCTCTAACTTCCATGCAATATAGTAGCAATCAGTGTCACTACCCTAAGAACCACCTAAGCGTGACCAGGCTGCAGTACAGAGTGAGACCTTATCAAAAAAAAAAAAAAAAAAAGTTAATGGAATGCAATAGTGCTTGTGAATACTTTCACTATGTGAAACACAACCAAAGACACAGCTTCTATTAATAAATAGCATGTCTGGGCAACCCTAATACTTTTCTACTATGTAATAACATATTTAAAATATATTAACATGTATGTGCTTTTGTGTATACTCTAGACTTCTTTCACTTCCTGTATTTTAATATATGCTTAAATATTTAACTGGTAATTAGGAAAATTAGATATGTGAAAATTATTCAAAAAATGAATCACTTTAATTAGTCACTTTTCTAAAATCATAAACTTATAGACAAATTTACTAAAAATAAAATTTAACCAAGGATACAAGAAACAAAATGGTCTGAAAAAGTCCATAACATTAAAGAAACTGAATTTATTACTAAAATCTTCCCCTCCAAAGAAAAAATTTTCATTCCCTGGATTTTTCAGTCATGAATACTATCAAATATGTAAGGCAGAAATAATACTAAGGAAATGTTTTTTTAAAATACAGATACAAAGGTATCCATTGCTCTGTTATGGGTATTTTGGTGACTTCCATATTTTAGCTATTGTTAGTTGCGCTGCTATGAACATGGGTATACATATACCTGTTATGTATTGTTTTGGCCTCTTTTGGATATATTCCCAGGAAGGGTGTCACTGGACTGAAGGGGATATTTATTTCTAGTCTTTTGAGAGATCTCCATACTGCTTTCCAAAGTGGTTGTATGAATTTGCATTCCCACCAGCAGTGCAGGAGGGTTCCTTTCTCCCCACAGCCTCGCCAGCACTGACTGACAAGATACATAGGTGCACAAAATGCTAAACTTCATTGTAAACCTTAAATTTCGCACTTATAAATATCAGTAAAATGGGGAAAAATATGGATACAAAGAAATCATTTCTCAACACAATGGACAGTGCAAAACCCTAATAAAAACATGAGAATCACTACAAAAATACAGAAATTATCCAACTAAATACATACATATGCATGTATGTAGGTAGATACAGCATCTATCTCTAAAATACATGACTACAAAGGAAAAAACTAATAAGAATACTAATGACAATGTATATGTCAAAGTAAGATTTAATCTCAGAATGTTAGGCTGTTTCAACATTCAAGAATCAATACATCAAATTCACCTTATTCACTTAACCAAAGAGAAAAGAATCAATTTCTACATGTAGAGAAAACATTTGACAAAATTCAACACCCTTCATAGTAAAAGCTTAACAACCTGAAAGTAGCAGAAAACTTAGGCTAACAGAAAAGTATAAAGACAGCTAAGGTTTTACTTGATATTAAGACCTACTATAAGGTTATAGTAATCAAAATAATGACATAAACTACTCACACAATCCACAATATTTTCCTATTTTTAAAATCAGATGACTGGTAATCTTAATTCTTTCTCACATAACCTCACATATTTACAGGGTGTAGACATGAGGATGTAGACATTTATACTGGCTTCTGGGAACCCTAGGGCCTAATCCCCCTTTCATAGTCTAAAATATCTTGTAATACTATCTCCAAAGATTTTTTCTCCATTTATTACAGAAAAGTGGCACTGCTCATGATTTTGTTAAAAACATATGGCATAATAAGATCAATGTGCAACTCTCCCAAAGATAAATTCAGAACAATGAATACATCAGTGGGCCTATATGATCTCCTGTATGAAAAATATAAAAATCATGGGAGGGCCTGCCCATTGGATAAGCTTCTAATGACGCAAGAGTGTTTAGAGTGACTATCTGATGTTGGGAAATAATCTCTAATACAAACAAGGTAATAAGAACAAACATATCTCTCTATACACCTCTTAGAAAAATGTTATCCAGTAGCAGAAAACAACTGTGACCATGTTTCTCAAAGTGAAAAATGAAAAAGGGAATTGTGTTTTCCTGGGCTTTAAAAAAAAATACCAAGTAGAGGTCCAGAACCAGCGTGTTAAGTAACATTTAAGACCGTTTACAGTAGAGAACAAGCTCAGGGTGTGGCTTGGTGACCATATCTCCCTAGCACCTGCAAGACTATGTCTGGGTTTAATTCCCAGCACCAAGAATGAAGGACAGCAAGGGTGAGAGAGAGTGATGGAGACACAACAGACATAGAGGGAGGGAGAGAGAAGACACACAACTGGTCTTTGCGAGTCTGTGCAGAGAAGTCCATTATCACTGATTTCTGCAAGGTCAAAAAATTAAAATGTTGAATCCCAAGTTTATGATCTCTAATTAAGATTCCTTTGTTCTGCACTTCCAACCTTGTGTGCAATCTACTTTACTGCTAATTACACAGGGCTGGGCATTTTGTTTTTTTATTCACCATCTACCCCAGAGCTCTGTAGACTGCTTGTGGGTACATAAGAGATACAGAATTACTGATGTTAATGGAAGAATGAATCCATCCAATTTGGTCTGTCCACCTTTAATTTATCACAGTGAAAACTGACTTCACACTTTTTGACCTACTATGGTATGAATATGACTGACTGTGTCCTCCAAGGGTTCAGGTGTTGCAATTTAATTCCCACAGTGAAATACTAAGAGGGTGAAAATACAATATGACCATGATGTTTAGTTGTGGGGTCTTTCGGAAATGATTAAGATTAGATAGGGTCATGAGAGTAGAACATGGTACTGTCACTTTGTAAGAAGAGAAAGCGAGACTGGAATTCATACAGGCATGCTTCCAGACTACCACTACATGAAACCCTGCCCTGCCTCGGGATGCTTTCTGCAAAGAGCACATCTCAACTTGTGGTCCCCTGAAGTTCCCACATTGTGACTAAATGAACCTTTTCTTTAAAAAGCTGACTAGCCTCAGATGTCTCATTATAGTACTTGTAAAGAGCCTAGATTTAATACTACTGCTAGAAACTTACACTGAAAACACACCTCCACATACACAAAAATATGTATGCACAATGGTATGATGTACGTATGCACTGTGTATTATTTGTAACTTCAAAATAATTGAAAAGTATTAATACCTAAATGCCAAACCACAGGTAACTGAATAAACCCAGATATATAGTCACTACAGAATATAAAATATACTTTAAAAATAAAATGAATCCTTATGTATTTACTCATTTTTGTGGTACTAGAGATTGATCTCAGTCCCTTCGCAGTGAGCTATATTCTCTATCTTTTCTTCATTTGAGACAGGGTCTCTCTTAATTTGCCCACGCGGGGCTCAAAATTGAGATTCTCCTGGCTCTGCCTCTGAGTACTAGGATTGGAGGTGTGCCAACTCTCTATGAGGTTATAAGGAGGTTTATTAAATTCAACAAAAAGTATGTAAGAACATACACAGTATCTCATCTCATGTAAGAAATAAGAGAAATATAAGAAATACACATTTTTTTCTGAACTTTTACTTAAAGAGCTAGAAGGAACATAGCCCAGAAACAATGAGGTTATTAAAAAAACACATGAAGATGGAAAATCCCGTGGGGAAAAGACAGACAGGGTGGTTTCACTCTAATTATGTACATTTGTGAACACATTTTATTCACAGCATTAACCTTTGCAAGTATGTCCATGTTTTTCACATTAGAAATAAAAACATGAATGAGATGGGAAACCTAAGCATGAAGTGCGTTACTTTTTTGTTGCTGTGACAGAAGCATCCACAATTCTGAGGGAGGACTTATTTAGCTTCCAGTTTCAGAAAGTCTAATTCAAGGGGCAACAAGCAATGGTAAATCAGGCTCATGGCACAGACACAGGCTAGAGAGCTGCTCACCTGAAGACTCGGGCAAGGCTAGAGCTTTTCCCAGGAAGAAGCTGTAAAAATATTTCTTCTTCGTTCCTTTCTGGCAGGGTGAGTGTCCTTCCTTCCTTTCCTTGTCCACAAGTCACCAACACATACCTTAAAGCTCTGCCTTGGGTAACTTAACACAATCCTTTAGGTCAAACTCCAAACACCTGCCCTTTCCAGTCAAGCTCTGCCTCCCAGCAACACACAGTTCCAAACAGATAAAGCTTATCAGGCACACTCAAGATCCAAGCTATAGCATAAAGTGAACAAAAGTACATTAACTTATATTTCAAATGATGCTAAGACAAATCATACATGAATGTGATACCTGAATACACATTTGGTCTCAACCATGGCGAGGTTGCAAGGAGAGAATTTCAAGCTTTCACAATTGTTAAAGTTATTATACAAAGCAATTCAGAAAGGACTAGAGTTTTATTATAGAATTAAGGAAATGCATAAAAGTATTGATACTAGAAACCAGGCATATTAGAAGGAAAATTTAAATTATAAAAAGAAAGAAAGTAAAAAAAAAGAATCTAGTGAGGATAGACGAGAATTGGAGGTGGGAATAATGTATCAATTAAAACTATCCTGCATACATATGTGAAAGGGTCCAGAAGTAAAAACACCCCAGTCTCACAGGGCTCACTGAAATGATCCAGCATTTCTGGAGAAATGTCCGGTTTCCAAACTGTGGCATACACTGAGCCTGTACTAACTTATCAGGCCTAAAACTAGGGGATGCTTAAAGAAAGCAAGTCAACTGCAGACACTCCCACTGGTAACATCCCCAGTTACTCGGGCACCATTCTAAGCAACTGTAACAACGACATGGATGTTAAAAAAAGTGATGACAGGAAGGCAGCAGACAGAGGGACAGGTTGATGTGACAGAAAGATGGACAAGAAAGAAGGAAGGATACCGGCTTATGGGAGAATGCTGGTGTTAACTAGTAAAGGCTAAGAAAACGCAGAAATTAGAAACAATCTTGTGTAACTCTCAGAGCAAAATACTAGCTCCAGCAAGAATCATGACAAAGAGATTCTGAATACAGGAACAATTTTTTGAGGAGAAATGATCTTAAAATGTGTCCCTATTAGTTGAAAAAAAGGGGGAAAAAACAGCAACATATCCATGAAATTGGTGAAAACCTTTCACAGGTGCATCTGGATTATTTCATTTAGCATAAGATCTTCCAAGTACAGCCATGTTGTCAGGGTCTCTATTTTTCTTTTACTGAGGAGTGAACCTATGGCCTTAATACCCATGCTAAATCCCCAGCTCTTTTTAATTTTTTTTTCTTTTAAAGGGCTGTAGGCATACACCAGCAATTGAAGTGCCAGCACTAAGCCCTAGTTTCTATTCCCCAGCACCAAATAAAATGGGAATGGTGCCACATTCATATAATCCCAGGAATTGGGAAGCACAGGCAGGATTGCACTGAGTTCAAGGCCAGCCCGAGCTATGAGCTCTGAACCAGTCTAGATTACAAAGTGAGACTCTGTCTGCAAAATTTTCCGTTAATGTAAGGTTTTACTAAATTGCACAGGCTGGTCTCATATTGGTCTTTTGGTCCTTCTACCTCAGCCTACCAGAGTGCTGGGATTATAGGTATGGCTGGCTATCAGTCTTTTATCTGTGATCATTCAACCATCACTGGACACATAGGTTATTCATATATCTTGGCTACTGTAAATAATCCTATATGAAACATACAAATGCAGTCATCACTTTGACACTGGTTTCTTTTGAATATGTACTAAGAAACTGAACTCCTGGATAATAGAGATTCTATTTTTATTATTCTGAAATATGTTCATACTGTTTACGATAATGGCTGTATCAACTTATATTTCCAATAATCATGTGCAAGAACCTTTCGTTCACTTATTAATCAGGTTTTTCTTTTTCTTTGCTATAGAGCTGTGTATATAATCTAAGATTTCAGATAATTAATTATATATATAATTCACATTAATAAATATACATCCCTAATTTACATATCTAACATCCAAAATGCTGTGAAATCCAAAACATTTAGGCAAATATTTTGAAGTACAGAAACTAAATTTGAAATACTCTGGTTATCAACCAGCTACTTTTTTTCCTGTCTTCTTATATAGGTTATCTTTTCACTTTGTGGATTGTTACTTTGGCTGTGTGGAAGTAATTTTAATTTGATATAGTTTTAACTATTTGTTTATTGCCTGTGCTTTTGGGGTCATATTCAAAAAACAATTGCCAGAATAAGTGTTTAACCCATCTTGAATGGACTTTTATATATGGCTTGAAAAAAAATTGTTGAATTTTATTCTTTTGCACGTGGACATCCAGCTTTCCTAACACCATTTATTAAAGTAGTCAGTATTTCCACTGTGCTGCATTCTTGTCAATGTTGACTACAGGTCAGTAGGTATATCAGGTGGCTCTTCATTCTGTTCTATTCTTATTTATCCATATGATTTAAGTTACTGTAAATTATAATCTGAAAACACAGAGTGTGATGTTCTAGCTTTGTTTTTCTGAGATTGTTTTGGTTCTCACATGTATTTTAAGATGATTTCCCTATTTCTTGAAAGAAAGTCATGGAATATTGATAGGGATTAAATCAAATCTATAGACCACTTTGGGTTGTAATGGACATTTTAACAATATTTAATATTTTTGCAATCTAAGAACACAGATGCCTATCCATTTTTGTGTTATCTTTTATTTTATTCATCAGAATATAAAACTTTGACTTCATTGGTTATGTTATCATTTAGTCTTTTGTTGCTATTTTGAAAGGCAATGCTTCCTAATTTTTCAGAATAATTCATCTCTGATTGATCTCTGCATATTCATTTTACACCTTACAAATTTCTGAATTAAAATTCTAATAATTTATTTTTGTTAAAGCTTTAGGGTTTTTTAAATCTATGATCCTACAATTGTACCTGGATATAATTTCACTTCTTTCTTTACAATTTGGATGATCGTTAATTGTGTTACCTAATTACAATGGATAGGATATCTAATACAACACTGAATAGAAGCAGCAGGAGTGAGCAACCTTGCCTGCTGTCAGATTCCAGAGGAAAAGCATCCAGATTTTCCCCACTAATTATGGTGCTCGTAGTGGTTTTTTATGTATCAGGCTAATACTAGGTTTACCAAATAAAAGTTAAAGTGTTCCTTTATTAAATGTTTGAGAAAAATTAGTATTCATATTAGTAATTTTTATTTTAATGTTTGGTATAATTAACTTCTGAGGTCATCTGATTTTCCTCCATCTGTCTGTCCTTCCTGTCTGCTTGTCTTTCTTTCTTACCTATGACGATATATGGTACCATTCCCCATGACACCACATCTTTCTGACATGAAGTCATGCTACTTTGCCCTGACTGGCTTTTAATAAATAATCCTCTGGCCTCAGTCTCCAGAGTAGCTGGGATTGCATTTTACAAGCACATACCACTCGCTTCCAGGTGCTGAGGGGATTGGTATTATTCATTCAATCACTGTCTGCTACTGATTTGTTTGGGCTTTTAATTTCTTATAATTCAGGGTGGGTAAGCTTTAGGAATTTAACCATTTTTTCTATGCCAACAAATCTACTGCCATCTAATTATGCATAGTAGTCTTATGGTTTTCTTTATTTCTGAGACATCACCTTTCAAATTTCAGATAGTTGCTTCTTCCTATTCTAACATTTTCATCACTACTCAAACACAGCCGAAATGGATGAACGAGGGTTCACATTCAATTCCTCTCTGGAGACGACTTGAATTATTAACAATTCTATTTCTGTTTTGTCTATGTATGAAAAATATGCTTCATATGTATTTGGCTTGTTTAAAAATAACTTTAAGAGCCTGAAAAAATACATTATAAAAAGTGACCAAGAATCTACTATCATCTATTTATTAGGTACTTTCTTAAGAGCTCAAGAGGAAAGTCCCCAACTGTATTTTATGTTAACCTTCCTTTGAGACTAATGTATAAAAAGTGCCTATTATACATAATGACCCTTAAATACAAATGCCAGCCAAAACCTTTATCTGGCTTACACCTAACACACATTCAACAACCACAATTATTAGTTTCATTGACAACTGTACAATAATACTTCATAGCCCATTTAAGACCTTTTTTAGGAGACAAAAGCAAATGTTACAAACTTTCATGTATAATAATCATTTGTTTAAGTAAGAGAAAGGATTCTTAATGAGCAGCTATATTTAAATCATATTTTACTCTGCAGCCTCCAATTATATCAATTATATAACTGGCATTTAATAAATATATTTTATTAATGAATTAGCAGCATAGCTAAATACTATCATAAGTTTTCCTTAAGTGCTGATAATTCATTTATTTATGAATATAGAAGATTAGCTTAAGTTTTGTTGAGTCTCTTTTGGTAATACCAAGATTTCTGTACTGTTGGCATTTTTACCTGAATATAGACTCTTATTTCTTTCACCCAAAAATCCCACTTTATTCTGACATATATTTCTATGCTTAGTAGAATCTTTATTTCCTCTTTTCCTCATTCCATTTGCATTGAAAATTTTTTTTACTCTCGTAATTTTATCTGAACCTCTCACGAAAGGTAATACACAGTGACAACAAGTCTCATACCGACATTATGTCTATACTATCAGACTACAAGCCATTAACCCTTTAATTATTTCAGGAAGCACTGTTGGAAAATGAAATAACTCAAACGAAAACAAAATATCCTCAGAACAACAAAAGACAACAAGCTTATTAATTTTTTTCTATACATAAATACACACACAGAGTTAATGTATCTTGCAAGAGTGAATCAGTTAGGGGCTGGAAGAATGGCTCAGCAGTTAGTCAAGCACTAAGTACCCAAGTTCGATTCCCCAGCACCACATAAGCTGGGCGTGGTGGCACACGCCTGTAATCCCAGCACTCGGGAGGCTGAGACAGGCAGATTGCCCCAAGTCCAAGGCCAGCCTGTGCTCTATAGTGAGTTCAAGACCAGCCTGGACTACACAGTGAGACCCTGTCTCAAAAATAAACAAAAATAAAAATAAAAAATAAAAAAGAAGAAAAAAATGTCTGAGGATATTGCTCAGTATAAAGGTCCTAGATCCAATACCTCAAAAACAAACAGAAAAAAATAGATTCTTTAAAAAAATAGTGAATCAGTTAAAAACAAAAGAACTGCAAGAAAACCTCCGATACAGATTTCTGTTTGCATTGGACTCTGTTTGTTTCAGTAAATCACTGTGAACGTGATCTTTTGGCTGAGTAGTACAAAGAATTTCATTAAACAAACAAAACTGAATAAAACCTGTCAGTAGAGAACTTGTTAAATGCTTGACTACTCCGTTCTTCTGGGCAAGAAATTGCTTCCTGCCTGACACATGGAACAAAACCACTAAACACTGACCTTCTCGGATGATTGGCATCAAACAACGTGTTGTCATCATCCTCATCATCTTGTTCTAAAGGTGTCAACTCCATGTTTTCAATGTTGGTGTCCAAAACTCCATACCTCCTAGTCTTTCGATTTCTCCTTCTCATCCTATTAAACACAAAATAGTGAAAAAAAATTAGTTTCATCTCACACAGATGATTCTTCACTTATACTGCAAATTAAAAATCCACTGCTCCCAGCTGGACTAGGTGGTACAGAACTAGGTGGTTCCAGCACTTTGGGAGGCTGAGACAGGAGAAAAGCAAGTTTAAGCCAAGTCTAGGCAACTTAATCAACTTTGAGAAACACTATTTAAAATAAAATTAAATTAAAAAATAAAAGAGGCTGGGAATGCCACACAATGTGAAGGCCCTGGATTCAAAAAGCCAGTACTGTAAAACACGGAACTTTAAAATATATCACTGGTTCTTGAAGGCTCTACGGATTGGCAAAACCACTTACAAAATTATTGGAAATGCAGATCTTCATGTCCAAACCCAATCTTAAATAACGAATTAACTTTGGAAGTAAAGGTCATATGCCTGTGTTTATAAGCAATTCTTATACTCGCAATGCATGCTGAAGTTTGAAAAACAATGTCCTACAGTAATGAAAAAATTTTAGGATACTAAGTATTTGTTACTTTCATCTGCATACATAAAAGTGTGTCATGACTTAGTTGTATTCCATGTTTCTAATAGCTTGTTCTTTCTCTTTAAATTTTAACTCATTTTAGCTTTCATATGTGAGTATGCTTCTGTGAATATTTAGTCACCTGCTTCTCTAAGTTTCACAAGGACAGCACTCACAATCACATCTGCTTTATTAAAAACTGAGTAATCTCTTCCTAACTCTTTCAGACCAGTAAAAAAGTTCAGTATTTGTTGAAAATTGATAAGCTCATTTACAGGTCAGCAATCCAAAACCTCAACCCAGAGTTAATACCTGAGTCACCAGCAACACAATAACCTTTATCCCATATGTAGGAAAATGTGCTTCCCCAAAGTATCATTTGGAATTTAAAGACAATTTAGAAGATATTTCAACTAGTGCTCACTAGTACAATTTGATTTGTTTCCATTTCAATTTACTTTGCTTGATGTAAAGAGTGTGATAAGAAGTATTTAGAGTTTGGTACCAATGGTAAAAAGTGGTAAGAACCTCTTGAAACAAGACCATGAGAAGCCCTAGAAGATAATATGCCCGATATACACGTGTATCTGTTTAACTTCAAAGCATATTTGTGCCTTTTAATGAGCATCAGGTACTATACCAGTGCCTGGGTGTACAGTCCCTTGTCGCGGTAATCATATATTACAAATATTACTAAGAAAGCCTGAACAGAAAACTAGATAGCTGTCATTAATCACTGCCTAGAGATCTATCTACATTCCCACTTGAAGGTGATGGAAAAAAATACGTGGCCTTAGTACTTATAGTTGCAAATGTAAATCATGAAAGAGGTAATAAATGTTATAACCACAAAAAAGGAGGCAATGTGGAGTACAAATGTTTGGAATGTTAAATTAACAAGTACGTATTTGGAGGTGCATGTGCGTGCATATGTGTGCACATGCAAGCATGCACACACACATGACACACACACACACACCATGTAGACTGGAGTTCTAAATATTTTCTTTAAATGGTCTGATAAAAAACCCTGTGGAGGCCACAAATGGTCCGTCATACATGTGTCTTAATTTTGTGGTTTGTTTACAACCCTTTAAATAGCTCTTGGGCTTCAAAAAAAATAGTGCATGGCATTTAGCCTCTTTAGCAAACTCTAGTTAAGACTTGAAAAGAAAAAAAAAAACCTAAGCATAGAAATAGATATAGGTATTGCCTCTAGAAGAAAGAAGTAGAAAACTGTAGGGGAGTTAGCTCACTATTGGGCCTTCTGTGCCACATGATTTAATAATTAGCATGTTCTTTATAGATATTTGGTAAGAGAATGACGCTTTCTATATTTTCCTCTGATTTTTAGAAAAGTAACCACACAAGAGTGTGAGCCCATCAAGTAGTCCAGGTTATGGGCATGGAGATTACAATACTCTCATTTCCCTTTATCTGGGTTTTGCTCAACTTTCTAAACCACGTGGCCTTCCAAACATCCTGGTAGTTTCAGCCTATGAAACATTTAATGTTGTATGAGATGATTTTAGAAATAAACTAGATTCTGCTAGCTCATTTATATCAAATTTTTAATGTGCCAATAAACAGGTTGTGGAATGGTTGCCACGTCTTGAACAGAGAGAAATACCAATGCAGAGCTTAAGGACTTTTAAAATTAATTTCAGCTAAGGTTCTCTCCTCTCAATATCTTGAATGAATTAATAATCCTCCAAGGAAGTACCATACTTTTCCACTTGAGTATGCTATATACATTTTCATGCACTGGTTTGACTATTGTATTATTTATTCTAGCTAACATTAAAAATGATTCTATTCTCTATAGATTTTATATCCTAGATTTAATAGTCAATGTAAATATATGAATATCTTTATGAACTGATTTTATATAAATAGCCAGAATATTGTTAAGCTAAATAAAGGATGAGGTCCAATTTAAATCATTTAATATTTTGGCACTTGTAATAATTTATATAAGAAATAATCAAAAATTAAAAACCAGTATATTAAAAAGAAATTTAAATTTTAAATGCTACTTCTTTAAAACATGTTTCTTAAGTTCAAAGATAATAGCAGTGATGGTTACAGGGTCCTAGCAACTGTAAGTTAGATCACTATAAGGTCATGAAAATATCAAATAGAATAAATAATATACATATTACTAGATGCAGAGATTTTCTCAAGGAAAGGCAAATCCGTAAAAGCCTTAAAACAATTGTGCTGATCCAATGAGCTACTTAAAATATTAATAAATATTAAGTATAAAATATAATACATATAAAATTTACCAAAATTTTAAGTAGAGATTATTTTTAATAAAATTGCATGCATTATTTTTAAACAAAAGGGAGACTTTAAAACTCATGCAATTTTAACAGCCAAATTTTGTTTCTCACAAATAAATATTTCATTAAACTCATATTACAGACTGACTTAAAAATTTCATTTTTCTATTAGACCTGTTACACACACATGGAAATATATAAGCACATTTTGTTGGTTCTTAATTAATACAAAAATAGGTACTTTATGAACACACATGAAAGTAGAGCACATACAGATAAATAATGCTAACCACATATGTCTCCTCTAGATACTCAAGTTGATATTCAAACAACTTTCTGAATATAGATGTGGATTCCTTAAAATCCCGTTATATTCTGGTTGGTAAGAACTATTTCTGTTTCAGTAACATGAATAAGTTACAGTTTCAAAATAAAACTACCAAAGTAAGCCTGATAAAATTTTATGTAAAAATATTTGATGCCACATAACATAAACACAACAGAATAAAACTCTATTTCATTTTACTACTGTATGAAGGAGAAAACACCAATCAATGTAACTTGCTGTATCCACCTCGCTAGATTCCTGTCTCTTTTGTTCTTCCTTAATGGCACATTTATAGGTTGTCTGCTAAGTATAGGAATAATATAAATATTACTAATGTATTCTATAGCAAATTCTAACTAGACTAAGACTATAATAACACAAATGTGCTCTCTCTCTCTTACTCTCTCCTTCCCTCTCTCTCCTCCCTTGTGGTTAGCCATGACAACAGAGCTGAACAAATCTCAATAATAATAAAAAATTACTGATACAGAATTTTCATCTTGACTATTTTCAGCATAAAAGTGACCAATAATTAATTTGAACAATTAGTGACCAAGAACAAATTTGAAACTAGCCTTTTTGTCACAGCAGCAGCAGAAAACAATAGTGAGCTATAATTTTGTGTATAATTTTCATCAGGAAATCCAGCCAAGTTTGATGGCCAGTAAACCCTCTGAGTATGTGACTCTCAAACCCCATTGCCATGACACAGCCCACACAGCCCATCACTGTTTAGCTTGCGTTACTCAAGAAGCAGACATCCAGGAAATTTTAGTGCAAGATGTGTAAAACTGTGGCTTCCAGAAATCTGTATATGGAGATACTAAACTCCAGAACTGTGGAATGTGACCTTAAGAGGAGGTATTCACAGAAATAATTAAGTTATTATTCTTAATAATTAAGAATTATAGTGGGCACTAATCCAGTATAACTGGTGTTCTTACTAAAAAAGAGAAATTTGCAGACAGACAGACATACAAGCTGGATGCCACATGAGCACCAAAGCAGTCACCCCCAGCCAAGGAGAAGCCTGGATTAGATCTTTTTCTCACAGCCCTCAGAATAACCCAACCATGGGCTGGTACTTTAAGTTTGGACCTCAGTTTTCAGAGCTATAAGGTAACAAATTTATGGGGCTTACGCCTCCCCATTTGGGGATTTTTTTTTTTAAATTGCAGCTCTAACAAATTAATCTAGAATGCAAGGTATTATTAGGGGAAAGGCTTGCGAAGGATACAGAGGGAACTTGAGAAGGCACGGACACTCTTTAGATACAGATGTGCATTAGACATCTGTGAGAAGGAAGGAAGGTGGCCGTGAAGGAGGAACCATAGAGTGTATTCGGAAGCAGTCTGGATCAGGTCAATGGTAACTACACAGGCAAAGGCTGCCCATTACAGAAATCACCTGTCAGTCAGCATGGCTGGGCTCTGCTGCAGTTAGTAACTGGCAAGGAACAAGCCCAAGAATTATGATCCTGGCATGAAAATTGGGATTGATTCACATCAGGGACAGCTGCATTCTCTTAGCAAACTATGCTTCTTGCAGCAGGTTCTCCTCACAGTAGGGCGCATGTATGTCCACAACTGTCACAACCATCAGGTCCTTTTCAGTGTACCTCCTGAGAATCACTGAAATTCATTCACATTCTTCCACAATACAACTTCTATTACCTCTTTAGCTGGCTACAAAGTGGTGTCCTAATTGACCACTACCTTCACTCTAATCTGTATGGGCTCACACTGCTTCACGCTAGGTAATTTATCTACCACAGGAGCCACAAAGAAAAGGTCAGGATGTCTCATGCCTGCGTCTCTACCTTCACTTCGCCCTTTATTCCACGTTCCACTTTCCTTTCCCCACACCAGTTACACAACTTTCATTCAGCTCCTTACAATGGTCATGCTTTCTGTCATTAGATTCATATTTCTTCCATTTTATAATGTTGCTGTGGTAATCTTTATTTACTTTCTAGCCTTCAGCTTCCAGAGACACTTTCTGTTTTACTTAGTTATGTAACAAATCCCCATTATTTGTTCCATAGTACCGAAGTAAGTACCTCTTATTTGTAAGATGCACTTGTGTGCTTGCTTATTTAATTAACTATCATTTTCCTGGTTCTCCTTCCTGGACCATAAAATTCATGCAAACAAAACACATATCTGTTCTGCGTTAAATAATATAACCACAGCATACAGTACAAGTTTGGCCATAATCTGGACTCTAAATAAGTATCTTAAACTGCCTGAAATAAATCCATAATATATGTGTGTGTATACACACACACACACACACACACACACACACACAAATATATATATATATATATATATATATATATATATATATATATATATTACATTTTTCTGTATAACTACCTAAACTTTTATATGCCAATCATTATGTCTGTGATGAGAAACCTTTAAGAACAACCCCTATTGAAACATACCACAGCCAAACCAAGGAAATGAGCCATTTTTTTTAAAACTTAATAAGCATTCTGGGTAGGTTAAATATTCTTTTGGTTCAAGACCTCCCAAAATACTAGAATATTTAAAATATTAAACATGTACTAAACCAGGATCTTAATGATTCTCTCTTTAATGTGTTTTAGGCACACATCAGGTGATTGATGTATTCTACCCAAATTAATTTAGCTTGTACTGGGTGCTAAGCTGTTTAATCTGTACCTTATTGGGCATGAAAGTTACCATATTTTAACACATAGTTATCCTTGTGTATTCTTTCCATGGCCAAACTGGCTTATTTCCTTCTTTTAAATTCTCAGTGTTCTCACTGAAACCATCCCCTCTGGTAATCTTTGCCTCCTAAAAAGGATGAGTCTTTTAATCCCTCAAGATCATTATTGGTCTAGTAGGAAGTACAACAATACCCTCACGTGCTATTGAGACACAGGTGGCTCCAGGATAAAGTTCTCAGATCACTGTACTTCTGAATTCCTTCAGTTTCTCTTCATAATTTTCCTCATGTTCTTCTGTTGTCCTAAACAGTTGCCAATTTCTGCTGCTATTGTATCCTTGATGTATCATTCAGCAGATTTTCCAAGAAAGTTTTCTGCAACTGTTCATCTCCAGTAAAATATTCACCGTTAACACCACAGTTCAAGTCTAAAGCATGTTCATCTGTTCAGAATATTGCAGCATTGCTTTACCTCACAGACACCAATGTACACCTAGTTCCTGGTAATCCAGCACATATAATCAGTTGCTGTGCTTAGATTTACCTCTCATTTGATAATACTCTCATCTATATTCCTCGATAATGTAAGCAGCAAGTAAATGTTATATAGCTTGACTTTAATGGGTCCTATATGAAAGTGTCGTGCATATAATTTCCTCTCTCTTGTGTCTTTACATGGATTTATTTATCTTTCAGTCCTTAACCTTGAGGTGTAAATTTTGATAATACTAATATCCATTTCTACAAATTCAGCATAGATTTACTTCTCAGTTAATCTTCAAGCCCTATTTATGTAAACCAACATTCTTAACATTTGGCCCACTTGGCCTCTGCCTGGAACTATGACCAGCCCCTTCATATTTCTCCTACTTTCCTTCTGTCTCTAGCCTTGTCACCTCTGCTCTCTTACTGGTTATAGTTTCAGAAATCAGGCAGAAGGAAGGAAAGAAGGAAGGAAGGAAGGAAGGAAGGAAGGAAGGAAGGAAGGAAGGAAGGAAGGGCGGGCAGGCTTAAAGTAATGTATTCTCTTATGATCCCCTTCTTTTTAAGAATCTTTTAAATAGTTTCTTTTACCAAATCCTCTGCATAAAGTGATCCCATGACTTCTCAACAAAGTTTAAAAAATTGTGCCATATAAATTCCCACTAGCTTTTCACAGGATCACTCTACATGCACCACATCCCCCAGCTTAACACAGTTGTCCCACCAATATCGAGATCATTTATTTTCACTATATTCTGTCCTCAGAGATATGGTAGTCCGCACACTGAGTAGCACAGAAGTAATGTCAAAATCAGAATTCAACCTTTGGGTTCTGCAAGAGCCTGGGTATTTTTCCAAGTATCACAACCATTTACTGTGTCACTTTGTGTGGTAGACATTACCAGTGCTCACCACATTTGGATCTCTCACCTGAAAATGCATATCGATTACCAGATCTCATACACTGTAGATTCACTTATAGTTCTGGTCAATAAAACATGAACAGAAAGAGCTACGCCCTTTCTAAGTTAACACAGTCAAAAGAGCCTATGTATTTTCTAGCCTCCTTCTTCAAGCTTTAACAAAAGCAACTTACAGACAAATGGCAAAACCATGAAGTCAAAGGTTGCTAATGTCCTGAGTCATCAAACACAGGACAACTGTCCTGAGAGCCCAAATCTGCGACTGAAACTATGTAAGGATGAACCTTATCCCATGAAATCTCATGGAATTGTGCTGCTCAAAAGAATTTCTGCAATGACAGAATTTGCACGTACTGTTCTATCCAGTACCATGGCTACTAATGATAGGATAACTGAGCATGTAAATTAGAGCTACTGCATCTAATGGACTAAATTTTTTAAGTTTAATAATAAGCAAGCTGTAAACAGTCACATGTAGACATGTAGCTGACGGTTATCCCATTATCCCATTAGACATGGAAGGCAGGATTAAAAAAAGGAAGAGTCAAAGAACAAGTCAGAGAACAGGTATAGTTCCCAGGATCACCTTCATGATCTAATCCCTTCTACTACTCGATACCTGCCATTTATAGCTTTCCAATAATGTCATCAAGTTGTGAACTCATCTATGTTTGTCTTCCAGTAAGTTCAGTGTTTCTGTTTTGAAGTCCAGTTCTCTGATCCATTTTGATCTCATGTTAGTGCATGGTGATAGATATGGGTCTAATTTCTGAACAGATCACCAACTGCACAAGAAATCTCAGCAAGAATCAACAAATGGAACTACCTTAAACTGAAAAGCTTTTGCACAGCAAAAGAAACAATCAACAAGGTGAAAGACAACACACAGAATGAGAAAAGATATTCACCAGTAACGCTTCAAAGGATTAATATATAGATTATACAAAAAACCCTCAAAATCATAAAACCCTCTGAAATAAACGATCCCATCAAGAAACAAGCAGCTGAAATGAAGCTTCTCAGAAGAAGTACAAATGGCCAACAAGTCAATTAAAAAGCATTCATCACTGGCCATCAGAGAAATGTAAATAAAAACAACGTTGAGATTTCACTTCATCCTAGTGAGAATGGCCTACATCAAGAACTAAAAGATCAACTGTTGGCAAGGGCACAGAAAAACAGGAAGTCTACTTCACCAATGGTGGGAGTGCAATCTGATACAACCATTGTGGAAAGCAATGTGGAGATTCCTTAGAAAGCTGAAAATAGAAATTCCAGTTGATCCAGCTACTGTTCTACTGGGCATTTTCCCAAAAGAAATAAAGACAATATACCAAAAAGAAACATGCACATCCATGTTTACAGCAGAATAATTCATAATAGTCAAAACCTGGAAACAATCTACCTGCCCATCAACAGAGGAATGAATGATTAAAGAAGATGTAGTACCTATATAGAATGGAATACTATGTAGCCATAAAGAAAAACAGATATGAAACTTTTGGATGAAAACGGGGCCACCTAGACTCAATAACGCTAAGTAAAATGGACCAAGCATAAAAGATGGACTATAGATGAGTATCCTCTTATGAAATGCACAAAAATAACAACATAAAAGGCCCCCAACATGAATGACAAAGTAGAAAGAGAGGTAACGGTCAGCTAGGAAAGGGGTAAACCTCTGAAAAACGGGTGGCATAGATACTGACTGATTCTCCAAACTCCATGTCTCTATTGTGTTACAGAATTTGGAATTCATGAATTTACAAAAAAAAAAATAGAATAATTTAAAAACTGTAATCTCAATGAATTAATCCACTGGACTATCATCCTCATACTGTGACCACTTTCCCAAAAGGGTAGCAGCTGGCAACTAAGACTAGAAATTTGGAGAACATCACACACTAAAACCGTAATAACTGCCAAAACGCACTGCACAGTTATTATCTTCCAGAAACTGTGCTAAGCACTTTATGTAGCTTCTCTACTTTCTAAGGATATATGACCTGCTAGAATGTTTTTTGCCCCAAGCTGCTTTTATATTTGGCTAAAATGACAGCAGATAAGAAAATAAAAATAGAAAACAGAAGAGATCTAGAGATTCACATTTGCTTTCACATCCAATTATTCTCAATGTGAAGCTCATATAAAAGTGAACTTGAAAAAGGAAAGTATTCTAATTGCCTCTCAGATACTAGTTTTTTTTTTCTTTTTTAATGGCACACCAAAATTTGACAAGTAGTTTCTGTTAGCTGCAATGTTCAACTTGAAGTATCAATAAATGCTCCACACTCCATAAACTTTGCAAGATTGTATTATTTAAAATATTGTTGACACTGAACTTCACTAGAACGTCTCTGGGAAAATCCCTTCAAGGTTCCCTGGATCACATGTCCAAAAATCCTGATCCACACTGTACACCTGTCATCAGAATTGCCAGTCAAGCTGGCTTTCCATCTACAATAGCAATAACTTGTTTCTTCAAAAGACAACTTTTGGTTTAAGCCTTCATTTTAATATAAAGGTAAGCTCCCAGGTGTGCTGACACACACCAGCAATCACAAGCCTCAGGAGGCTGAGGCAGGAGAATTGTTTCGAATTGCAGGAGAGCATGGGCTCTCTAATGAGTTGAGGATGAGCCTGACCTCTACAGTGAGAATCTAAAAACAAACAAAACAACAACAAAAAACACATACATACACATTTTAAACAATGGTACAGAGGGTAGAAAATTACGAAAAAAATGCGCAGTAGTTTGGGAAAAAACAAACCAAAATAATCCTGCAACCTCCTCTCTACTCTTATTTTATAGAAAAGGGAATTGCTAGGTTTCTTCCGCTGTTCTTTTGCTTACCTCCTTTTAAAGTCCCTCTTCTTTATGTCAACTCTCAGGTGATCCCCAACTAATTAGGTACAGTCTGCAGCGCAGATTAAGGGTGCTCTCAACTACTATGAAAGCAAGAACTTGTCTTCCCAATTTTATAAAAACATAATATATCATCCAAGGCTGTTCTGCAGTACTATTAACACAGTTTTGAACAAAGGGCAATTATGAACAGGTACCCTACCCTCAAGGAGTTTGCATTCTACAGGGTAAAATTTTGACAAGTCCACTACACACAAAAGCACCCAGTAACAAGGGAGATATATTATGTGATCCTATGATGGAAATTCAAGGGAATACCAAATTACTTCCACTTCCGGCACAGGGTGTCTTCTGAGGGGGAAGGCGGGCCTCGGGCACACTGAGGACATTCGAGGTGTGGATTAATAATTTATAAACGGAACTCCGTGATGGCCTGAATCCCCCCAAGGACACACGCCAAGGCGACAATCCAGCGCACGCCGCAGCCCCGGACGCCGGAGGGGCACGCAGCGCGCGGGTGCCCACGCGGCCTGGCCTCACCTCACCGTCCTGACCACGAAGTACACCAGCACGGCGCCGCTCACCACCATCAGCACGGTCAGGGCCCGCTGCGTCATGGGCTTTTGGCCGGCGTTGGGGCTCACGGCGAGGCCGCCGTCCGCGGCCGGCCCCGCCCCGGCGCTGCTGCCATTCCCGCCCTCGGAGCCGCGAGGCCCGGCGGCGTCGGCCGGGAGCTGGCCCGGGCCGGGGCCGGCCGTGGGGCCCGGAGGCAAGGGCGGCAGGGTGCGCGGGGCGGGAGGCCCGGGGCCCGGCGCCGCCTCGGCCGCCCGCAGCAGCACGGCCGCGGGCCCGCTCAGGGCCGCCAGCAGCAGCAGCAGCGGCGGGAAGAGCACGCAGGCCGGCAGGCGGCGGGCGCGGCAGCGGCAGGCCGGCGCCGCCATAGTCCCCAGGCCGCGCGCTCAGCACCCGGCAGCCGCCCGCCGCGCAGCCCGGGCTCCGCGAGGGACCATGGGCACCGCAGGGGGGAAAGAAGGGACCCAGAAGGGTCCGCGGCCGCAGGGGGGAGGGGACGGCGGCGCCTTGCAGCGGCGGCGGCGGCAGCTGCCGGGAGAACCGGAAGTTCGTACATCGCCGCAGCCGCTGCTGCCAAGGACGCCTTCAGTTGCTAATGTGGAGGGGCGGGACTCACGCGGTGACGTCAGAGACGCAGGGCTCGCTGCGCACGCGCGCTGAGGCTAGGAGCAGCACGTGACTTGCGGACTGTAGTGCCTTCTCGGTTCTGTTCAGCTTAAGAAGAGGGTTCTAAGATGGGTAACAAGATACTGGACGAATTAATTAATTAAAAGGCTATGTAAAGAGGCCATCAGCTATTCATGCGAGAAATATGGGAGATAGAGTATAGCTGGAGTTCCTAGGTAGAAAACTGCACAGGCATAAGCAAGATTTGCTAGCAAACTTTCAACAGGGCATTATTTTGCCTTCGGGCAGCTGACTTTCATTACTGTAGAGAGTGTAGAATTGAAAATTCTTTGCTCCTTTGGGATGCAAATCTTTTTAAAAGCTTCTCAATTTAAACTTTCTCAAGTTTTGACTCTTAAAAATGTAATCAATAAATAAGATAGTGCCCCTGGTTTCTATTGGCCAGCAGGAGCCTAGACTCCTTGGCTTCTTGCTTCTAGATGCAAAATGCCTTCAGTCCTGAAGATAGGTGAGAGTTTTTCATTGGGTAAAATCAATTAGCCGACACAGGTAGACTATGATCTGCCTCTCCCTGCTCTTTTGTTTCGTTTTTCATTTTTGTGTTTTTGTTTTTAATTTTTTTGTTTGAATATGAGTAAGCTATAGATTCAATAACATGTTAGTCACATATTACGTGGGAGATTTGTCCCCTTATTCTCTCCTGTTGTTTCTTTTATACCGAAATTGACTTCAGACTGTATTTTTGCAGCTACCGTTTATTTTAATTTTTTTAAAGCCCTTTTTGGCTAACTTTACTGCCACTAGTATGTAATTTGAGTGTGAAAAGGAAAATATCTCAGCTGTATCAAAGTTAATTTATATGTGCTTAAAAACACTTTTGATAAGTCGTTTTGAGCTCTTATTCTTTGTTTAATACAGTATGAAATTTTGAATATTAGTGAATATGTAAAATTTTTACCTTATCTTTGTAGGTTCACTAGGGGAAGTTCAGGGTAAAGGAGTGAAAGTGATCAAAGTATGTTATGAGTATGTGATCATCTGCCAAAATAAAACTTGTTAATCTGTATAATAAAAAGAGAAGAGTTACATAAATGTATTTAGCGTTTTCTATGTATGTATAAATTATATTAGTTATTAAAATGATGAATATACATAGAAAAAAGAAAACATACTACCAACAGAAAACAGTACCAATGTGTGGTAACAAATTTGTTAATTGATTTGATTATGGTAGTCATTTCACAATATATATGTACATTGAACTATCATAATATGTACCTTGAATTTCTGTTTGTCAAGTATGCCACAATAAAGCTTAGGTGACAGAAAAAAATAGGTGCAAGTGAGATTAACAGTAAGCAACCAAAGTTTGAATTCTGAAATGTATAGCATGCAAATAGAGAATCTATAGCACAAACTTTGTACTGGCCTATTTTGAGTAGGGAAGACAGAATTTGTCTTACCGCTGTCACAGAGCTGAATGCTGCAGTTGCTTTGCCCTACTAGAACTGCCAACAGTAGACATCTTGATGTTGGGTTGCAATGTGAAAAAGACCACCTGTGGCACACACAAGAGGAGATTCTAAATGGCATTTAACAATATTAAAGTGGCTCCCATGGTCTGTTTGCAATGCTGTGAGTAGCTCTCCAGCCTCTGCTCTGAGCTTTCTCTGTTACCAGCTGCCCTAAGAATGAACTGTATGAGATCTTCTGAAACCGTGAGCAAAATAAACCTTTTCTTCACTAACATGTGGATGTTGGGTATTTTGTCCCAGGCACAAGTAAGTCACTGAGATAAGGAGACACAAGATGTAAAAAGAAAATAATCTTGTGTCCTGAAGTACAGGCACATTCAGCTTAAGGCAGTCAACCACAGCTGGACCAAAGGTATATAAGAAAAAGCCATGCATTTGCGATCTACCACTTCCTTACACAGAACTTTGTCCCAGATCATACATGATGAGTTGACATGTAATGCTGCTGTCTTTAACCTGCCAAAAAAAGCCCAACATCCAATTTAAGAAGAAAGAAGAGAGGAAGGAAAGAAAGAAGAGTATACAGATTACCTACCTTTCCCAACTTCTAATATTCCATTGTAGAAGAGGCATAAAGATACAGTTGTTTTGGTGTTAAAATAATTTACCAATATTCAAGAAATGTACGAAAAGCAAGAGTTTATTCAGAATAAATACATTAGCAAGAGAGACAGAGGACAAAATTTCCAAGAGTGGAATTGTGCAGGCAAAGTGAGGGATTGAGGTTCCTATAAGGAGTGAGATGTGAGGGAAGGGTCTGGATTGGCAAATGTGGATATCCTAGACATGCATTTCAAGGCATTTGTTCTTTTACAAACACCTGTGTGATAACTTAGGTTTTACATCAAAGTTGCAAATTGGCAAGGTCATTTATTTTGGCCTCACAGAATCCTCCTAAGGCTTAGATGAGGATATGTGTATGCTTTAGCTTTTGTAGAAGAATGAGAACAAGACATTTTGAGAGAGAAATGGCTTTGTCTTCCTTCTTATCCTTAACCCTACCCTGCACCATACTTCAGCCAACATTCCTGCAATGTTTTATGGCTGCTCAATACTCTTAGTCATAGAATTTACCATTATATTCTTCATACTTATCATCTTTTCAGGTGCTCAGGCATAGAATTATGGAGTCATCTGTCACCTGGTAATTCTAATTTGCAATAGTTCTTGTCAGTAAGTAGGATGGGTGAAGAAATTTATATCAATCACTGTATACTGGGAAAACAACAGCATTTTCTAGTTTGTCAAGAAAAACAATACCTCAGTCAACTAAACTACCATCCATTGTGGAAATACAATTAAAAACTACTAGCCTGTTGAACAAAATCAGAACTCAGAATTAAATAATGATTATGAACAAGAGATACCTGGTATGTACCAGATATTATGGTATCAAACATTAAACTTTAGCTTATTTCATTCTCAAAAATGTGCCTACTTTGAACTGAGGAAATTGTGATACAGACTATTAATTTTGCTAAAATTCATGTGATGAAACACAGTAGAACTGGATATTAAACTTCATCATCCCAGAAGCAAAAGTGGATTAATAAAATATATATTATTGTATTTTCTTAATTAAACATTTCCATGCTTTGTTTCTAACTTGTTATCTCAACCAACTGTTGCTAGAATAATGCTACATAACCAACCAATAGCTACAAAACTCTCTGTGTTAGAGAGCAAATGTATGCCTTTTTCTCGTGTGTATTTGGTCAAGCCGTGGTTGACTGCCTTAAGCTGAATGTGCCTGTACTTCAGGACACAAGATTATTTTCTTTTTACATCTTGTGTCTCCTTATCTCAGTGACTTACTTGTGCCTGGGACAAAATACCCAACATCCACATGTTAGTGAAGAAAAGGTTTTATTTTTGCTCACAGTTTCAGAAGATCTCATACAGTTTATTCTTAGGGCAGCTGGTAACAGGGACAGCTCACAGCAGAGGCTGGAGAGCTACTCATGGCATTGCAGACAGAAAAACCAAGTGAAGCAGGAGACAAGTTGATGTATACAGACTCCCACAAGGCTAGAATTTTGCCAGGAAGAAGTATAATAATGTTTCTTCTTCCTATAATTACTTCAAGCTATTAGTTGTCTACAAGTTGACAGCATCTCAAGTCAAATACTGAGCATCTGCCCATTCTTGCCAAGCTCTTACTCCCAATAATACACATTTCCACAGTTATCCCTCTACATCCAAATATATGACAATTTTGTAGGACACTCCAAATCCAAAGTGTAGCATGCCTCACACATTCTTCTAGGGTCAGAGGGCTATATTGGTAAGAAGCTTCTCAAGGTTCACATTAAAATTTTCTGGGCAGAAAGGGCAAGTGGAAAAGGTGTAGGAAATATCATGCCAGGAAGTTGGATCATCCGCTGAGGAAGGCTACAAGCCGTGAGTGCAACCAGCCCAAAAGCTTACCCATGGAGGCTGCAGTCAGAGTCAGTGCCGAGAGAGTAGGGCCACCTTCAGGTTTTAGCCTTTGGAAGTAATATCTCATCACATCATTATGTGCTCAGATACTGGACCTGGAGCAGCAGGATTTAATGGAACTTCAAGATTTGATTGTTGTCCCACTGGGTTTTATTCCTTCTTTGGTCCATTTGCTATCTATCCTGCCATTCCTTCCTCTTGGAACTGTAATGTGCCACTGTGTATTGGAAGTGTTTGACATTTTTCTTTAAAAAAATTTTTCCACAGGCAGTCACACATAAAATTTGCCAAAAGGCTCGCAGATGATTTTGGACCTGGAGATTATTAGCAGTGCTAGAACTTCTAAGACTTTTGCAACTTCTCTAGATGGACTAAATGCATTTAGCATAAGAAGGTGGACTTGAGTCTTTTGGGAATGAGAGAGAAAATGTTGTGTTTGGATGTGGCATGTCCACCTGAAGCCTCTGTATTTGGCTGTTGTGGAATACCTACTCATTTCATGTGCTGTTATGAGTCGGTGCCTGGTTGGAAGAGGCGAATCACTGGGGATTGATCTAGAAAAATATAAAATAGCTCTGTCCTTCCTCACTCATTTGGCTTCCTGATTACCATGCTATTAAAAGCTTCTCTCTGCCCAGGCATCTGCCATGGGCTTCTACCATTGCAGGTGGGTCTTGAAGAAACTGAGGACTTTTGAAATTGTGAGCTGAAATAAATGTTTCCCCCATAAATTGTGGGTGTTAAGTGTTCTGTCCCAGCAACAAAAATTTAAGATGTGGACCAGCACTCCGGTAGGCAAAGGCACAGAATTGACAAGTTTAATCCCAACCTGGGAAACCTAGTGACAGAGTGAGGTCGTGTCTTATAATCAAAGAAGATAAACTGGACTGGTGTTATAGCTCAGTTGGTTCTGTCTTCATTATTTTAAAAATATCAAAAAAATCTATTCAGGAATATAAGAGCTCTCTAACATTATTATGTATTGCTATAGTGAAAGTCCCAAATATGGCATTGTTGCACTGTAATTTTTTAAAGTTATTTTTTAATTTTATGGTTATTCTCACTTATTCAGTATTCCCAAGACTTCAAAACTTCATTACCAATGTTTAAACTTTTATTATCTCATCATCACTATGAATCAAACATCATAACATTCTGAGTTTTTATGTTAGGAAGTTCTAGATGATGTGATCTCCAGGGAAATTAGAAGAGGATTCAGCAAAATTAACATATGATGCTTTCCCTGAAATCTGTCAGGCTTTTTTTTTTTGGTGATAAGGGGGAGACAGACATATAATCAAATTATTCAAATCTCGATATATCAGTGATGTGCCCAAATAAACTGGATTTTCAGGGAAGTCAGGGAAGAAAATAAGGACAGAAGGAAGAATATGAAGGAGAAATATGGGGTGACACAAAAGTGATCAGCATCCCTGCTCACAAGTAATAAGAGAGATTTGAGGTCAAAAGAGACAACTGGAAATCATAACGGATGTGTGAAGGAGAGGACTATGAGTTTCACTTTCTTTTGCATGTAATCAGAACGCTTGATTTTATTCAAGAGATAGTTATGACAGTTTAGATTTGGAAGAGTAAATTAGACAACGGGTGAAATGACTAAGATTGAAGAGAGAGGAAAATGCTTTTGTTAAAAAATATAATAGAGAAGAAATTGAAAGTAGAAAATGTATTTGAATATTTTTTGGTACTCATTTATAGCAAGCCAGAGACTATTCAGGATTGTTACTGGAGGTGGAATGAAACACTCAGATTTCAATTTTGTGTGATAGGTGGATGATGAAGTCATTAAGATTTAAACAAAGTGGAAATCCAGTTTTATTTTACGGAAATTGACTAGAGGAAGTTGTGGGGTTTGCTGTCAGCTAAACTTAGATTCTGGTGACTCTGCCTTCCTTGGCTTTTGAACATTGTCAAACACAGAGTCTTACTCTGTGTAATCTGAAAATGTTAATATGGAAATAAAGTATAAATCATGGCTATGAAATATACTTATAGTTAAATCATCATTATTATAATCATTATTGCTTTGGAGTTTTATACACAAAATGTATTTGAAATTTGTGATGGAGAATAATATGGTGTTTAGAGTTTGATAAGTGAATCTATAAATTTTGTAATTCTGAACAGTTTAATATTAAAAGCAATAGCTTATAATGGATATAATCAGAATGCCATAAGAGAAATATGAGACTCCATCTCAAAAATAATAGATATAAAGATGTTTTTCATCTATGAACATTGGGAGAGAGAAAAACTGCTAATAAAAAAAGCTAAGCAAAAGAGAATGATAAGGAAAAGTCAATTGTATTATTAGTGAAGACAAGGAAGGAGAGAAACTGTAGAGCAAGTGATCACAAAGAAATTAGGTGAACAAGAGAAGAAAATTGTATTTGACAAGCTACAGGACAGTTGACAGCAGTTTCAATGAATTACAAGAGGAAGAGGCACATTCAATGCATATCAGGCTCACTGGTTAAAATAAGAATGGAGAACCACTAGATACTTCAAGTGACCAAACTGTACAATATTGACAATGCCAGATGCTGACAAAGACATGGAGCAACAGCAACAATTTTTCACTGTAGAGGAAATGGGAAATTGTCTGTCTATTTGTGGAGGTTACTCGGAAAGGTCCTCACAAAGCTAAATATTGTCATAGAATTGGATCCAATAGGGATATTTCTTGATATTTCCCAAAGTAGTTGAAAATGTTTGTCTGTACAAAAAATCTATGCACAGATATTTATTATAGTTTTATTTCATAATTACAAAACTTGGCAACCAACCAAGATGCCTGTGGTTGATTAGATAACTATGGCACGTGCAGAAAATACATCTTATTTAGTGCTAAAATATATGAAATATTAAACCATGAAAAACATAGAAGGAACCTGAATGCATGTAACTGCCTAAAGGAAGCTGGTGTGCAAAGACTAGAAAGTATATGACTATGAAAATGTGACATAATGGATCAGGCAAAAATATGAAAACAGTAAAAAAAAAAAGCAATGAATCACTAACATAAAGTAGAGATGGTAGGAATGAGGGCTTTTTTGTTGTTATTGTTGAGATCAGACGGAAGAGGGAGAGGGATAGAAAGTGGGAGGAAGGTTAAAGAGATTGAAAGTGAACATGGTATGTTGCCTGCATGTACCGATTCCCCATAATAACCATCACTATTCTGTATCGCAAATGTACCCTCATATAAAGAAAAACAAATCAATGGTTTCCAGAAGTTGGAGGGAAAGAAGAATAAATATTCAGTGAACAGAGGAATTTTAAAGCAGTGAAATTACTCTTTTGATATTGTAATGATAGATAGCCACCATTATAAATCTGTTCAAATGCATAAAGCATGAACCCTAATGTAAATAATGGACGTTGGCGGTGTTGTATCAGGATGGATTCACCAGTTCTAACTTTCATATAGGCTGAGGAAAGATGGCGATAGTAATGAAGGTTGTGCATGTGAGGAGCCAAGTGACTGTGGGAATTCACTTCCATCTGGTTTTGCTGTCAACCCAAAACCTCTCTAAAGAACACAGTTTACAAAAAATTATTGAGTCTTGAGACCACAGTGTTAAAGGAAATAAATCGGACATGGAAGGTTATGTATTGCATGATTTCTCTTATATGAGAAACCCAAAATATAAAGAGCAAAATCAAAGAGAGATGATAGGAAATGGGGTGGGGGGAAGTGGTGGAAATGGGAAGGGAACCAGGATGGGGGGAAGGGAAGGGAGAGGAGAAAGGTGAAATAAAACTTTTAAGATGATATATAATCATATATATATATATATATATATATATATATATATATATATATATATAAAGAATAAATTCTACCAAAGGGGGAAAGGGGGAAGCTCATTTGGATATCCAAGAACGGAATCATGATGGTAATTTACTTATTGAGAGTTTGTGTCCTAAGGTGAGAAAGGAAAAAAAGTTGAAATACACTGATTTAAAACAAAAATTTTTTTTGGGTGGGTGAAGAAATGTTTGAGTGTCAGTCAAATGGCAGGTTAAGAATTCAGGTCAAAAGGTGATATAACCCCTCTGAAGGGCTGGGGAAAGAAAGTTAATTCAAAATTGTTAATTTACTTCATTTAAGTGATTATATGTGTGGATACCACAAAGAAAAACAAAATCTATATCTAAATAAGAATCTGAATGTAATCTCTTTGTGTAACTTAAATTTTCTTCAGTTCCCAGTATGGGAGATTAGATTCAGGACATTCACACTGAACTACATCTCCAGCCCTTGTTTACTATACTTTTCAAAATCTTGAAACAGTGCCTATTAAATTGTTAAGATGCACAAATAGGGCTCAAACTTGGGATCCTCCTGCCCCTGTCTCCCAGAGATCTGGGATTACAGCTGTGGGTTCCCATACCTATTTTCCAATTCTTCCCAGTGTGTCTCCCTGTAAAATGTGTCACCTCTAATGACAAGAATCATAAGATATTCTTTGTAATTAAAAAAATATATTTGCCTTAATATCTTTAATCAGTTATTATACTTCATCCATCCTCTATTTGAATACCATTTCTAGTGGGAGTTTGTTTCTGCGTGTTCCTATGTCTTTAAATATCGTATGTAGAACTATTTTAAATGAACAAAAATTTTCTTACCGAATTTGGGACGCAGCTCTATGGTTGAAAATTTGTCTAGGATCTGCAAGACCCTAGGCTCAATCCCTATCACCACCAAATCAAAAAAAAAAAAAAAAACACGAAAAATAACCTGCAGCTATGAACAGTGGCCTGTAAAAATTTGATTCAATAGTCACATCATATCTAGTCAATAGACACAAATTGTCATTGGCAACCAGGGAAGGACCTACAAAAAGTGCTAAGTTGGAAAAAGAAAAAAAAAAAATCAAAGGAAGATAACATCTTCTAATGACCAGAGAAAAAATCAATAAGGACAAAAAAGAACCTATATCTTAAAATAAAGGAAAAAACTAGCTAATATTGAATTACACTTGTTCCATTTAAGTAATTGCTCTTAAGATAAAGCCAAGGACATAACTACAATTTCCCTGATTGTAAAACTGTTATGAAATTTATATATTTATGGAGCCTGACAATATACTGAATAAAGAATTTTACTAATTGTCTTAGCAGGCAAATTTAAAAAAGACCTACACTATGTAAGTCCTTTCTCCCTACAATACTAAGCCAAAGACCTGATTACCATTCCAGACAACATCACTTCTATTAGCTTAATTCAGATCGACTAAAGAACAGCTTGTGACTTCTAGTGTGGAGGTCAACCTTGAGGCTAACTTAGTGCAAAGTTCTGTCTTGAGACATATAGAGAGTGTCTCAGGAAAACATCAGAGAAATACATAAATCTTTGAACAATTGAACTATTTCATGGACTGAAGGAAATAATCACAAATTTTGACAAGAATGGAGAATGTGTCACCTCAAGGCAGACACATACGCTTTGTCACCCTGTTCAGCTTCTTCCAACAAGTCAATTTCATTGGCTTCTGCTAAAAAGTAAAATTTTAAAGTCAATCTCTTGAGTTTATTGAAATATACATAAAATCAAAAGAATTTAGGATTTTAGGGGATGCATGTAGTACATCACATTAATAAATATGCTACTGTTTTATGATTCACATGAATGACAATCAGTATTCTCCAATATCTCTATTTGGATAGGTGTAGGGGTGTGTGTGTGTGTGTGTGTGTGTGTGTGTGTGTGTGGTCATTTTTTATAAGATGGAGCTATGGAGTTTTGTGAGGAACAAAGAAACCAGTGATTTTTTTTTCTTTTTTCCTACTGTTCAGATAACCACATTAACTCAGATCTTTGGAGCACAAGTCGAAGGTTCTGCAGGATCATTTAGACTTAAAGATTGTTCTCCCGATGACTCACAGTCCTTAATTTGAATTGTATTAGGGTTGATGTCTAACCAATTAAGTGTGGTAAAAAAACAGTATGTCAATTGTGAGTTTAGGTTGGTAGAGATTGCAGCTTGGTTTCTGTCCCTTTTAGATTATTTGATGTAGGGCAACACCTATGGGTCACTCTTAATAGCAAGAAATTGAAACCTTTTACCAGCAACTATATAAATGAATGTGAAAACAGTCTTCAATACTAGATAAGCCATAAAGATGCAGTCCAGCCAAAAGCTTGATATAATCTCATGAATAACCTAAAACCAGATTATTACTTGATAAGGCTACTTCTGGATTTCCAAGCCCCCAAAACTATTTGCCATTCTTGTCTTAAACCTACGGTTGCATTAATTTGTTGTGTCATAATATAAAAATTATTTACAAATATATGGGAGCATAATCTTCTTATTTTAAAATACATTGTTCTCAAAATAAGTGATATCAATCTGTTGGTGATCTAGTCAGGTCTACTCTGGGATGCAACAAAGTTTGAACACATGCAAATCAATAAATATGATACCCATCATTTGCAGAATAAGAATATCAGATGGTCACCATTTCAATGAATGCAGAAATATTGTTTGAAAAAGTTCAACGTATCTTAATGTTGCAAATTTTCATCAGATTAGGTATTGAGGGAAGGTACTTCAAAGTAAATATCACAACTAACATCACACACTTGCTAAGTTAAACGTGTTTTCTCTAAGATCAGAGCAATACAAAGTGATTTCCTCCTACCCCTTCTGTTCAATATATTATTGAATTTCCTAGTCAGAACCAGTAGGCAGGATATCATTTAAGTTTCAAAGGAAGAAATAAAATTATATCTATTTTCAGATGTACAGATGACAATATTTCATGTGTAGAAAACTTCAAAAAATCTGTCAAAAACATTAGAACTAATTAATGAATTTGGTAAAGCTACAAACAGAAAGTTAATATCAATGTGTTTGTAAATATTAACAATGAAATACCTGAAAAATAAATGAAGAAAAGAATATCTCTAAGTAGAATAAAAATAATCATGTCAAAGAAAATTAAGTCAGAAAGAGTACTTAAAAATGAAACACTAAACCTTCTGGAAGATAAAGTAGACAAATTTCTAAAAGACATAGGGGTAGGCAAAGATTTTCTTGACAAGACACCAAGAGCAAAAGAAATTATCCCCATTATCAACAAATGGGCTCTTGTCAAATTAAAAAGTTTCTGCATGGCAAAGGAAACTGTCAACATTGTAAATAAAGAACCAACAGACTGGGAAAAAATATTCACCACCAATACCTCAGATAAGAAACTCATAGCTAGAATACATAAGGAGCTAAAGAAAATTAAGCCCACCAAAATAAAGGATCCTATTGAAAAATGGGCAAATGAAATGAAGAGGCAGTTCACTCACAAAGAAGTACAAAGGGCCAATAGATACATGAGAAGATGCTCAGTATCTCTAGCCATAAGAGAAATGCAAATCAAAACAACACTAAGATACCATCTCACTCCAGAGAGAATGGCTTATATCAACAAATCAAGTAGCAATCAATGCTGGCAGGGCTGTGGGGAGAAAGGAACCCTCCTGCACTGCTGGTGGGAGTGTAAATTCCTTTGACCACTCTGGAAAGCAGTATGGAGAGCTCTCAAAAGACTAGAAATAAATATCCCCTTTGATCCAGCAACACCCCTCCTGGAAATATATCCAAAAGAGGGCAAAACAACATACAACAGAGGTATATGTATACCATTGTTCATAGCAGCACAACTAACAATAGCCAGAATATGGAAGTCACCAAAATACCCATCAACAGACCAGTGGATACACAAACTGTGGTTCTTATACACAAAGGAATACTACGCATCTGTAAGGTCCAATAGTGTGGAGGTTTTCACAGGCAAATGGAAGGAACTTGAGAATATCATGCTTAGTGAAGTGAGTCAGAAGCAGAAGGTGAAACATCGGATGGTCTCTCTGATATGAGAGTCCCAGATCACAACTATCTCATGGAACTTTAAAGGAAAGACAAAGTGAAAGAGGGGGATGGGTGGGGGGGGCGGTGAAGGGAGGGAAGA